>OY728133.1:623922704-624407704 GCA_963277665.1 Viscum album
GTAATCTTTTGAGATGTAATAGTTATGTACTAATTCTCTAAAACTCTAAACCTGAAAAGATCCTAAATGTGAATTATTCATTTAATTCAATATTATGTAAGGTTTAAGGCTGGGGCCTTATATAAGACGTTGGATATTTTGTGATTTGTATTGGTTTTGGGGAGTCATGTAGTAGAAGAAAATTGAGTGTTTTTGGATATATATGGTTGTGTTGGCTATGAATTTATTGTTCTTTGAAGTACTGACCTTTTAAATTATACTATAGTTCGTATTTACAAATATCATAATTTTCATAGTGGGGTGGTCATAATGAATATTATCTTAATGGATAATTAAATTTGAACATTGGGTTTAGTTGTGGGAAATTAAGAGATAAATATGGGGGATTGTTTGAATTTTTTAAATTTTCTATGGTGATAAATTTTTTATATTAAAAATTTGATAATGTGTATTTTGTGATGGATAGATGGGTACAAATATTTTGAGTTAGTGTTCTATAGTTTTAAGAGATCTATTTTCTAGATTGTGGGAGTAGGTGGCTACAGAGTACCAAGTTTCCTGAAAATGTTTAACTGATAAACAAGAATGTGGGGTTATCCTCATGTGACTACCACTGGGTAGCTAATTTGACCACATTGGGTACCTGGTGGAGTTTTTTAAGGGGTTGTGGGATGGTCATTTCACCTTCATTTATTATAAAACCCAAAAGGGTATCAACCGACTATCATTTCATCATAACCATCCATATACCCATAGTGGGGTGGGGGTTCTTTTATTATCCTTATTCCTCTTTTCTTGTTGTACCATGAGTCAATGGTGTTCCAAGTGATTTTATTCCACTGATTCAACGCGGTACTTATCCTTATCATATATTCCTTATTTTATTTTTTACCTATTTTCCATGTCTTATAAGTTATTAATTAGGATAATATTTCAACAAATCATAGTGAATTACACCCATAATGGCATGGATTCATTGCTTTAGGGATAAAGAAAGTGAAAATGGGTTGTTAATATTTAATTTATTGTTTCATTAGTGCTATAAGGATGAGGTATACATTCATTTAGGTACTAATTGAATTTGGGATTTCATTTAATGATTTCTAGGGTGAATTAATTTGAGGTTTTGTTGGTTATAGTATTGAATTCATTTTAGGAGTCATTTACCTAGGTTTTCAGTAGACATACTTTTTATTTAATTATAGTAATTAATATAATTAATTTATTTTGTAATTTATTTTTTATTTAATAAATGATAGGGATTTTTATGATACTTGGAGTATTACTATCTCAACAATGATATATTATGGTATTTAGTCTGATCCCATTAAGATGTTTTTAGGTTATTATTAGAGCATGCCATACACCAGTTTTCTAATTTAATGAAAAGTCATAAATATGTTTTTTTGGAATGATAAAAAAATGGGATTTAAAAAAAATTATATTAGAAGTTAAATGTTTTCATTGTTATTTTATATGAACCAATGTAATGGTTATGAATTTTATTTTTTTTCTTTGAAATCATGATTTCTAACAAGGATAATTTTTTTATGAATTCATGATTATTTATGTAAATTTGTCCTTTCAATACATGATGAAAAGAATATTGTAAATATTTTTTTAGTATTTGTTTATTATTATATCTTTTTGTGTTCATATATGAAATATAGTATTTATCAATGTATTAATATTCCATGATTTTTTTTGCTATGTACGTTCAATGTAGATTTCTTGTATAATCTATATTAATAATATAAGGACCCGACCTTGAAACATTACATAATCATAAATTAAATGAATAATTCACATTGGGGATATTTTTAGGTTTAGATTTTTAGTGAATTAGTCCATAACTATTACATTACATCAAAAAAACTACAAAGTATACATTTATACTCAGTTTCCATTTTTCATAAAATAAAAACTCTTGAAAAAAAGAGACATGTCTAGTTCCATGTTTTAGACCGCATGACTTTTCCATGATCTCATCCTTGACCCTTATTTAACTTTAATTCCTGTGGAAAAGATTTCAAAAACATGGTATGATCATAAAAATCTCAGTAAGGGATATAAAATAAGGAATGAAAACATTATCCCATCAAAAAATACAAAATAATGAAACCATACTTTTCAATCCTAACATACATTTTGAAATCATAATATTTATGAATAACACATATAAATCATAAATCATAAAGGTAACATATGGAATATGTAGCATACTTACATTGCAGCTATCACAACTACATAGGGAGTCACATTTGGAATACCCATCATAGTATATTCTCAAAATCTCTTAGGATAAACATTAACATTTACCTTCATCACATTACCCAATGCATTGGAGAGCTATCTCAGGCTCACCCGCCCTAGGATTATCATGAAACCACCCATATACATAAACAATACCCAAGAAATATAACATAATCATAATAGATAACATAATCATAAAGTAAAGATAACACTTCCACATTCTAATTAGAATATATCATTTCAAGATATAGACATAATCAATGCTTTATCAAATCATTTTCAAAACCATTTAATAAAAAGATTTTTGAATCAAAGTGTTTCATACAAAGTTGAAGATTTTAAATGAATTAAAATTTTAAAACACTAACATTCATATAAATAAATCCTTGAAACCATTTTTAAAACATGGACATTAATGAGAAATATTTAGAAGAATAAATCTTTAAAATGATATTTTAGTTAAAGAGTTCTTAACCAAATAAGAGATGCTTGAATAAAAATAATTGATGTATAAAATTTAATCAAAACATTATAATATGATTATAATAAAGGTATTCATGATATAATATTCCAAAGGATATTATATACACCATATAAATGTGAATTTGCACATTAAAAAATGAATTCTCAATGGAATGTAAATTGAGACGAAATCCCTTATAAGGACGGTATCCTTAGATTAAGGATCAATCAATTACATAATTATGTGTGAAAAATATAAATACACCCAATAAAAGTGGATATTAAGTGTAAAAAAAATCATAGTTCATTCACACAAATTAATATCATGACATAATCAAGAAGTGGAGGTTAAACCCAAAGAATTGAAATTGTGTAAAGAAGTTCCCCTGCAGAAAATTCTACAGCCTAAGAGCATCACTTTAAAAATTCATAAAATGAGTTGATGAGATATAAAAGGGTATCTCATAACATTGATATAAAATTTACAAAAATAATGATATAAAAGAACATATCCCAACAGAATAATATGTAAATTAAAAGACATAACAAAAATAAGTCTTTAAAAAAAGAGGGTGAAAGGTTCCTTTACCGATTTGGTAACTTATGAAATATACAACCCCTGAAAGAATAATCAAAAAAATGAAGATGTAATTACCCCTAAATTAAATAATTTTACACAAATAATACAATCATGGGATGTACATTCACCAAAAAAATGAAATAGTGGCAAATATAGCATGAATCTCGTGGGAATAAAAGTGAGATAAAAACCAATTATGTTGTTGTAATCAATCGAGTCATATGACAAAAAGATAATAAACACCAAATTAATTATATAATACCATAAATATAGAGGAAATCAAGATAATATATTCCAAATTTCAGTACATATTTCACCACATTCAAGAAATAAGTGGCGAACAATTGAAATCTCAAGGATGTGAAAGTGAAATTAGAATCCCCAACCACATGTCCGACTTGACACGCTCGAATGTTCCTTGTTCATTATGAATAATAAACATAAGTAAATTTATACTTTCCTAAGAATATTTTTCAATTTTATTATTCCTTTTATATCACTTATTACCTTTCTATAACAATTAGTTAATTATTTGACTTCATATCGGACATTTTGTCGATGTTCAACACCTGAGTAAAAAATGAACTTGTTATAATTATAAATTATCCATGTGGTAAAAAGTACATTATCTCCAGAATTATTTTAATAATTTAGATGTCATATATTTCATATATATACAGTATATATATGTATTTATAATAGTACATAAAATTTGGAGATAACAAATGAAATGCACCGTTCATGGAGACGGTAAGTCGTACGTACACATGAACGCTAATTGTATTTCTATTTCATATTTTAATGGAATTATAACATAATGATACATAGGTATATTATAATTTAATTATAATATATATGTTATATATATAACATAAGTTCATAAGTTATATCCTTTAAACATTCCATGTATGGAATGAATGAGTCATATCATTTTGAGGGGGATGTAGTCCGCACTTCCTCAAATGAAATTATTGCGTTTACACATTGTGGAAATCATAAAGGTATGATATAAATGAAAAAAATAATAATTGAAATAGTATAAATATAATATATATCACATAAAATTAATATCCATCATAATGGCCACCATGAGAGGTGGTAGGAGATAATTGAACAATCATCATTTTGTGAGGCAGTAGTTCACCGTCCACAAAAACTGTATGTTAAATAATCATTAGATGGATGTGTGTGTAACTGTTTCTCGAAAAAATCTCATAAAAAAATCCTATTATATTGAGTATACTGGTGTTTTTATAAAATAAAGGAATAAAAAGAGTTTAGGGGTTGGAGAAGTAAAATAAAACCAAAGAACTTAAGAGAAGACGTTACCTTTAAATCAAGTAACTCTCTTTGTTTTGAACCAAAAGGGTTTCTTGAAGTGCTTTCTACCTAAGGTAAGGCTACTTGGATGAAGATATGAATATTGGGAGCTTTTTGGAGCAGAGGTTGTATGATCCAAGGGCTTTATAAGTGTGAGAAATGAGTAGGAAGTGAGGGATTTTTATAAGGGAGAGGAGGGGCTCTTTTGGAATGTTTGATAATATTATTTTATTATATAAATTTTTTTTGGTTTCTAAAGGTCCAAAATTTATTAAAGTTTAAGATAAGGTGTCCTATGTTCGAAATAAAATCATCAAATAAGAATTGGACAAATTTTGGATATTGTTTTAATTTTTATCTTCTTATTTATTTAAATCATTCATTAATGAGGTAAACACTGCATCATCATTGTGTCATAAATAATTTTTTTTATTTGATGTCTAAATATTATAAAAACATAACATGATGTATGAAATATTTTTATCTTTATAAGGAATATTTATAGTCAAATATATCAATTTTATAACACCACATTAATTTTTTTATTAAAATAATACATATTTATGACATTTTTATTTTTTACTTCAAATAAAAAGTTATTAATGTCATTATCTTACCCAAGTGGATCCATCAGGTCAAAAAAATTACCCATGGATTGTCTTGGTAGTCTATGACTTGTAAAATAAGTTTAGGACAAGTATTAAGGTAATTTTATATTATTATAATATTATTTTTACATTAAATTACCCTAATTACCTTTGATCGCGGTTAATAAAGCTCAAAAGTTACTATTCACCAAAAATTATTTTATTCCTATTGAACCACTTTTTACTGACTAATGACAACCATGTATGTCATATTTTTTCAAATTAAATTCATAGAAGCGGTAAAATTACATTTTATGCGAATTTGGAAAAGCACTTAGAAGGAGGGTAAAAAGACGTTAAAAAGATCAATAGAATTTTATATATCTAATCTTATTATAAAATAACTCCAATGAACTAAATTATATTAATATAGGTATTATGTATCTATTTTGAATTTAAAACAAATTTAAATTTAAAAATAATTATTTAAATAAAAATTTGGTTTTAAAAAATAACATAATGTTTTTAACTATTCTTCCAAAAATGAAAGTTTTTAAAAAAATACCAAAAATTCTGTCACGACCCGTCCTCGGGGCCCGTGTTGTGACTACCCCAAGCCCGCCTTCCATAGGCCAGGGGCTGGAGACTATCACCAAGGTTTAATTCCCGGTAAAAAAGGGAAGGCATTGCCTTTGTAAAGTAAACAAACACCACAGAGCAAGCAAGTATTAGAAACAAACACTAAGTAAAAACTGGGTACAACAGAAAGTGCAGAAAAGTAAGTGGGCCAGAATACAAACCCAAAATCAAAGTAAAGTACTACTGGAAGAGAAAACAGCAACTGAAAGTAAAGCCGCAATGTTGAGCCATCCACTGGAAGTCCCACCTGAAGGGTGGGTACAGATAGCCTCCACTGCTTCTCGGGTCCAGCCGTCCGCTCCGAGTACGTCTTGCCCATTGGTCCACCTCCATGTACCGTCCTGCTCCGCAAGCCTCAACCACTATCAGCGCTGTCCGTCATCTGCAACCAACACAACGTAGTGCGGGCATAGCCCATGCAGGGGTGAGTATAAACTACTCAGTGGAGACCCCGAGACCACCGAATCTCTCCCATAATCCACAAAGGATAATCCACAATGGAAAGATACAATCACAAAGTAACATCCGACACTACTTAGGTATATGCCCATACATATACCTAAGTCACCAATTCTCATTCGACTCTAACTTCTAAGCTCAAGTACAACCCAGTCCTCACATGAAATCACAACCCAGTCCACACAGGAAAGAAAAACGTAATCCACACAGGATAGCACAACACAATCCACATAGGAAAGCAAAACAGGATTCAGCTCACACAGGTATAATTCTTCATATGACGATAGATATGATCAGATATTTCCACTGATTCATCTAAGCCATCGGACCCACAAAGGATCGATAGGTACTAACCCCCCAATGACCCACAAAGGATCTGACCCACACAGGATCGATAGGTAACTAACCCCCGCAATGAACCACACAGGATCAGACCCACACAGGATCTGTAAGCGCTGGCTCTCATAGGACCGCTGAGCACTGACCCACACAGGATCAGACCCACACAAGATCTATAGCACTGATCCACATAGGATCGCTGAGTGTTGTAGTCGTCGCCGTTGAATCCACTGAGGATCTCTGTACAGTCGTCGTCGTCGTTGCAGTCACAACCAGCTCTAGGGTTCCCACACACAACAAGCTCGTTCAGGAGGGTCCACTCCACGACCCGAATGGATGATACATAAACTGACACAAATCCCGGAGTTGATGTATCCTAAAGTTCCGTATCGTCAACAGGAACTCAACGTCACAGACGGCGCGTCAATCAGACGCCGGGTCTGAGAGTTATCCGCTTTTTCGTCCGAGGGGCCCGGTTGGTTTTTAAGTCAAAAACAACCCAACCATACTCCAACTGCGTCCAAACATCGAGTGAAGTAATCTAAAATATCCGTCTCACTTAGAAGAATCCAACAAAGTCGACGGCACGTCAATTGGACGTCCGGAGCTCAAGTTATAAGCGTTTTTGCTCCGAGGTCCCGGTTGGTTTCGTGTACGAACCAACCCGGACAAACCCAAAGTACTCCGAAACCTTGAGTGTGATATACCAAAATGACCGCCTCGAATCAAGGATCACATCGCACCTGACGGTGCGTAGATCGGAGGCATGTAGCTCAATTTATCAGCGACGAACCGAAAGAGTTTCGGTATTAAGGGGTTTAGGCCCGGTCCGACCCGGCCCGATACCCCCAGGGTCAGCCCAAACCAGGTCGACCCAAACCGGGTCTGGGTACGACCCGCTTGGGCACGGCCCGGCCGGGGGTTTGTAACCCCCGGCTTTTCCCTTATCCGGCCGGCCCGCCCCGACCGGCCGGCTGTTGCTGCCACGGGACCGGCAGGGCGGGTCCCCCTGCTCTGACGCCGGTGGCCCGGTACCGGCCACCATTTCTCCTGCTCTGCCTCGGCCCGGACCTGGCCGCGACCTTGGTCCGTCCAGCGCGGCGCGACAGCACCGTGCCCTTCCGCCGCGGCCCTGCTCCGGCCGCGGTGTCTTCGGTTTCTTTCCGGCACAGCGTGACGGTGCCGCAGCTTGGTTCAATTCTCAAATGCGTGGTGCGACGGTGCCACACATTCCTTACCGCTCGTTCTCGCGCGGTGCGATGACACCGCGTTACTTTCCCTCAAACCGCAACAACAAACTATAAAAAGGGAGGAGGGTTGGCCGTGTTTGTGCGGTCCAGCCCCCTCCCGTTAAATGATATCAAGAGGTCCCAATGTACGAGGATAGATGACAAATGATTTCACAAAATAAAACACATAACCCCTTCCTCAATGTTGTCGTCGAACGAGCGTTCGTCGTGGAATTAACCGTCGCGGAAGAAAAGGATCGCCGCAGAAGAAGGGGAACACCGCGGAAGAAGCATCACGGAAGGAACACAATTGGAATTAGGTGGTCTCCGAGGAAGGCATCTCTCGTCATCATCCGCCGTCGGAGGTCGACGTTCTTCATCGGTGGCAGTGCGTTCTTCGCCTTCTTCATTGAAGAAAGAAGAAGTTCCTCAAGGATTCTCTTTTTCTCCCAAAGGATCCCACAACCAGAAATCCAACCAAAAATAAAATAAGAGTCCTCTTATTTTATTAACGCACATGCCAACATTTGAATTTCAAAGGAACGAAACGAACAATTAATTCAAAGAATTAATTGTAACGATTGAACCGCCCAAATTAATGAGGCGTTTCTTAATCAAAATAAACACACGGTTGACCTCATTAAAAAGGGGGGTTGCGGGTGCGTTACTTAGAAGGAAAGTAATGGTGGGGTTCGTGTGGGCCCCACCTCACAAATATCCTACCAATTGGGTAGGATATTGTGGGTCCCACATCATCAACATAACTTACGTTAAGCAAAATAAAATAAAAATCTGTTGCCACTTTTATTTTATTTCATATCTTAACCCCAAAAATTAAAAACCACACCTGAGCAAAGGCAACTCCAGAAAAGATGTCTCTAAGAAAATACCAGCGCTGCGATTCCATCGGTGCCCTCGGAATTTGATTCCGAGCACTGGTTCAAAAGTTATAAAAACCCGCTCATTCGTTCACTGAACATACCCGAGCTAAAATTCGGAAAAAGATTCTGGGCACACCGGGCCTCGGAATCAGGTGCCGTCAGAAACTGCGCTCTTGTAAAAATCCAAAGAACATTAAGAAAAAAATTTCCTTGAATTTTACGGGTCTTTACATCACTCCCACCTCAGGTATTTATGTCCCCGTAAAGATACATCATAAACTACGGAAACAAATGCGGGTACTGAGCACGCATCTGAGCCTCCCACTCCCAAGTTCTCTCCTGGAGGTTCCCGTGCTGCCATATGATGCGCAATGGAGGAATCGACCGTCCACATAGGACCCGCTCCTGTCGATCCTCAATCTCCACCGGGACCTCCGCAAAAGTCACCCCATCATCAACGTACATCTCCCCGTGGTCTATGATATGCATCGGGTCGTGCATGTATTTGCTCAGCTGGGATACGTGGAAGACGTCGTGCACCCGGTGCAACTGAGGTGGTGGAGCCAGACGATAAGCCACCTCACCAATCTTGCTGGGGACCTGGAATGGTCTGATGAAGCATGGAGAAAACTTTCCGCCTCGTCCAAATCTCCGTAATCCACATCGAGGTGAGACCCGCAAGAAGACGTGGTCTCCATCTTCGAACTCTAGTGGCCTCCGCCTCCTATCATCATAAGACTTCTGCCAGCTCTGAGCTGTCCTCATCCACTCCTGGATGACCTGGACCTTCTCCGTCGTGGCCTAGACCATCTCCGGTCCTAAAAGTGCAGACTCCCCGGGGTCTGTCCAGCACAGCGGTGATCTGCATGGTCAGTCGTACAACGCCTCCTATGGTGCCATCCCGATGGTGGAGTGGTAGCTGTTGTTGTATGCGAACTCCACCAAGGGTAGGTGGTCCTCCCAGCTGCGACCAAAGTCGAGGACACATGTGTAGAGCATGTCCTCGAGAGTCTGAATGGTCCTCTCCGTCTGACCATCTGTCTAAGGGTGAAAGGCGGTGCTCAGACGTAGCTGAATCCGGAACGCCTCCTGCAACCCCTTTCAAAGACGGGAAATAAAGCGAGCATCTTGATCAGAGAAGATAGATGATGGAACACATTGAAGCTGTACAATCTCCTAAACATAGAGGCATCCCAAGATCTCCACTGAGCCCTTCTCTCTGATGGTTAAGAAGTGAGATGACTTTGTGAGTCGGTCGACAATCACCAAAATGGTGTCGTGACCTGTGGAAGTGTGTGGAATTGCAGTCATGAAGTCCATAGATATGCCGTCCTACTTCCACTCCGGGACCTCCAAGGGTTGTACCAAGCCTGCTGGTACCTGGTGCTCTGCCTTCACCTACTGGCAGGTGAGGCATTGAGAAAAAAACTCTGCCACAGCCTTCTTCATGCCCGGCCACCAGTGCTGCCGTCTGAGATCCTGGTACATCTTTGCTACACCAGGATGTACCGCCAAAGGGGAAGTATGGAACTCTCTCAGTACCTCCTCCCGTAAAGAAACTGGTACCAAGGTACATCCTCTGAAAAGGATGTCGTGCTCTCCTCCTATAGAGAAACCATCAGGTACCTATCATGAGGATATCTGTGCACACCGCGTCTCACAGTCGGCATCCCCACGTTGTGCCTCTCTGACCCGCTGTAGTAGTGGAGGAGTAACTATGAGTGACTGAAGGAAGGATGCTCCATATCTATCCATGAAGTATATCTGCAAAGCGGCTAGCTGCTCTGTCTCCTCCCCAAGTAGCTGAATGCCCATCCTCCTGCTGAGAGCATCGGCTACCACGTTCCCCATTCCATGAGTATAGACTATCTCAAAGTCGTAGTCCTGGAGGAACTTGAGCCATCGCCGCTGTCTCAGGTTCAGGCCCTTCTGTGAGAAGATGTACCTGAGACTCTGATGGCCAGAATAGACTGTAAAGCGCTCGCCCATCAGATAGTGTCTCCACATCTTTAGATTGAAGACCACTACTGCTAACTCTAGGTCATGGGTAGCGTAGTTCTACTCATGCGGGCTCAACTGGCGTGATCCATAGGCGATCACTGCCCGCTCCTGCATCAGGACACATCCGAGTCCAGTCCCTGATGCATCGTAGTAGACTACGTACCCAACTCCCTCCTCCGACAACCTCAAGATAAGTGCGCTGGTCAGTCTCTGTCTCAGCTCTTGGATGCTCTGCTGAAATCTGTCTGACCACACAAAGGGTTTCCCCTTCTTCGTCAAAGATGAGAGTGGTGCCGCAACTCTGGAGAAGTCTGGCACAAATCTCCGGTAGTATCCAGCTGGACCCAAGAAACTCCGCACCTCCATCACGCTCCTGGGTGGCTCCCAAGCTAGCACTTCCATGATCTTCACAGGATCCACCAAAAATCCCGCCTCAGAGATGACGTGTCCCAAGAAGTGGAACTAGCGTATCCAGAATTGACACTTAGAGAAATTTCCATAATCTGGTGCTCCCGGAGTGTGTCTAGTACAACCTGCAAGTGGTAGGCGTGCTCCTCCTCAGTCGTCGAGTATATCAAAATGTCATCGATGAAGACCATGAGAAATTGATCGAGGTATGGCTGAAAGATCCTGTTCATGAGGGCCATGAACACTGCGAGAGCATTGATTACGCCGAAGGGCATAACCAAGAACTCATAGTGTCCATACCGACATCTGAAGGTTGTCTTCTGCACATCCTCATCCTGAACTCTGAGCTGATGATAGCCTGACCTGAGGTCTATCTTTGAGAACCACCGTGATACCTTAAGCTGATTTAAGAGATCATCAATCCACGTTAGCAGATACTTGTTCCTCACTGTCACCTGGTTCAGGCGACGATAGTCGACACAAATTCGCAAGCTCCCATCTGCCTTCTCGGCGAACAATATCGGGGAAGCCCAGGGTGAAACACTGGGTCAGATGAATCCCTTGCCCTGCAAGTCCTCAAACTGTACCCTCAGCTCTCAAAGCTCGGCGGGAGCCATCCGATATGCTGGGGTGGATATCGGGGCTATCCCGGGGTACAGGTCAAAATAAAAGTCTACCTCTCTGCGAGGAGGTAGTCCTGGAATGTCGTCGGGGAAAACGTCCGCATACGGATCCACCACTCTAGGAAAACTAGGACTCTGCACGTCAACTGCACCTAGGATGAGGCTAGCCAAATGATGAGTGATGGGCTGTCCTCTCCTCTGCGTGAGTCCATCCTGTGCTGCGAAGGCTCCCTTCTCGCCGGTGATGGTGAACCTGCTTTCGTCGATGCATACACATCGCACCTTGCACCTAATACAGTCAATCTGAGTGTGGACTGCGGATAACCAATCCATGCCCAAGATGACGTCATAAGGCCTTGACGCCGCTAAAAGAAGATCCCAGCCGAAGCTCTCGCCTCCTAGAGTATGCTCACACTGCCAGCACCGGTGTGTAATCGTCGAGTCTGCTCCCATAGGAGTCTCTAGCCGTAAGGATCGAGCCAACGACTCTGTAGGAATATCCGAGCTCTGAAAAAGGTTAGCGGCTGTAAAAGAATGACTCTATCCTGTGTCTATAAGAACTACAACATGGGTGGAATAGACACAGATAGTACCTCGAATCATCTCAGGTGCGCCGTGGTTGTAGGCCTCTGCTGCCTGGAGCTGTGCCTGTCTCTGCCGGCCAGCTCCCTGGGGTCGGGGTGGACCTCCTGGTGGTGGTGGTGGTAGAGCCTCAAAGCATCGCCCACAACCTACTACTTGGCCGGCTCCTCTGCCTCGTCCACCTGCTCCCTGCGGACCACCACGGTTGACCCTCTGCCTCTGCCTGGGTGGCCCCTCAACCGTCTGCTGCTCCTCGGCACGACGGGTCGGGATGTCACGAGCCATGTGGCCCTGCCCGCCGCATGTGTAGCACTGTCTGCCTCTCAAAAGACTGGCTTCGCGCTGTGTGCCCTGCACTACTGAGCCAGTGTCCTGAGGTCGTCTGCCTGAGGGTCTGGTCTGCCTGGACCCATGAGTCATCCGTCGAATGCCTGCTGTAGAAGACTCTGCCACGTGCCGCCCTGCGGGAGGTCTCGCTGCTGAAGTAGGCTCAACAAGGATGAACTCGATCAAAAGAGCTCACTCCAACACTCCTTCCTGGGTCGGAATGCTGAGGGAGATCAGCGATGCCCTGATCTTATGCCACTATCCCTGCTCAAAGGTTCAGGCCCGGAAGAATGGGTCTCATAACATGTCTATCGAGTAGTGCGAGAGTTCGGTAAATCTCGCCGAGTACTGGGCGACCCTCAAGCTTCCCTGCCGCAGCTGAAGAAGCTCCTCGATGCGCACCGCACGAAGGGTGGCTGGGATGAACTCCGAGCGAAAGAGGCTCTCAAAGTCCCTCCAGAGGAGAGATGCCTCATCGTGCACCTGGAGAATCAAGCTCCACCATCTGCCTGCTGCCGCGTGCAGTAGGATCACTGCGAGGATCACCATGAGGTCTGCCGTTGTCCTCACTTACCTGAAAACTCGTACAACTGCCTCCAGCCAATCCTCGGCTGCCTGGGGGTCCGTCTCCTCGCAGAACCTGGGAGGTCTCTAGCGCTGAAACTCGTGCAGTGCACTAAGGTGACGTGCATCGTCAGCGGTTGGGGCTGGTAGCATCGGTGGCTCGGCGGATAGAGGTACCGCCGGTGCCTCTAATTTCAAAGGGCCCTGTACCGAGGCCTCGTCGCTCAGTGGGCTGTCGTCACACACAACTCTCGTAACCCTAGCTGGCTGCCGTCGTGGGGCCATCCTAAAAATAAATAGGTGCTCCATGATCAGAACAATATACCTGGTGATCTGACACAAGGTAATCACAAAGAAAACTTGAAACACACATGCAATCAATGTTTTCGTATGTTAAGTCGGAAATCAAAAGTCAGGGTCCTGGTGTACGGATACGTCGGCCGCCGCACCAACACTGGACTCCCTGGACTGATAACCACACTCAATACTCTTAACACTATTTCTTCACATAGAAGAAAGATCAGTGTCCCGAGTTCTGCGGTAGAACCGAACTTCTCTGATACAAATTTGTCACGACCCGTCCTCGGGGCCCGTGCCGTGACTACCCCAAGCCCGCCTTCCATAGGCCAGGGGATGGCGACTAGCACCAAGGTGTAATTACCGGTAAAAAAAGGGAAGTCATTTCCTTTGTAAAGTAAACAAACACCACAGAGCAAGCAAGCATTAGAAACAAACACTAAGTAAAAACTGGGTACAACAGTAAGTGCAGAAAAGTAAGTGGACCAGAATACAAACCCAAACTGAAAGTAAAGTACAACTGGAAGGGAAAACATCAACTAAAAGTAAAGCCGCAACGTCGATCCCTCCACTGGAAGTCCCACCTAAAGGGTGGGTACAGATAGCGTCCACATCTCCTTAGGTCCAGCCGTCCGCTCCGAGTACGTCATGCCCAGTGGTCCACCTCCAGGTACCGTCCTGTTTCGCAAGCCTCAACCACGATCAACACTGTCCGTCGTCTGCAACCAACACAATGTAGTGTAGGCATAGCCCGTGCAGGGGTGAGTATAACCTACTCAGTAGAGACCCGGAGACCCCCAAAGGTCTCCCAGAATCCACAAAGGATAATCCACAAAGGAAAGATACAATCACGAAGTAACATCCGACACTACTTAAGTATATGCCCATACATATACCTAAGTCACCAATTCTCGTTCGGCTCCAACTTCCGAGCTCAAGTACAACCCAGTCCTCACATAAAATCACAAACCAATCCACACAGGAAAGAAAAATGTAATCCACACAGGATTGCACAACACAATCCACATAGGAAAGAAAAACTGGATTCATCTCACATAGGTATACTTATTCATATGACGATAGAGATGATCAGATATTTCCACTGATTCATCTAAGCCGTCGGACCCACAAAGTTTCGATAGGTACTAACCCCCTCAATGACCCATAAAGGATCTGACCCACACAGGATCGACAGGTAACTAACCCCCACAATGACCCACACAGGATCGGACCCACACAGGATCTGTAGCACTGATCCACATAGGATCGCTGAGTGCTGTAGTCGTCGCCATTGAATCCACTGAGGATCTCTGTACAGTCGTCGTCGTCGTCGTCGCAGTCGCAGCTAGCTCTAGGGTTCCCTCACATAGAAAGCTCGTTCGGGAGGGTCCGCTCCACGATTCGAAGGGCTGATACATCAACTGACACAAAGTCCTGAGTTGATGTATCCTAAAGTTCCGTATCATCAACAGGAACTCAACGTCACAGACGGCGCGTCAATCGGACGCCCGGTCTGAGAGTTATCGGCTTTTTCGTTCGAGGGGCCCGGTTGGTTTTTAGGCCAAAACCAACCCGAACGTAATCCAACTATGTCCAAACCTCAAGAGGAGTAAGCCAAAACCTCTTTCTCACTTAGAGGAATCCAACAAAGTCGACGACACGTCAATCAGACATCCGGATCTCAAGTTATAAGCGTTTCCACTCCGAGGGCCCGGTTGGTTTCATGTACAAACCAACCCGGCCGAACCCAAAGTACTCCGAAACATTGAGTGCGATATACCGAAACGACCGTCTCCAACCAAGGATCACATCTGAACTTACGGTGCATCGATAGGAGGTTCGCAGCTTATGTTATGGGCGTCGGAATGAAAGTGGTTCGGTATTAAGGGGTTCGGGCCTGGTCCGACCCGGCCCGATACCCCAAGTGTCGGCCCAAACCGGGTCCAGGTCCGACCTGCTTGGGCGCAGGCCGGGCCGGCTGGCGCGGCTTGGCACGGCGCGCTGGGCGCGCTAGCGCCGACCAGGTGGCCAGGCGGCCAGCTCGGCCTTTACGGTCGAGCGATGTGGGCGGGGGGGGGGGGGGGGGTCGTGCTGCCCCCGCGTGGAAAAACCATGGCCCATTTATAGGGCCGCTCAACTGGCCGACCGGGGGTTTGTAACCCCTGTATTTTCCCTTATCCGGCTGGCCCGCCCCGGCCAGCCAGCTGTTTCCGCCACAGGACCGGCAAGGCCGGTCCCCCTGCTCCGACGCCGGCGGCCCGGTACCAGCCGCTGGTTCCCCTGCTCCGCCGCGGCCCAGAACCAGCCGCAGCCTTGGTCCGTCCGGTGCGGCGCGACGGCGACACACCCTTCCGCCGTGGCCCCGCTTCGGCCGCGGTGTCTTCGGTTGCTTTCTGGCGCGGCGCGACGGCACCTCGGCTTGGTTCAATTCTCAAATGCGGGGCGCGACGGCGCCGTACATTCCTTACCGCTCGTTCCCACGTGGTGCGACGATACCACTTTACTTTTCCTCGAACCGCAACAACAAACAATAAAATGGGAGGAGGGTCGGCCGTGTTTGTGCGGTCCGGCCCCCTCCCGTTAAATGATATCAAGCGGTCCCAATGTACGAGGATAGATGACAAAAGATTTCAAAAAATAAAACACATAACCCCTACCTCAACGTTGTCGTCGAACGAGTGTTCGTCGCAGAATTAACCATCGCAGAAGAAAAAGATTTCCGCGGAAGAAGAGGATCGCCGTGGAAGAAGCGTCACGGAAGGAACATCGTTGGCGTTAGGTGGTCTCAGAAAAAGGCGTCTCTCGCCGTCGTCCGCCGTCAGAGGTCGACGTTCTTTGTCGGCGGCGGTGCGTTCTTCGTGTTCTTCATTGAAGAATGAAGAAGCTCCTCAAGGCTTCTCTTTTTCACCCAAAGGCTCCCAAAACCAGAAATCCAACCAAAAAATAAAATAAGAGTCGTCTTATTTTATTAACGCACATGCCAACGTTTGAATTTCAATATAACGAAACGAACAATTAATTCAAAAATTAATTGTAATGATTAAATCGCCCAAATTAATGAGGCGTTTCTTAATCAAAATAAATGCACGGTTGACCTCATTAAAAAGGGGGGTTGCGGGTGTGTTACATAGAAGGAAAGTAACGGTGGGGTTCGTGTGGGCCCACCTCACAAATATCCTACCAAGTGGGTAGGATATTGTGGGTCCCACATCATCTACTTAACTTAAGTTAAGCAAAATAAAATAAAAATCGGTTGCCACTTTTATTTTATTTCTTATCTTAACCCCAAAAATTAAAAACCACACCCGAGAAAACGCAACTCCGGAAAAGATGTTTCTAAGAAAATACCAGCGCTGCGATTCCATCGGTGCCCTCAGAATTTGATTCCGGGCACCGGTTCAAAAGATAGAAAAACCCGCTCGTTCGTTCACTGAACGTACACGAGCTAAACTTCGAAAAAAGATTCCGGGCACACCGGGCCTCAGAATCAGGTGCCGTCAGAAACTGCACTCTTGTAAAAATCCAAAGAAAATTAAGGAAAAAATTTCCTTGAATTTTACGTGTCTTTACAAATTCACTCTAAGAAAAATTTGATATTCAAAATTAAAAAATGATGTCTATTTTAAAAAATTAAAAACATAGCAATTGCATTAATTAATTTCATAATAAATTTGTGTTGTCAAAATGAAAAGTGTGTTTTTAAGAAATAATAACCATCAAAATATTGGTACTTGTTAATGTATAATTTCAAAGTGAAATTACATCCAATATCCAAAATTGGATTAAATGGTAAAAATATAATCTATTTACTCTTTAAAACCAATTAGAAAGATAATATAACTATATAAATAAATTATATTAAAAGGCGGTTTTGAATTAAAATACATAATTTTTTTCACTATTCATTAAAAAAATGAACATTATCTGAAAAATACAAAAATATCATCCAAAGTACATTTTGATGTCCCAATTCTAAAGAATAAAATTATTTTATCAAATAGTACATATAAAAGCGACAAACACTAGATTTAAAAAGGGTTCTCCATCAAAAGGCGGTAAATCAACCTTTTAAAGAATATTAGAGTATTTAAGATTAAAATCAGATTCTTTCTTATTTTATGCCTCTAAAATTTATTGGATAAATGTAAAAACATTTAGAAAACATGTGTAATCATATTTTAGTTAGTTATTTTCATTCCCACCAATACATCATCTTGGTGTTAACTACCATTTAAAATAAAAATATTATATTATTATTTTTTAGTATAACTCAACATTGTGTCAAACGTAAGATTTCAAAGAAACCCGTTGTTGCGTATCGGGTTCTTCATCAAACATAGCATCCCTTTCAATGAAAATTTATTATTTAATTCACAAATACTTATAAATATAAAAATGTATTATTATTTATTTACATGGAATGTTACATAATTCACCACTTTTATGAATTTTGTTCACGCAATTTTAAAATTGGTCTTGGAAACTTCATTGAAATTCCCACATCGGAAAAAGTGTCAATAAAAATATCACTTTAAAAGAAAGAGAGAGAAGTACAAAGGTCACCTGAGATAGCATATACTTGGATTCCATATAGGAAAACATGGATTTGGAAGATAAAAAAACCATCAAGGTCTGATGGGGAGTGATAAAAAACATGATTAGGAGATAGTTAGTCACTAGAAAATAACAAACTTGTGATGGGTTAAACAATACTTGATTCCCCAGAAGGAAAAGTTAACAAACAATGGTTTTGTTTTTAAGTTACTTTTCATTGTGGAATCCATTTATGATATTAACTAAAAACATAAGGAAACATGCTTACTTGTCATGTAAACATTCATCCCTTACTAGATCTCTAAAACAAACTCATATTTTCTCCAAACAATGAGTATTTAGGACGACTTGTTCACATTGAAAGTGCAATAATCAAATTCGAGAGAATCAAATAATCCAAAAAGGATGAACTATATATTTCTCATGTCTTTATACTTTAACCAAAACCA
Organism: Viscum album; assembly: GCA_963277665.1. Taxonomy (NCBI): domain Eukaryota; kingdom Viridiplantae; phylum Streptophyta; class Magnoliopsida; order Santalales; family Viscaceae; genus Viscum; species Viscum album. Next base: position 623,941,259 of record OY728133.1, read on the forward strand.
AAATGGTTAGGGAGATATCAGATAATACCCAAAGGACAATCTTTTACAAAAAGAAAAGCTACTCTTAATCACTAAAATTTGATAAACAAAACCCAATGTTCAACAAGGACCATTCAATAAATAGTTGTCCAAAAAATTATTCAAATCAATACAAACAAATATTGAAACCCAGATCTTAGAAGGATATAATAAGATAGTCTTCTAAGAAAAATCTTAATATTTATCTCCAAATAACATCAGTTACTCTTAAAGTATCATATTGAAAAGTAATTAACATAATCACATATTCTCCATGATAAGTTAATAATTTCCATAGATAACCCAAAATCACATTATTCTTGATTCATAAAATCATCTAACTAAAATAAAATAGTCATACTAACTAGGGACTTCGTAAAGTCCAGTGGTAGGAAATAAATCCCAGTCGTACTTTGGTTGTTTGTTTGATTCGCACAGCTTTGTCCAATGCGACAAGTTGTCATTCAGTCAACATGTTGTCCTTTTTCAAAAACTATATTATTTTATAAAATTCCCAAAACAAGTTAAATTCATCAAAAATAACCATCACATATTTTAACCACAAAGGTTATTTAATAACTTTCATTTTGCGTCCCAAAATGTATTAACCTATAATTGCCACAAATTCAAGGATCATAGAAACCCAAATGGCTCTTTATAACTATATCCACAAAAGAAAAGATAATTATTACTTGAATAAAATTTTCATTTATCAAACTTCCGGGTAACAAATACTATAAAAACTCTTCTAATGTAATCCCATCATCAAAAGAGCCTTAATAATTTTAATCATTTAAGTATCATAAAATCTATCATAACTCTTGAATCCCTTATATGTTGACTTATTACTCATTCAAAGATCTTCATGATCCATTATCCATTTCATTCCAACTTATTCTGAAAAACTTCTTTCCTACAAACTAAATCATGAATCATATCTTAGGATTCAATAATATCAAAACATATGTTAAGAAATAATCCATACCTTTCATTAGTCATTGTCAGTTTCTTCATCCTTAATTGAAATGGAATTAGGTTTTGATAAAAACAATTTGTACGATCCTTGTGATCACATTCCTGAAACTTCTTCACAGGACAACTATTTTTATGATGACCATACACACTACATTTAGGACATTCTATTGATCCCTCATAAATAACTTCTTTCCCTTTACTAGATTCAACTGGATGCTTCCTTTTTATATGATAGGTTATTGTTTTATGACCTTTATTTCCACATCTATAGCATGTTATCGCCCATTTGAAACATTATCCTAGGTGTTTCTTTCCACATCCTTGACACATGGGTTATTGAATATACTTACCTTTATGATTATTACATAAACTTCTACAAGGATTTGTTTCTTGCATATATGATGCCTTATAAAAATCACCATGGTTCAGGTGGTCAATAATGGCTCTAGATAGTTTGTTGAGAATAACCACAAGAGTTCTCGTTGAAGCTCCCATTTCATTCAATTGCTAATTCATAAAACCATCACCGTTTTCTTCACATCAATTGTTACTTTGATGCCTACTAGATCCAACCATTGACTAAAACCAAAAAGGTCGGTGTGAGTATATAATTAAAATCACCATATATTATCTTTTGAGGATGGTAAACACTAAAACATACTTTTTCATGTTATCTTAAACTAATTTGATTTATCTAATGAAACTATGACTCTTTCAAATATGATAACCATAATGGTCATGTCAATTATGATTAAATAACACCCTAAACTCTAATGTTATCTAAACCAACATCTAATACCAATTATAAATACCCGACCATGACACATTCCATAATCTTGAATTAAATGAATAATTCACATTGAGGATATTTTCAGGTTTAGAGTTTTAGAGAATTAGGCCATAACTATTATATTACATCTAAAATATTACTATGTAGACACTTATACACAGTTTCAATTTTTTTTCATAAAATAAAAACTCTTGAAAAAATGTTTCATGTCCAGTTCCAAGTTTTGGACTGCATGAATTTCCTTTGATCTCATCCTTGACCCTTATTCATCTTTAATTCCTATGGAAAACATTTCAAAAACTTGGGATGAGCATAATAATTTCAGTAAGGGTTATAAAATAAGCAATAAAAACATTATCCCATCAATAAATTCAAAACAATGAAACCAAAATTTTAAGTCATAACATACCTTAGGAAATCATAAGATTTATGAATAACACACAGAAATCATAAATCCTAAAGGTAACTTATGGAATACATAACATAATTACATTGTATATATCACTACTACATAAGGAGTCACATTAGGAATACCAAACACATTATATTACCTAAATTTATTAGTATAATCATTAACGTTTACCTCTGTCATGTGAACCAATGCATTGGAGAGCTATCTCGGGCTCACCCACCCTAGGTTTATCACGAAACCACCCGTAAACATAAAAAATGACCAAGAAATATGACATAATCATAAAGGTAAGATAAAATTTCCACATTCCAATCACAATATATCATTTCAAGATATAGACATAATCAATGCTTTATCAAGACATTTTCAAAATCATTTAATAAAGATATTTTTGAATCAAAGTGTCCCATACCACTTTTAAGTTTTTAAAGGAATTAACATTTTAAAACAATAATGTCTATATAAATAAATTCTTAAAACATTTTTCAAAATATTGACAATAGTGAGAATGATTTAGAAGAATAAATCTTTAAAACAATATTTTAGTTAATGACTTCTTAACAAAATAGGAGATGCTTGAATACAAATAATTAAAGAATAACATTTGATCAAAACCTTATAATATCATGGGAATAAAGGTATTCATGATATAATATTCTAAAGGATAGTATATAAACTATATAAAAGTGAATTGGTTCATAACAATAATGAATACTCAATGGAATGTAAATTGAGACGAAATCCCTTATAAGTTGGTATCCTTATATTAACGATAAATCAATTACATAATGATGTGTGAAAAATATAAATACACCCAATATAAGTGGATATTAAGTGTAAACCAATCATAGGTCATTCACACATATTCATAGAACTACATAATCATGAATTAGAGGTTTAACCCAAAGAATGGAAATTGGGTAAAGAAGTTCCCCTCCAGAAAATTCGACAGCCTAACAGCATCACTTTTAAAATTCAGAAAATGAGTTGACGAGTGATAAAAGTGTATCTCATCACATGGACATAAAATTTACCAAAATAATGATATATAAGAACATATCCCAACAAAATAATATGTAAATTAAAATACATAACAAAAATAAGTCTTAAAAAATAAGGGTCAAAGGTTCCCTTACCGATTTCGTAACTTACGAAAAATACAACCCATGAAAGATAGATCATAAAATGAAGATGTAAATACCCATAAATTAAAGTATTTTACATAAAGAATACAATCATGGGTAGTATATACACCACACAAAAGAAAATAGTGGCCAATATAGCATGAATCTCATGAAAATAAAATTGAGATGAAAACCCTGCACCTAGTTGTAATCAATCAAGTCATTTGAACAAAAGATAATAAACACAGAATGAATTACATAATACCATGAATATAAAGGGAATATAATCTCCACTTCCTCTAATGAAATTATCGAGTTTACCCATTATGGAAATCATAAAGGTATTATATAAATAAAAAATAAAGAAGTATTGAAACAATATAAATATAATATATGTCACAAATAAATAAATTACTATCATAATGGCTAACATGAGAGGTGGTAGGAGATAATTGAACAATCATCATTTCGTGAGGCAGTAGTTCACCGTTTACAGAAACAATATGTTCTTTACCCATTAGATGGAGGTGTGTGTATGTGTAGCTGGTATAATTCTCCTACCAACATCCTAGTATATTTAGGATACTGTTTTTGTTATAAAATATTGGAATAAAAAGAGTTTAGGGGGTTGGAGAAGTAAAATAAAACCAAATAACTTAAGAGAAGATATTACCTTTAAATCAGGTAACTCCATTTGGTTTGAACTAAAGGGTTTCTTGAAGTTCTTTTTACCTAAGGTAGGGATTCTTGGATGAAGAGATGGATCTTGGGATATTATTGGAGAAGGGTTTGGATGATCCAAGGGCTTGAGAAGTGTGAGAAATGGGTGGGAAGTGAGGGCTTTTTATAAGGGCGAGGAGGGGCTCTTTTAGAAAGTTTGAAATTATTATTTTATTATATAATGATTTTCGGTTTCTAAAGTTCCAAAAATTATTAAATTCAAATATAAGGTATCCAATGTTAGAAATATAATAATCCAAAAATAATTGTACAAGTTTTGGATATTGTTTTAATTTTTATCTTCTTATTTATTTAAATCATTCATTAATGATGTAAACACCACATCATTATTGTGTTATAAATAGTTTTATTTATTTGATGTCTAAAAATTATTAAAAAAATAACATAATTTAGGAAATATTTTTATCTTTCTAATTAATATTTATAGTCAAATATATCAATTATATAACACCACATTAAAATTGTTTTAGTAAAACAATACATGTTTGTGATATTTTTATTTTTTACTTTAAATAAAAAGTTATTAATACCATTATCTTACCCATGTGGCTCCATGGGGTTCCAAAATTGACCCATGTATTGTATTTGTCGTCCATGACTCACCCATTAAGGTTAGGAAAAGTTTCAAGGTAATTTTATATTATTATAATATTATTTTTATCTTAAATTACCCTAGTTACCTTTAATCTCAGTTAATAAAGGTCAAAATTTACTATTAACAAAAAATTATGTTTATCCCATTGAACCGAATTTTAATAACTAATGATAATAATGTATATAGGATTTTTGAAATTCAATTCATAGAAGCGGTAAAATTATGTTTTAAACAAAATTAGAAAAGCAGTTAGAAAGTGGGTAAAAAGATGTTAAAAAGTTCAATAGAATTTCATATATCTAATCTTGTTATAAAATGACTCTAATGAATTAAATTGTATTAATATAGGTATTATTTATCTATTTTGACCTTAAAAAAATTTATATTTAAAAATAATTATTAAAATTAAAATTTGGTTTTAAAGAACAACGTTGTGTGTTTCACTATTCATCAAAAATTGAAAGTTTTCAGAAAAATACCAAAAATTCACTCTAAGGAAAATTTGACATTCTGAATTAATATATGGTGTCTATTTTACCAAATTCAAAACATAGTAGTTTCATTAATTAATTTTATAATTAATTCTCATTGTCAAAACCAAAAGCATGTTTTTAAGAAATAATAACGATCAAAATATTGATACTTATTAATGTCTAATTTCAATATTAAATTACATAAAATGGAAAAAATTGGATTAAATGTTAAAAATATAATCTATTTACACTTTAAAAACAATTAAAATGATAATATAACTATATAAATAAATTAGATTAAAAGGAGGCTTTGAATTAAAATACAACATTTTTTTCACTATTCATTAAAAAATGAATATTATCAGAAAAATATCAAAATTTCATCAAAAGTAAATTTTTTTGTCCTAATTCTCAAGATAAAAATTATTTTGTGAAATAGAACATATAAAAGTTACAAAAACTAAATTTTAAAAGGGTTCTCCATCAAAAGATGGTAAATCGACCCTTTAAAGAATATTAGAGTATTTATGCTAGAAATCATGTTCTTTATTATTTTATGACTCTAAAATTTATTGGATAAATGTAAAATAATTTATAAAATATGTGTAATAATATTTTTGTTAGTTCATTTAATTCCTTCCAAAACAATTGACAAACGTTAACTACCATTTAAAATGATAATATTATATTATTATTTTTCATTATAACTCAACACTGTGTACAACGTAAGATTTCAAAGAAACCCGTTATTGAGTATCTGGTATGACATCGAACATAACATCCCCTTTAGAAATAATTAATATTTAATTCACAAATATTAATAAATATGAAAATGTCTTATTCTTTATTTACCTGGGATGTTACAAAAAATGATTTATTGTTTTAAAATTCTATATTAAATTAACTAAATTGGTGGTCATGTGATCTTTAATCATTTATATTGTTTTGTTTATATAAGTTTATTCTAATAAATGTAATGAATCTCCAAATAGTTTTTGGATCCATACGAGAATGTTTTTTCATATATTTTGGTCATGTTCCATAACATTATTTTCATAAATTAACATATATTTTAAGATGTTTTAAGGATTGTTCCAAAAAATTTAATTAATTAATAGTTTATATTTTTGTAATTATATCTTGTGTCCACTTAGTTTATATAAATTTAGTTTTAAAATCTAGTGTTTGAAAGTTGGGTATATAACTTGGTTGAATATGTCTATTATAACTTTCTCGTGTATGATAAATTAAAGAAATTTCTATCCAATATAACTTGAGGGATTTATAAACATAATTAAAAGATCAACCCTGGGGATTATTAGTGTTTTGGATGATTATTATACCTAGAATGTGAAATTTGTTAATAAAGAGAAGATTTACTTCTATATATCTAGTAAATTCTTAGACAGGAGAGCCATGGAATGGAAAGAAGGTTGGAAATAAACATAGTGGAATTTCCAATGGATTATTTGGGTGAATTTTACCCATAGGAAACCCCACATTCATCATTTTGATATGATAATAGATCAGAGCATGGGGAAAATTTTGAATTAGAAGAACCTGCTTCTATCATTTGGAGAGTATATTAACCTTGTCAATAATGTTCTTTACTTTATACTAATGTATGTCTTCTCTCTTATAAAATTACCTAAAAAGATGATATCCAACATAGATATCACGATGATTTCGTTCTTATTGGAAAAACCAAAAGACGAAAAACACCGATGCTTGTCCTAGAAGATATTGGCAAGACAACTCTATGAGCGGGGAATTAACATTAGAAGTGTAACTAGGACTTTGAGGGGGATTCAATCTAAATTATAATGGGAGGTAATAGATGGGAAATCATTGTAGTAAAAACACATGTAGCTCAAATATTGGAGTACAAGATACATAGATAAAGGACCAAAACCATTCAACAAATTATTCTACATTATAATATTTCTATACAGAAGTTTCTCATTGGATTTTCATTACGGGGGATATAAGATGCTGATAGAAGAATTTTTCTATGATTATACATGATTGTCCAAGCTGTACCACTCCAAAAATCACTTTCAGAGAGGTTAGTAACAACCCCACCATCATTCAAGGTACCCTTGATGAGAACCAATGAGCTGTTTTTGATATTATCCTATTAAACAATTATTTGGACAAATGTTTCTTCATGAGATCCTCTTCAAGTGTATTCTCAGCTAGAGATTTCTTTAGAAATCAGCTGTATATGAACGAAAAAGATAATAAGGGTAGATAGTTTTGTGGAAGGAGATCCCAATGAAATTTAACTTTTTGGTATGGATTGTAAGGAACAAGGTGCTTCCAACTGAGGAGAAAATACTACATATAGAAGTAAGATTTTATTCCTGGCATCAATGATGCAGAGATCTGAAAAATGAGTTAACCCGGAACCAGTTTTTTGAATTCTGTTGGGTGTTGACAGTTTTGGGTGATTTTTATGGTTATATAAGGTGGACCAAACATGAGGCAATGTTCGAGGTATTCCTCCAATGATGGATTCAGGGAGATGGTATTCAAGGTTTAGAAAGTAAGGATAGAATCATAATTCTCATTGAAGGTGTTTAGAGTATTAGGTATTATTGGAATAAAGAACAACACAAGGTAGAAAATGTAATGAATACTAGTATTATTTTTAAAAGAAAGAATCTTATACTAGACCTGGCTCGACTGTGTAAAGGCTGGGAGGCAACTACCTCCCTCTTACCTCTCTTGGCCTCAACATCCTCTTCGAATATGTCCATTTCTAGGTATAAGGGTGGCGAGTTTGCTGGAAACCCCCTCACAAGAGGATTATGTTAAACACTATCATATCATTCTTCATGGTTGTTATGTGTTGCTTTGGGGGGGAGGGGTGATCAGGGACAAGTGGAGATCCCTTTTTATATTTTTTTCTACTTACATTGGAGTAGAGGATTATCCTCATGATGATTATCAGGCTATGATCTTGGACATATGGTTATGTAAGCAGAGGAATGTTAATATTTGTGCAGTTGAGAAGGACTCTCTAATACTCTTTAGCACACTAATTGGAAAAGGAACCATCCCTTGGTCCATAGAGTACTCAATCAGAAGATGCAAGGGGCATGTCACAAATCACACATGTATTCTTCACATGTGGTATGAAGGTAATGATATTTTTGAATTATTTTCATCTAATGTGACTCAAAAAAAGTGGATATCATATTTAACTAGCCTCAAATCCTTCTCTCATTAGGGGGTAATTTTTTTAGAGAAAATACTCTTGACCTTCACTATTACAAACCACCATGATGTGGGATCTCTTTATAGTTTCTCTATGTATTAGTCTTGATAATAAAATAAAAAGTTTTTATGGGGGAATAATTTAACTCTAAATGAGGTAAATTATTTTTTTGGTCACCATACTTGAAAATCCATAATGTATATTTTCCCCCACCCTTTCTTAGAAGCATTATCTCCTGTTTAATATGGTTTCAACCAATTATAGAAGAATAAACCTTTCTTAACCTTTAGGTTTCCACTTTCTCTCCTACAATGATACATATCTCATCTTAATGTAATGGTTTTAAATTTTTTACTCACTTATTCTTATTTTGATCCTATTAATTTTGTCCTTGATTTCCACTTTATCACCTTTCCTAGATAGTATTTCATTTTTAATCCGTCTTTGATGAGATATAATTTCTTCTTGTATCATTAATAAATATTTATCATGTTTTCCGTATTGGTTTCATGGAAATTAAATTGTGGAGTCTACTATATTATTTTAAATTTAGGTTTATCCTTAGGTTTCCCCCAAGGGTTTGGTGGCAATCATCTAGCGCTAGGTGATACCATATTTCTTATCTTTCTTGGTGGGAACCATTTTCCTCAATGACTATTTTGTCTAGAGATAGAGTGTTGGGTTCTACATTTGGGGTCTATTATCATTTGTCATTGGATTTTATAAGTTTTTAAAATATTTTCATTTTCTAGTTTTATCCCTCTAGTATTTGGATGGTCATCCTTTTGGAATTTTGTTTGTGTGTTCATGTTATGTTAGTTGAGTTGGTTTTTTGGTTATCTATTTCCCATTGTATACTTCTTTCATTCATTTTTATTTGATCAAATTTTGTGGTAGATTATAGTCAAGTAAATTTTGTTAGTATTCTTCCAGAGAGGTGGCATGTTGATAAAATAGTGGAAACATCTGGTTTATATAGAACTATGCGATGATAAGGTGATAATACCATGTGAGGCCGACACTCCATCAATTGCTGTATAATGAAATCATTTATATTTTTCTCTTGATTGTGGTTTTTTATCTAATATTATATTGGAGGGTTTATTTTGTTTAGTCAATTTCTGGTGGATTATGGTGTATTTTATTTAATTTTGGTTTGAACTTGTTTTATTTTTCAACCCACCAGTTTAGAAGAGATCAACTATGGCCTGTTTGGTGGAAATAGTAGGTTTCATTCTATGTTGTGTGATGATTGGGATGGACGAGTATAATCTTAAGTTGGAATTTGGAGAATGAGGTAAAAGTGTGGAAAATAATCTTGTGGTGGTGAAAGGATTGAGTTTGGTGGAATCAACCTCAATAAATTTATTGAATACTTTACCAATATGATGATGTTTTTTTTAAATTTTTGTAATTATAGTTGATTTATAGATGGGAATTTATGTAGTAAGCTAGAATTGATTGGTGAATGTGTGGGTTTCCATTTCTCCCCTTAAATATAGTCTACCTGATAATAAAATATTGATTATTGGTAATTGTTTTCGTGCATATTTAAATAAATTATTGGATTTAATGTGGACCATGTACCAAACCTTGTATTTATAAGGTTGTTATTATAGAGGCATAATTTCTTTTTGTTTGGTGATACATTGAGTTTTATTTTTTACTAAATGTTATTAGTGTCTTATGGACACTGCATATTTTGGATTAATATTAAAATATTTTAATTATTGTTTTTAAAATTTCATAAGACCCATTCAAATTGATAATAACATGTTTAATTTCTTATCATTTTATAGTTTATCCATGAGATATCCAAATAGTTATATTTTATATTTTTACTCCAAAAAAATGTTCATTTTGTTAGAAATATATTGAGGTTACTATACCATAAATTTATACCTTATTATGGAAGAAATGTTTAAAAATTTTCTTTATTAAGGAATTTGATGTTATATTTCATGATATAAACCTGCAAAAGGACATTTTAATTCAATATTGAGGATATATAAAGTGTGAATATATTGATATTACAAATTTCAAAAATTGTTATGTTGTATGTTGAAAAAAAAAAATTCTCATGGGAGGGGTTTTAATGCCATGTATGGTTATACACTTTTCCCTTCCGCCCAATTGGGATAAGTTGTAATGCCCTAACTAAGTATAGAATTTTATATTTCCTCCTTATAATATGGGTTATAATGCCAATATTGAGTATAAAATTTTCCATTTCCCCCTTGTAAAATGAGTTTCAATGACCTAACTGAGTATACACCATTCCCCTTCACCCTAGGATGGGTTGAAATAACATTACTATAGTATATTTTATCACCATAGACATTGAGGTAGGTTTGAGGAATTATTTTTAGTTATAGACACACATAGTTTAAGGAGTTAAATGATATAGTGGATACACATTTTCAAGTTTCTATATTCTCATTGGTTCCATGATTTCATGATTATTTTTTAAAAGTATTTCATTTATCTATAGGTAAATGTGAAAACATGTTCATTAATACACCTATTTAATTACTAAATGTGTTGGGACACCACTAGGTGTTCCTTATTGATTATTTATACTCAAAATCTAAAAGTAAATTCTGATGGACATACATATTTGACTGATTATATTTCTGTTACAACAGAAGCAATGTAGAATATCTAGAATGTTCATAAGGTTAGTTGGTTTAATAGGCTTCATACCTAAGGGAATTGGAATATGGAGTCCATTTTTGGATAAACACTCTCTTTTATCTGATTGAATATTCCTCTAGTTGTGTCGAGTCTATTTTGGTTATGTACATGACTCTGATTGGCGTGTTAGATTATATAATATATTTTTTATTTTAAATTTATTCATATATATTTGGAGTTCTTATTTAATTCTATTATTATATTATTATACTAGTTATCACTTTTGTAAATGTTACCCCTTATGGAGAAAAGAGTTTATGCTTATTAATAGGAAAACTTCCTATGTACAAGTGAATAATTTTAGATTTTGTGAAGAATCTATAAACATATTATAATTTTAACTAGTATAGGGCAATTTTTCCCCAATAGTAAACTTAAACTCATGACACTTCTCTATAAACCTTGAATATTGGGGCCCAGTGATTTCTAGATTTATGTACTATTTGGGTATTCAAGTTAGGGTTATTACAAGTAGTATGAAATAGGTGTATTAGTGTTTCCATGATTTCATTTTTCTAGATAGAGTGTTCGATGTTGGGAAATTAGGGGGTACATTTTATACATGTCGGAACAACAAAGATACAAAGAAAAACAGTGATACTTGGGTTATTTGGGTGATCAGTCTAAGAAAAATATGTATGACTGAGTTAATGTTTTGACTATCTTGAGTTTGAATTATAGAAATCTCCAATAAACTTCATTCTTGACCTAGATCTAATCTTCTACAATTGTCAATGAATCATAAGTAAAAATGTAACATTATGGAGTATGAATCTTATTTAAGTTCTAATAAGACATTTATGAGAAGTAATTAAATTAATTATTAGAATCCTAAAAAGAAATAAGTATTTTCTTAAATACCATATTAGGGGAAATAAAATTAATTAAAGGAATACATATGTATACTTTATTACTATTTAGGTTTTATTTCTAATATAAGAACACATTTTTTGATGATTTATTTCTTTATTAGTGATATATTAAAATTTATGATTTTTTCTATACTTATTTAATATATTTTACCTATTCCCTGTTTAGTTAAGTATTATCAGAATAGTTTTTTTCTTTAGATCATCAATAATGATTTTTTTTCTATTTATAGATCATTTTCTGATCATGATAATCATTTTTCCCTTTCATTTTTTATGGGAAGTGTGTTTTATCATATATAAGTAGTGATGTATAACCTTTTTATATCTTCAAAGTGAAAAAACTATTTCATGATCAAACATTTTAAATGAAAAGCGGTTTTTAAAGGTAAGGGTTGTTTCAAAATATGAAAATTTCTAAAGTGAACTGAGAAGTGTTCTTTTTAACTGGATCCTTTGAGTAATATAAATTAGTAAAACATGGAGTTTTTTAAAATGAATTTAATATTTGATTTTGAGATTGAAATTTATATTTCATATAAAACCGTTTGAAAGTGATTATTTTTAATAAATTTTAATTCTATGACTGGATATAGATAATTAAAATATAGATTATTCTTATGGTGGGTAGTACCATAAGATTACTTTATGAGGTATGAGAAATTTTAGTATTTTAGATATATTAACATTTATTTTAATATTATAATCTTATGGTTGTTAGTGATTTGTTTTGGTCCTGAAAGTGAACATGAAAATAGGGATGCATGTTTTGGAATATATATATTATTTTTCTTATTATTACCATGATTTTTGAGTAATATGATATTAATTAGTTATTGATTTGGATTTTTTTCTAGAGCTACATAGTAGAAACATGTTCAGTGTTATACAATATGTCTGAGGGTGTTAGCTATGAATTAATGGTTATGTGAGGTAATTTTATTTTTTATTATATTTTAGTTTATATATTTTTTATTTATGGTAAAGTACATGATGAAAATAGAGGATTGTTGGTGTTTTTAAATTTTTTTATAAAGATTCATGAATTTTGGTATTTCTTTTATTTATCTATTATGTATTTTTTGATAGATAGGTGCATAAAAATGTTTGGAGTCACTGTTTATAGCAATTAAAGTGTTTATTTTTATAGTTTTTAGAAGCTAGAGGTCACTGATTACTCGGTTTTATGACACAAGAAAGTCAATAGACAAGCCAGTTGGGTTGTCCCCACTGGGTTACTATTTGGAAGCCAATGCAACTCCATGAGGTAACTGATGGAGTTCTTCTAGTTTTTAAGATGGGTTAGGATGGTCCTTTCACCATCATTTCTTATAAACATGTTAATTTTATCTGTAAACACAAATTATTTTCACAACCATCTACACACACATGGGGGAACCTCTCAGGCTTATTACAACTCTCATCTCTCCCCACGAGTCAAGGGATTTCTAATTCTTTTTTATACACTCATTCAGGGTAGAACCGATCTTAATCATACATTCCTTTTTATATTCATTTTAATAGTTTACTTAACTTCTAAATTATATATTTGGATTGTATTCCCCCCCTATCAGGTTGGATTTCATCTAAAATATTAAGGATTCATTTCTCTATTTTTAAAGGTGGTGTAATTGAGATGTTCATTTTATATTGATGGTTATTACGATACTAGAAGGATAAGATATAATTTATTATTGTTGTTTCTTTAATTTGTGGTAAAATTGATGTTTTTTAGGTTGAATAAATTGGGAATTACATTGGTCATAGAATTTGATAAAATTTAGTAGTTATATTTCTAGGTTTTTAGTGGGTTTAGTTATTTTTTTATTTATAGTGGTTAATTTATTAGATTAATCTAGTTATGTAATTTTATTAATGTATTCTATGTGTAGTTGGGTGATCATTAGAGTAATATGATCTCACAAAATATTTATTATTGTAGCTGGTCGTAGACTATTAAGAGATATTTTGGTTATGATTAAAACATGTCTTTTACATTTTTTCTAAATTAATAATAAAGATCACATAATTTTTTCTGAATAATGACTTTTTTAAAATTTACTTTGATATAAAAATTTAATTAATCACAATGGAATTTAAAATCTAACTAAGTATGGGTTTTTATTTATAATTTTTATATGTTCCCTATTTCTATCATAAATAAAAGTTTGTTTTTCGTAAATTCATTTTCATTTATATATATATTTAACTTTATTATTTAAATACACCATTTTTGGAATATTTTATTTTTATTGGTATGTTATTTCATATTTTTAAATTCTTATATGGAATTTGGAACTTGGTAATTTATTTTTTTCCCATGAAAAACTTGTTCAATATTTTTTTTAACATTTCTATCTTGTGTACACTTCAACAAGAATGATTTTTTGTTCAATAATTCTATATTTTTTGAACTCAATGTGTGTTATTATGTTTTATGATCATTTTCATAAATTTATTTAAAAAATTTGAGGCTTGTAAATGTTATGAATTTTCAAATGGTTTTAGTATCCATAAAGAAATGATTTTTTTTCATAAGTTTTGTCTATATTAGGTAGAATTATTTTGATATAGTAACATACATGTTCACATTTTTTAATACATGGGTTATGAAAGGAAATTAATAATTGGTTCATATTTATATGGTAAAATAATTTGTCCTTTTGGTAAAATTGAATATAATTTCTATAGCTAGAGTTTTTATAGTTCATATATTCCTTGGTTGATTAGGCCTTTTAATACTTCTTCGTGTATTGAAATGTAAAGGTATCTAAATCCTCTATAACGTAGATGATTTATACATCAATGAAAAATACCCAACCTTGGTTAATAATTACATTGTTGATGAGATGATGGTTGTGTTGAATAAGTGGGAAGGGATGACGTTTAGTCTAAAAAATGTTTGGTTTTCAATCTAAACCTAACTATTTATAACATATAATTGACTTTATTTAAATAAATATTAAACATAAAATTGGATTTAGTTGAAGGACATTATTTTTTAAAACATTCCTTTTTTTAAAACACTTTTATAATTTAATTGTTCTTTAATATATTTGTCTAAACATGTTTATTGAAACATAGCTCAAAATTTTAATAATTAGTTTTAAAATTATTTACTATATTTTCATACATAAGTTTTAAGTTTGAAAATAGTCTTTAACAAATTTTTAGGAAATTATAGATGTATATATTTCAAGAAAATATTGAAAATAAATATATTTATGGATAAAACTGTGAATGTATTTGGTAGTTATAATTGTGCAATACATTATTGATTATTAATGACACATTGACTTAAAATTGTCATATATTTTTGTTTGTGCTCTATGGATAATACATCATTTGGATCTCTATTAGTATCTTTGAATTACTATTTCTTTGATTTATTGTAACTCATTTGAGTTGATAATAACTTATTAGATTGGTTTCCATAATATAGTTTATCCATGGGATATCCAAGTATTTATATTTTATATTTTTAAATAATAATAAAATTATGTTCTATTAGACTTATATTGAGTTTTGTATATTTTTTTTTATTTCCTTATTATGATAAACCTGACTAATAGTTTTTTATTAAGTATGTTGATTGAATTATTTTTGATCTAAACAAAATAATGGTTATTAATTTTATACATTTGATCATTTGTAATGTGTATAGTTATTTTTAAATTTTATAAGAAGGTATGTCTTTAATTTAAAAATATTTTGGTCTCATGGTTTCGGTTCTGATACATTGTATGAGTATAGAATTTCCATTTCATCCTCATGGGTTTGGATATAATACCATAATATGGTATACACTTTTCTCATTCCCCCTTATGGGATGGGTTGTAATGCACTCACTAAATATACACTTCTCATTTTCACATTATGGGATAGGTTATAGTTCTTGACTAGGTGTACACTATTCTATTTCCCCATAAGATAGGCTTGTAATTCCTTGAATTTGGTGTATTTTCTCTCTATATGATTGGTTTTTAATTCCCTATTGGGTATCCATTATTAAACCGTATATATACACTTTAATGTACCTGAGGATTTATAGTATTATATTTTAGGTATGCTTTTGGCTATATAAGACATTATAGATTGTCTGGATGAAGTTTCTTATTTAAAAAGTTTGATCACTAGGGGAATTGGATCATTAAGTACGTGTTTAGATGAATAATTTATTTTTTATTATCACATATTCCTTTTATTGGGAAAATTATTTGTGGTTATGTATGTAAATAATGTTTGGAATATTTATCTTTTTTGAATTCATTCATAGAGAGATAGATTTACTATTTCCTTATATTGTTATTTTCTTACATTATATATCACGTGTTTATAAGTTATCCTTTATGAGGGAGGGTGTTTATGTTCATTATGAGGAAACATCTGACATATATATTATTACATATATTATTTCAAAATAATTATAAGAACATATAATTTTAACTAAAGTTTGAAAATCATCCCCTAATGGAAATGATATACCCATAGATCAAGTACCCAACACCTAGAGATTTTAGAACCATCTTAGGGCTAGTGAAAACTTGATTAATGTGTTTTTATAGTATTGGGGTTCAACTCATTACATTGGGTGTGTTAATAACAGGATATTGATTAAGGTACATTTCATTTTTGATAAGAGAATCAATATTTTTGATCCATTAATTAGATTTCCAATATCAGAGTTGAGTGGGTTATAAAATTTTTACTCTTGATATTTTTTAATTTTATTAGCCAAGAGAAAGGTAAATGAATAGTTAGGATACCACACTAAACATGTGAGATGAATAATTATAAATTAGGTAGAAATTAAGGTGGTATTATTATATGTGATTATTATTATTACCATTTCTAAAACTAATAACATTGGGGACCACTACCAAGATCAGATGCTATAGATTTTCTATCAAGATTATTATTTATGAATATACCTGGGGCCATATATTTGTATATAAATTCTCTTATCAATGGGACACTTCTAAGGCTAGATACTATTGTCACATTGTAATGAATATTTTCTTGAGTTGTATATATACACCCAAACCTATATATTCAAGAACTATATTGTGGAATAGATACTCGTATGGATAATATAATATTAGGTGATCATCCTTAAAGAATTAATACATACAAACCATCCACTATTTCTATAACTATTGTGGTTATAAGTTGTTTAAATTCTATTTGAAAAATTATAAATAGTTGTAGGGGGTATTATCAAATTGATCATTCCAAACCACGGAGGATTAGTAGTTGATACCATAAATCATTCATGGGTGAAGTGGTTTCTGTCTAAAAATTGAAATTATATCCCATATTACTGGTATGAACTAAAACTAATTTTATGCATCATCATGGTATTTTCATATACCTATAATGATGTTACTTGAGTAGTTCATGTGACAGTCTTTTATTTTATTCATATTTTTCAATCATTCATATATATTTTGGAATATTTTAGGGGTATATTGGTAGATTAATACTTTGTTTTATATATTCAACCTATATATGCATCTCAATATATGTGAAGATATTATGATTAACATGCATGATAGGGTAAGGGCCTTAGTATAGGTGATTGATCATGAGTAGATCAATGGGGAAATCAATATAGTAATGAGGAGAGGCCAACGTATTTATAAACATAGTATCCTCTAATAATTGTTTTTCTTTTGATGTATGTCATGTATATGATTAAACAACTCAAAAATGTTTTTTTTCATGTATGACTTCAATCATATGACATGTACGGATTTTTTATAAAATATTGGAATATTTTTCTATGGTAGGATTTCCTATATAATTATGTAGTATGATCTAATATATTGTAAAATTTTTTATTTTATTTATTATTATAAATGGAAATATAATTGAGAATATAGTATCCCCATGTTATTGATCTTACCCTCTCCACTTGTTTGAATACTCTAGAGTATAATGAGACATGCTTGATGTCTTGTGACATTTAGTCTTGGTCTGGGGATGGGTGGATAAGATAGGGCATTACAATGGACTATTTGGTTATTAAAACTAATAAGAAAATTTCTTTGGATAACCTAGATTAAAACATAATGATTTAAAAGATCATATTTATGTTTCATTTAAAATTTATTCCTTCTATGTTTATTGTTTACTTTTTTATATACTTATTATTTTAAGTATTTTCATTCCTAATTTTTATTTTTTAGTTAATGGAAGGAAATATGAGAAACTATTCCAACAACAAATAAGATTGGTTATTTTATTATTTCCCAAATGATATCCCTAACCTTTTGGGAACAAGATATGATAACTTAATGGAAGTATCATATCATCTAAACACTGTTATGAATAATAACTTGAATTGTGTCGAACACCCTATTTTCTTTATTAAATAAAATGTTGTGGTAGATTACATTATTTGCAAAGGCCTCATACCTTTAGTGGATATTATGATCCCCACATCAAGAAAAAATGAAAATAATCCAATAAAAATATATTCCCCATAATCCAATTATTAGAATAATAAAATATCCTTCCATTCATTTATCACATGGAGGGAGAAGCTTCTCCATTTGGATCAATAACCAAGAACACTAATTCTAAATAGAAAATTGATTATGAAGAATGAGAAGGATTCAAGTAAATATTTTTTCAATAAATATTTTCCCTAAACTATCTATCTTAAAATAATGACTGAGTTCCCTAGATTGAATCAAAAGGAAAATGAGTCCACATGGGCACATGATCCCTAATTTATAAGGATTTCATAGAATGCCTCTGACTTTTTCATCAATTTAAAAATTAATTTGGACCAATTATTTAGTAGATTAATTATAATCCTCTATAAATACACGGTGATTTGATACTTTCACAGCTATGAAGATATTTTCCTTTATGATCATGTAGTTGGGATGGAGATTAGTGACTCCTAGTGGTCTCACAGTTATAAAGATAAAAATCATAAAATGAGTTTTCATTTAGGAGGATCTATGGATAAATCTCATGGTGGAATGAAAAATCAACTATATATGTACTAAAATTGTGGGAAGAATCATCATAGAAACTATCTGATGGGAACTAATATATGTTTCAAGTGTAAAAAATACGGTATCCAAGATAATTAATTCCAAAGGTATATGAAGAATCCCAATAATGTGATAGATGAAAATAAGGATTGAATTAATACCCATCCTATGTTACAATGTTTTAACTATATGGAACACTCACATTATTCTAGAAAATTCCCTATGTTAAGGGTTATTAAGGATAATCAATGAAAACAATCTCCAAGGCCTTGAGATAAAATAAGGTTATATATTACCACTACTACTAAGGTGGATCCCAAAAACGATGTGGTGGAAGGTACAATAGTTATTCACTAAATAATAGTGAACTTTATATTTTATTCTCATTATATTCATTCTTTCATATCTTTAAAATTTAATAGATTTAATCAAAATCCAACTCAAAACATTGGGGTTTGGCTATATGTGAGAAGGAAAATGGAGATATTATTGGATCCTAAGAATATAACTCCCCCCAATCCATTTTTATGGACTGTACCTCCAAAAAAAATTCCATGTTTCCTTTATTATAATTTGATTCCATATTGGGCATGGATTTGGTATCCTTATTTAAAACCAACAACAACTATTAGGAGAGTGTGATCACTCTTCACATCCTTATCAATCCTCTGATTTTTTATAAGTGTAAATATGAGAATGAATATCCTTTGTAATTTTCTTATCATGTATGGATATTATTTCCCTATGAGCAAGCATATCTTTCTCCAATAATTGATACCATGGAGAGAATCATTCTTGAATACTTTCCTACTATAATAGATTATAATTATGTATTCCCAAAATAGTTTCTTGGCATTACTCCTAAATAAGAGATTTATTTATCAATATAACATATAATTTGATCTCTTAACATATCCAAGAATAATTTCAGAATAAAAAACATTGATTTGGAAAAAATAAAAAAAAATTATTGGTGAATTTGGATAGGGGTTTTATAGGCCCGAGTTCTTGACCATGGGGCGTACCAGATCACTTTGTAAAAACTAAGAATGGGTAAATGCGCTTATGCATTTATTTTCTTAAAATCAAAACAAATCATGATAAATACCACATATCCCCTACCGTGGATATCTAAATTGCTTGATCAACTATGTGGGGGACCAATATTTCTATAAGGTAGAGCATCAATTAGGATATCACTAGTTAAATATGAAGAAAGAAGATATTCTTAATACTACATTTTGAACATGGTATGGAAACTATGAGTTCATACTAATTCCCTTCAAACTCACTAATCCTCTATGAATATTTATAGACTTAATAAATATAGTCTATAGATTACCTAGAATTTTTTTAGTATTCATTATAGATGATATTATGTTATACACTAAATTTAATGTGAGAATGAAGAGTATTTTAATACATTTCTAAAGACATTGAAAAGGGGAAGACATTGGAAAAGCACAATGAATGCGAGTTGTGGATAGAGGAAGTATCGTTCTTGGGGATTTTTATCACAAGAAAAGGGATATCTATGGAGACTTATAAGATAATGTTAATTGAAATGTGAACAAAATAAACATCTGTAACAAAGATAAATAGTTTTATTACACTATTTGGGTATTACAAATGATTTTTGAGAAACTTATCATGATTTTAAAACTTAGTAACTACAATGAATCAGATGGAAGTACAATTTTTCTAAACTGGTTAATCTGAAAGTATCTTCATGGAATTAAAAATGATTCCTATGAATTCAACAATCATGATGCTACCCACAAGTCAGAATATTTTCATGCTATATAGAAATTATTCATAGGAGGGTTTGATATTTTTACTAATGTGGAATTATAAATTGATAGCCAACACCAAAAGTTAGTTGAATGTTTATGATAAGAACTATCCCACATGTGATCTAGAGTTAGCTGTAGTGGTCATCACATTGAAAACGTGGTAGAATTAACTATATGGGGAGAAGTGTGAAATATATATGAATCATAAGAGCCTAAAATATAGATTGAATTATAATGAGATTAATTTACAAAGCAAAATGATGATAATTAAAAAGAACAAATTTTTTTTATACTTTCAAAGGATGGATATGGGAATCACCAAGGAAAGAAATTTATCATTACATTCTCAAATGATTACTAAATAATTTATTATAGAGAAGATAAAGGATGATAAAATACATAATTTTAAAATTAATAATACGGTTTAAGCTATATTAAATGTGAAATCCATAGGGATTAAAATTAATGAAGAAGTATTTGTATAATTCGGGTGAGGACTACGTGTACCATCAAATCCAATGATAAAAAGAGTTATTAAATGATGCACATAAATAAAAAACTTCTATCCACCCAAGGTTAATAAAGATATATCAATATATAACAGATTATTATTGGTAGGAAAATAAGAATAATGAAAGAACAAAATATACATTAAAATGCTTGGTATTCCAAAACTTGAATAGTGAGAGGAAAAAATACAATGGAATGATGCAATCATTACCCATACCTATATATGGATGGGAAAACATAACCATAAAAATTTTCACTAGTAGTCCGAATACATATAGGGGGAATAATGATATATGGGGTGTGGTGGATCATATTATTATGATTTCTCACATCATTTTAATTTTTTTGGATTTCTCACTCGATTAAAAATTCAAGGATATACATCATAGAAGTGGTGAGGTTATGTGGAAATCTACTATCAATTGTATTTGACCATGTTATGAAATTTATGTGTATATTTTAAAAAATTATCCAACATGATATAAATAATAAATTGAACTTGAGTATGGATTAGCACCCCACAATTATGGACAATCTAAGTAGACTATCTAAACAATGGAAGAGATGTCGAGAGTATACTCGATGAACTTTAAAAGAGGATGGGGTAAATATATTCATATGGATGAGTTAATATAAAATGATATATTTTAATAATGTATCAAAATGAATCTATATAAATAAATTTATGCAAAAAAAATGGAGAACACATACATTTTGGGATGTAGTTGGTGAAAAAAGTAGTTGGGACATGAAATGGTTGAAGAAATGGAAGAAAAGGTCAAGCACTTTCATTAGCACATCAGGGATGATAAGAGTTTAAAGAATAACTATGATAGTTATTTTTTATGAGACCTAGGGTTTGAGGATAAAAAAATATATTTCCTTCTATATATCTCCATGGAAGAGAGTCAGGAGATTTCAGAATAAGGTTAAGCTAAGTACCTGGTACATCGGTCCCTTTGAGATTAATGATCACATCAAAGCTATAAATTATCAACAAGAAATAAATTCAAAACCTTATTAAGTAAATTTAGTATTCTATTTGTCTTTTTTAAGGAATTACATAATTCATCCATCACATTTACTAAATTACAAGGAGAGGCTGTTGGAAAATGATCACTCTTATAAAGTGTAGCTGGTCAAGATCTTGGACCATGGTGACAATGTTTTACCCAAAACAAAAACTCCCCTATTCATATTATTATTGAGAAGTCGTAAGTATGATTGGATGGAATGGGAACCAAAGTAAGCAATTAAGTAGATTCACCCTCATGTATTTTCACTTTAGAATGTAAAATTGAATATCAAGGGTGAAATCTCTTAAGGGGTAAAAATGTAAGGATCTGAAATTTTATATATGTAATTTCCCTTCAAATATTACAGTGTAATGCATCGTAATTTAGTATTATATAGATATCATACACTAAATTATAAAACTAGAAATAGAATATTATAATATTGTTAACATAAAATTAATATAATAAAAATTTCTACACAAATTGAATTTATTTCACTGAAATAAAAATATAGACAATTAGATAATAATAATAGAGAAATATGGATCTTCTTGATCCTTGAGAATAATCACAGTCATGGAAAACACTAAAGAAATGGAGAAAAATACTATAAATACAACATTAATTTATGAAATGAATATATATATATATATATATAACTTTTCTTGAAAATATAAGTGTATGGAATATAAGGTATTTATAAGAAGTAATGACCCATATGACCATTTCAAATTTGATTGTTTGAATAGTAATATGGCCATTGGAATATTAATATAATTAATAGGAATAGTAAAATATTCCTTAAAATAGTATGGTAACTTATTGAAATGTGAAATAACATTTTGGTCTCTTATAAAATGAAAACATCTATATATTTTAACTGAGGTGAATTTGAATAATTTTTTTATAAATGATAAATTAAGTGTATATTTTTATAATATTTAATTGTTTACATATAACATGTATAATAAATATAATTATTTAAAAGAGTCCCCAATGGTATATCTTTGTGGTAGATGGTCTGTGGGGTCTTAGTGGGGTCTTGGGTTCGAGTATCACCATGTGCTTCCCAGTCAATTTAGAGTTCGATTTTCATTGTATCTATTACCCTCCCCAGAACTATTGTAATAATGATTAAAATAAAGTTTTTTTTAATAAATACGTATTAATTAATATTAAATTGTTTTATATTGTTAAAAAATTTATGAGACCATATGTCATTTTTCAAAGGTATAAGAAATTGATCAGAATATTAAAATTGATATTTTTGAAATATATGATTTTTTTAATTAAAATTTAATTTATTTTATTTTAGAAATTATATTAATAAAATGGATTTATTTTTTGGAATTTAAACATAAAAAATGGTTAGGGTGAATATTTTGCATCATTCTAAGTTAGTTTAATTCTTAGTGAATAATGACATACATTAAAACACATTATTTAACATTATAAGTTAAATACTTTTGCTTTTAGCCACGGATGATGTAAGAACTCACTGGTACAAACTCAAATATATCAGTAACTCAATATAGTCACAAGAATACAATATAATGGCTGTCTTGATCCAAAATTATAAACTAATGAATATAATATTTAGAAACACCACTCTCCTCCCCTTATAAATACCACTTATTCTTCTCCTAGCTTATAAGACTTATTGATTTCTAAATTTTGGACCAATAATCATCTCAATACTCTCCCCCATGTCATATTGTTTGTTTTCTCATTGTAAGACCATTTTAAGGATGCATAAAGAGTGTCCTAAAAGGATAATACCAAAGTTAGATTAAACACAAAACCAATGTTCTTTAAAACATTTCCTCCTTCTGCCACTCCCATATGTTCTTCATCCACAAAAACATAGAAGAATTAGTATCATTAAAATAATTAGATGTCATTAATATCCTAACTCATGTATTCCCTACTCTTAAAGTGTAAAAAATGTGTCAATAAATTTGGAGAGCATGATGGTCTCCTTCTTGTGGGACCACCAAATGGATTGTAAGTATCATTGGGAGTCATGGAAGAGGTTGGTGAGACTGCTATATGGGGGAAGAATCAACATTTGGTATACATGGAGAAATTCAAGGACTTCATGAGAACCAGCAAGATATTTTTTCAGATTATAGGTGGACTCAAATGAGCAACATGCTTTGGGTGAGTCATTATGGGGTAAAGAGATCCCATAAAAATTTAACTTTTTTTTTTCAGGGAGAGTCGGAAATTAGGCTCGAATGACTAACAAGAATATACAACATATGGGTGTTAATATGGATTCTTGGTGTTAATAATTTAGGGAACCAAAAAATAAAACTATATGGAAGCTATTTTTAAATGGTGAATGGGTGATGGTGGAGTCGAAAACATTTCATAATTTCATAGGGTGGATGGGACCAGAAACAATATTTGAGTCTATAATACAATGGTGGTTCTAGGGAGTGGGAAATTCAATCACAAAGAGGAAGGGTATAGTAGGCATACTTTCTGTGGGATTCTGATGCATTTGGACTCTAAGGATTGAAGTGAATCATAATGAAAATATCCAAGACCAGAACAAGTGTCATCATCAAAACCATGAATCTCGTTTTGGACATGGATATGTAGTGAAAATACCGGGAAATAACCCCTACCTTAGACCTATTCCGGGCACTTGTGCCTTCCCCAATATAGCCATCAGATCAGTACAAGGGTGGTGGGTTTAGTGAAAAAAATGTAAATCCGTTCTAAAACCCATTATAGATGGGTCTTTCCACTTGGTAATCATGCGAGGAGAGGTTATAAGGGACCAATGGTGCTTGGTTATACTGGCCTTATATACTTACTTAGGAAGGGGAGACTCCATCCATGACAAATATTAGGCTATTATCATGGTTCTATAGTATTGTAGGAAGATGGAAATCATTACTGGATTAGTTGAGACTAACTATTGAATTATTTAAAATGGGATTCTTGGAAAAGGTACCATCCAATTATCCATCAAATATTCAATAAGAAGGTGCAAGGAGTTCGTGATAAACAAAATTAACATATCTCATATATGGCATGAAGGTAATACAGTTCCAAGCATCCTAGATTTGAAGGTGACTCAAAATGGATGGATATCCTATTTTTCTAGCCTAAGATCATTTCTTATAGTGGGGATTAAATTTGTACGAGAATCTACTCTATGAAATCCTAATTATATACCTCTGTGAGGTGGGATGCTCCTTGTAGTTTCTTCTTGTTATTGTTTTGATAATAAAAATAAAATTTTTGGTGGTGATAATGTATTAACAATCATTTAATTAAATAAAGAAAATCCAGTTCATGATGGTCATTAAATCCACCTAAATGATCTAATGGTACAAGATTAATGTTTTTACATAACAAATCATCCCAATATAGAAACTCAAAATTGTGTTTGGGACTATTTCAATTTTTTTTGTTCATGAATACCATTTAATTTCACTTCTATTTTTGTAGTATCGTTTTACAATAACATCAATAATTATCCCTAAGTGTTTCAACCATATAACATTGAAAGAAATTTCCTCAAAAAATCAAAACTGAACTTTATATCTGATTTAAATGGTTATAAACGAGTACAATATAACTACAGTAAATAAAATATATATGTGACAGGTTCTGAATTAGGTTTTTAATGATAATAATTGGATTTTATATGATGATAAGTGAAAGTGAATTATGATTATGGAACCCATGGTAAGGGATCTCTCCAAACCATACTTTTTCTTTTGGTTATGACCATTGTATCTCTAAAACACATTTGGTATCTATTTTATGTTATGGAATGATTAGAAAGTATATATATATATATATATATATATATATATATGTCTCTTAGATATATAACTATCATATTCCCCCATTGTTTATGGGGGATAAATGGATTAAGTTCACATAAAAAATACCTTCATTAAAATCAAACATGATTAAAGGGAACATTTCTAATCTTAATCAATTTATGTAAAACTCATTGAAATCCATTATACCCATTCATGATTTAAATAAATAAAAGAACATTTTAGGTATAACCATTCTTGTTTACCTTTGGTTATTAAATAAATCTTAATTCTTATTCTTTCTCCAAAGATATTAAATGGTTCTTTAAAATAGTGTTTTGAAAGTTCATTTATATACCCATTTTTTTTATTTCACATGAATTTTTTATAAATGAATTAGTACAAAAATATGTTTTTGACATCAGTTTTTATGCTTCAAACATTGATTTTATAGGTTATGTTAATGTAGGATATGTAGAAAACATGTTTTCTAACATTTCTTTTTATAATGGAAATTAAAATTATTATTTCAAAATGTTTTTACATTGGTTATCATATAATTGATGTAAAAAGTGACATTCAATGTGGGTTATAAAAAAGAACAGTTAATATGATTTTTTTACATCAATTATATAAAAATTTATATAAAAATTGAAATTTTTTAAAAGAAATTTTCATTACTGATTACTCTATTTGATGAAAATACATGATGAATTAAAGGAAAAAAAATAAAAACTAGATGATTTTTTTTAAAAAACATAAATATTTTACTTAATATTAAATCTTTTCATAGTGTTCATTGATATAATTTTATTTTGATGAAATATATCATAAGGCATCTAAATCTATATCTTGGAAGTATTTTTAGACACCGATGGAAGAATTTTAGTTTTAATGGTTTCCAAAGAAGGATTCATAATTATAATAAAAAATGAATAATTAATTGGTGTATAAATTGAGAAGAAAAATCATAAAAACATAAATTATGGAAAAATTATTATAAATACCATGATTAGATCACTAAATGAAGAATCGGTGAAATGATGAGGAATATTGAAATGCTGAATAATTGGAATAAATATGATGACTGAAAGAGTTGGTTGTGAAGTGAATACATGTGGAACTCAAAAACATAAAAAAATAGGAAGGAAATCCATGAAACCATTATTTTATGTATCAATTAAGAATTTCAAAGGCACAATGTAAAAAATTAATTACATGATGTCTTGATTAAAAAATTTATCTTTCACAATGATTATATTTTAATCCACGTTAAAAACAAATTTTAAACATCGATTGTTTAATAACCAACATTAAAAATATATTATGTCATGGTTGTTTTTAAACAAACATCATCAAAAAAATCTTTCTTAGAATTAGTTAAAATATTAAAATCATTAAAAACCCAACATGAATGTTTTTAACATGGGTTATATAAATAATATGTGTTAAAACACATTTAACCTAGCTTATTTAAAAATAGGTGTTGAACCTCAGATGTAAAATCTATTTTACACACTAGTCTGAACACCATAATTTGATACCTATGCTTATGTACTTGAATATGAATTCCCAAAATATTTAATCCCTTATTCCCTTTGTAAAATTTATGAAATCGCCTTTTATTATGACATGATTCAACATTATGAAACCCATTTATTTTGATGGTTTATTCTTAGGTTTATGGTTTATTTTATTTTTTGACACACATAAACATGTAAATGTTATAATAGGTGCACTCATATTGCACTCCAATACATTGGGTAATGTTTTTTCCTTATAATACATTATGTATGAGATGAAAACGTAAACATGATCCATGGTTGGGCATTGTACACCATGTGATGTTGTCTTGGATGTTACCCTTGATATATTCTTAAGTCATGTTTTATATTGCCGTCACTTTCCTATGTTTCTATGATCTTATTATATCATGCTCTTTATATTATATTCCAATTTTATTATTCACGAGTCTTATCTTCTCATTTGAAACATATGTTAGGCTTCATTGTTATGTTTATTATCTCACTAGGATTTTTAGCCTTTCCCTTTCGTTTTTGTATTCCATAGGCTATCCTATATAGTATTTTAGTTTAAGGGGATTTAGTATATCATTATGGAGATTAAAATAAAGAAGACTTATGTTGAAAATCAAGTTAAAATTTGTAAAAGGATATGGTTTAAATATTTTATGTTCATCATATTCATCATGGAAAATTTCTAGTAAAAATTTTCTTTGGTTATTAGTTGGTAAAATAATGTTAAACATTACAATTATATTTTATTTAATAATATATCCTAACATATTTGTAGTTATAAAGTGATATTCACATCTATTTTTCCTCTAAAGAGACACATTTACGGGTTTGGGGAAAATGAAAATAATGGTCTGATAGGTGACGATCATTCGTTTGTTATGATAGAAACTTTCCCATCACCATCTTTGTTTCAAACCGATCCACACCGTTATCCATTATGGGGAATTGGATTGACCACATGGGGACTGGTCAGTTTATCCCTTCTGTATTATGAAGGATATTCCAGAATCAAATGGTCCCAATGGGTGATTTCATGGGGTTACATTTTTGTGTAATTGATCCTCTTAGGATATGACTTCCTTAGATGGTATCTAGTGGGTTTATTAGTGGAGCCAGAAAGCCCAAATGACAATATAATCCATGATTCATGGACCTAGTTTCTATATATATGTGCTTGTGGGATGAATATTTGGCCAACAACACTTAAGGACTCCATTGGTTGATGAGATGGTAGGTTGGGCTCATCGCACCCTTTTGGGGGGAACTACTCCCTATTCTGGGAATCTCTTATGGATTTATGTTGTATTCATATGTTCGTGAATCCTTGGTTTATTCCTTAAGAGTGTATCTACGGGATACTCCTAAGTTTCTGGATCATAATGGATATACATAAACTTTATGCTATAGAGGAAATACTGACTTATTCCAAGCAATAAGGCTCTCTTG
Organism: Viscum album; assembly: GCA_963277665.1. NCBI lineage: Eukaryota > Viridiplantae > Streptophyta > Magnoliopsida > Santalales > Viscaceae > Viscum > Viscum album. The sequence continues at coordinate 623,970,265 of OY728133.1, forward strand.
AGTATATCATCATCCAGGAGGGATGGAAGGTGATTTGATGTTGGTATCAGAAAAATAATATGTGCTTCCTACGTATTATTGGGAGAAGAATTAGAGCCCATATATTTCACATAGCTTTAGTCTTGGAATAGGTAGGATTCCCATTTCCTAGGGGCATAATTGTGGTGGACCCATTTGGAAGGGTACACCTTTGAGCTTGGGATTTCCAGTATTCATCCTATATATCTGGATTAAAACATGAATAAGAGTTCTCATAGTTCATTAGGTAGTGTCTATTACGTATGGAAGCTGCCCATTTAAGGGAAAAATAACTGGGTCGACCTTTTTGGAAGGGTACCCTTTTGATCTATGGACTTTCAAAAGGCGTCCTACGTATCCTGATTTGAACAAGAATCAGAATTATTGTAGTTACTTATCGGTTTATTGTGTAGATGTTGTAATCATAACAAATCACTAAGCCCATGCGAGTCATAATCGGTGCGAGAAACAAGAGGATGTGAGAGATTTAACCAACCACACACCTTCTCTCCTGCTGATGGGAGAGGGTGGGCCTATGAGGAATAAGCCTGGTCGTCAGGGGGAAAGGGTGCAGAGCAATGAACCCTTAAATGTGGGAGGACATTGGGGGTCATGCATCATGACCCTCATAAGGTTATGTACTTACCTTAGAGGGAGTGCCACAAAATATACTCTGGGAAAGGGGAGGAATCTCACCTCTTGCCAAAAGGAGAAGTGAGCTTGATTCCTTCGACTAATCACTATTCATAATTGAATGGAAAATCAAGTGATTGCCATTAATTCATAGAGAGGGGAGGTTCACATCATCATTTCATGGTTTGAATCTTGGTTACCATGGTAATGTAGACTTATATACATCTCTGGAGTCCGAACTATGGTGGGGACAACCTTTGTGACTTAGCATACTAGGGGTTTGTAGACTCAAAGGGGAGTGCTGATGTGCCCGATGATATGATCAAACGGGTCTGGTGGATTTGGAGGAGGATTTGGCCTGATGTCAGTGGACTAGTTAGTAAAGGAGCTATAGAGGACTTGACTGTAATGGAGGGGCGAGATAGGATCTGGAGGGAAAGACAGCCTTAGAATCCCCATTCCACGTACCTTTTTCTCATGTGAGATCGGGGGACCTTCATATATTATAGTGGTTTGCGGGTATAGTGGTCATACACATAAAAAAATAGTATGTGGGAAATGGTATGGACCACCACATACTGAAGTGGTAGGAATTACTAGATGCGTTCCGCCAATCCACTTCAGGTTCCATCTGCATACTGATGTAGTAAGTAGTGCAAGGTTTGACCTGTATAGCAATGTAATATACAGAGCACAGTATTGAAGGAGGGTCCTAGAACCAATGGTATTTGGGGAGTTCAACCACAAGGAATATGCGTTGACACTAATTAATTTTGTGTATTTCCAATTTTTATTAATATTATTTCTTTTATGGGGCGTGGCTAGTTATACCTGCGGAAAAGTCGTTCAAAATTTACTCTTTGGGGATGATTCAAAATTGATTTCAGAATCCTCTTTGAATTCTTTATTCTAATATATAGGGTCTCCTCCATGATTTCTTCATCCATCCTCCTATTTTTTCTCTTATGATCCTTTTATATAGCATTGGGGAAATCATATCTATGGGCATGTGACACTATTTGCAGAAGCCCAAGAATAAATATCTCAATCCACCGATGTCTCGATCAACTGAGGATTGTGGAGGCCATAGTTCGTGAGTCATGGTCCACAGAACCATGCCTATTTTCTTTTTCTGCGAACTACCGACTTCACAAGATAGTATGTGTATGGATTTTATGCGATTAATTCCAAGAATGATGTGGTTTGTGAATTCTTTGGTTCTCGGTCCATCGCCCCATGGGCTAACCCCTCACAGGTCCTTCCATGTAGCTGTGGTCTATGGTTCATTCGTTCCAAGAACCCTTCCTAAGGATGGTTTGTGGGTCACTTAAAACCATTGAAAAATCGATTAATTCATGTTTTTTCTCATGTTTGTAATTAAATTTTCATCCATTTACTTGGATGGACCTATGGGAATGATTTATTCCTTTTAAAAAGTGCTTTTGTGAGTATTTAATTCCCCTCAGAAAATTTTTAGGACCCTAAAAAAACCCCCCATCAGAAGGGGGTCCATTTGGAATGAAGAGGATTCAATTATGATATAGAAAGTGGTCCTGAACAGAAGTGGCTTACAGTGGAGTGGATAGATCCGGTAGGAGGGGAACACACCTATTTTAGGGTCCTAGGTCATTTTTACCATTTTTTCTGAAAAAAAGATCTCTCGACTCTCCCTCAGCTTCCTCTATGACCGTGTACCGATTCCTTTGTGAAATATGCATTTTTTAGGTTCTCTGTACGTTCCACAAACCAACTTCTTCACAGCTTCTTCTACCCTCGAACCAAATTTTGGGTTTCAAAAACTACATTTTGTAATTTAAAATTAATTCTAGACTTAGGTATAGGAGAATGCTACACGATTTTCATGTTCTTCACAATGAACATACACCAATGAACTGAACATTAAGCCTTAATAAACTAAAATTAAACTCTTAATCACCACTCATTGAATATGAGTATAGAGAGGAATTGGTTTATGGTTTCTTCCTTCCACGAAACCTACTATTTTCTATACAACTCTCCATGAGCTAGGGCCTCATGGGACTTTCAAATATTTCGGTTGTATGCAGCATATAGATTTCACATACCATTTCAGTATATGGGAAATCTCCTTTATGTACCATGCAGTATGTGGTAAATAATTTATGCACACCATTTCTAGGAGAAATATTTAGATTCATATGTAGACCCTCCTTTCATGCCCTCGGGCTATTTTTGTGGACCTTATCCAACAATTTTCTTATTGGAATGACTTTTTGTGGGATTTTGGATCTTTCTGGGTAGGGTGCAGTGGTGCTTCCGCAGAATTTGATGAAATTGACCAAGACGAGGGAAGCCATGGTTAAGGAAACAAAGGACCATCTTCGATCCAAAATTGCTTCTTTGGGAAAATTCATAAAGTATCTCCTTACTCTAGAGCTTTTGACTTACCCGTTATCTGTGATGTTTCCATTTTATGGCTTTGGTCTTCCTGATAACGTTCTTTTTCCATTGGATAACCCTGACACTCTTTTCATTCTCTTGGAAGCACCACAAGGTCATGATCGAGAAAACATTTCCTCAATAGAAGAATTCATAGATACTCCAATTTATGAGAATGTGTTCATATTAGAAGGCATAGTGTGGACTTAGGGTAATCGTCAGTGTCACAACACTACCCTGAGTCTAGTCGCCGAGGAGTACCCATCCATTAGTAACCTTTCTTGGGAAAAACCTAATGGTTGGTGGCACACCAAATGGGACCTATGACTCAGATGATTCTTCTCTGACAAATGGGCCTTGGAATTCTGAGTAAAACAAAACAGTTTAGATTCCCCAATTCAGTTGGAGGTAGTGAACATAGACCATGATACTTGGGTCTCCCAGTTCACAACATTCTCTTTGGGCTAAATTCTTCTTGAGCTACTGAGGTGTTAGTGTTCAAGATCCAAAACATTCCATTTATTGCATGGGGAGGTGGGAATCATCTTATGGGAAATTCACCTATTCGGAGGACTCCCCATCCTTGGAAATATATATGACAAATTTCTTCCAACAACTAATACTTGGGATCATACTGACCATGTGTATCCACTGACAAGGAGCTTGCTGGTCATAGCAAAGGGATCACTTGATCCCCCACTCCAGGATCGCTCTCTTATCCAATTTGAGGCTTGTAAAGGTTCATTTTTTTAGGTGAATGTGCCTAAGCTAAGATCTCGTCATAGTTTAACTCATCCATCTGGTCAGTCTCAAAAAATTATTGGGTTATATTGCACCACTCTTGAAGCGGGTTGACATACTACAGAGGGATATGAGTTTCAACCGGACAATCCACTTGTGCTTATATTTTAAAGTTTCTTTTCTATATTATTTAGCATCTTTCTCTTACCATCCTGTGATGTATATACCAGGGTCATGGCTGGTACTTTGATGATGACTTCTATGAATGAAGAGGTTTGACCTATTAATTTGGCCATTTCAAATCCTTCTCGACTTTAATAGTTATCGGGGAAGAGACAATATGGAAAACCTCCACATCATATCAGTAAACCATTTCAATTTATTTATGGGTGGATAACAGAACACTTACCTTGATATGAATATTAGAACACAAATAGTGTTCCTCATCCTGACTTTCATCCCACGATTCTAATAATCACTGATGTTCATCCTATGAATTTAAGCATTAGAAATATAGTCATGATGATAAATGATGCTTCTCACTTCTCATTTCCACCATAACCTACCCCTCATGGGTCACTATGGGTTGATGGAGGAGGTTATTCATAGGAGAGATCATATATTATTTCACTTTAGGACGGGATGCTCACTACTCACGTAGAACGAGAGGACATTGGTCAGCCATACCTCCCTTATCGGTTTGCCAAAAAAATTGGGTGCCTTCAAAAGACTTCACTTCAATCCTGCAGTTCAGTTAAGGGGAGAATATGATACTATAATTCTTTGCCAGTTATGGAATATAATGATGTGAGAAAGGGCTTCTATGGAGGTTATCATCACTAATATGATGAGATCTAGTTTTTTATTGCTGGAAATACCCAACTATGGGTGGACTGTTACCCTAACAGAGTGCTGAGAAGACCAATTCAATGGGTAAAAAAGACATTAACCATCCTTCACCCCGTCTTGAACATGACAACCATGCCATATATTCCCCCTCATATGGTGAGTGTGACGTCCACACCACCTATTCTTGTCTCTGTGGTGAGAAGATGCTCAATCCACCGTCAGATGCATCTGGAAGAGGTTTCATCTGTATGACTTGTCTTGGTGGGGAGTGATTCAGACTGATCCCCTCTCATGGATACTACCCTTGGAACTAATGAGTCTGGATGCAATAGTAAATCAACGGATACCCCAGATATTGCGTCCAGTCCTCCATGTCCAGCTCCAGTAGTCGAACCGTCTGAGGGGAGGGAGATCCCCCTGCTTGGGTAACCTACCTTAGGTCCCTTCCTACTCCCGTGATGATGCTTCCTGGCTGTAGAATCATTATGGTGGGGGAGGACTGAGGGCTTGGTCTTATGGGGAGGGACCAGACAGGAAAAAAATAGGCGTGACATCAATTATACACCCTTGTCACGAAAACACCAATGGGAAGCTTTTCTGATGAGATAGAAAACTTCTGGAAGTTATTTACTAAGTTGGGTCTTGGTGGCTTTGATTACTGGAATCTACACCATCTTAGCTTCCAGATTATCATATCCCTAGAAGACCTCTCTTCTTGTGAGGATAAAATTTTTAAATTCAATTTTTTCTCTCATAAGGTAACAACCTTCTGATATGTTTTGGAGGAACTTGATCACTTGCCGACTGAATAGGCGAAGGCTGATGATTTGAGGATCCCAAAAAATAGGGAGCTGCGATAATGAGAGGCTCACATAGAAAGGTTGACGTCTTAATTGTTCTCGTCAGGTGCCAGTTGTCAGGATATCCAGAATAAAGGGTGGGACCACAAAGTCGTTATGGAATCAGTGCGACCAACTGTCAATGATAATGCAGATTAGGGAGCTTCTTTACAGAAAACTCTTGATAGACCTCGATAGTCACTTGCCTTGTTTCTAGAAATGTAATGTTGAGACATACTAAAACTCTCCCTAATCATGACGTACTCACTTTATTTTGATACTATGGAGATACTCTAATCTAGAGATGTTTCTCTAATTTTTTATTTAACTTAATAAAACTAATTTTTCATTAAATACTTCTTCTTTTTCTTTTCTTGTAATGTTAATGAATCAAAATTAACCATATGAACATGTATTAATTTTAACCCATGATTAGACACCATTAAATTTAAATAATTTAATTCAGATATAATTTTTTCCTGATCTTTGGGACTCAGCTAGAGTTGTTTGAATATTTCTGGGGTTTTATGGAGAACCTCATCTAGTTTTGTGTCTTTGTCATTACCACACTATTTTTTTTCTTGAGCCTATTTGATATAGTAATAGAGGGTATAACCCGAATTTTTCTTAGGATTCCATTTGTGGGGTTATGAATTAACAATCCTTTTATCTCTTTTGCATATTTAATAGATCAACATTTTTTCACTCAACCATACACAATATCATTTTAATGAGATGGTACTCAACTTTTATCCAGGGGTTCCCTTTCCAGGTTTTCACTTTGGAGAGTATTACATATTTTTCACTATTAGTTTATAGTCTCTCCACTCAGATGTATTACTGGTGTTTTAGGTCGAACAACATTGACCAAATTTGATGGGTCTTGGGCCCCAGTTTTGAATTTATCATCCAAGAATGTCCTAATAACATTCGGACATAAATGATTGATTTTTTCATGACCCTAAATTTGTGAGTTTTGGATGAACATGAGGCTTTAGAGCCATGTTAGGATTACAGAGGTAGGATAAGACTCTCCTTAGAATGAATTTTCCTTTGATTTATTGCATTCTGGTACGCATTATATGTTATACCACCAGGGCATGATGTGCCTAGTCAAATAGAGTGTCCTCAAAACACTGTCCTTCCATCTCTGATGGCCTAAGAGATTTATAACACATTGGGTTTATTTTGAGGTTGGGGACTAGTGTGGGTGTCCTATTTGAGGGATAATGTTAGAAATGATTAAGGTAATTTTTATTATTTTTGAATGTGAAGCGTCTCTCACATGAATTTTTCTTTTATAGGGGAGATCCAGTGAATCATAAGTTCAATTAGAAATGCTTTTCATGTTTGGGAATTTGAAACGGTAAATATATATAAGACATAATCTTTGGGGTTTCCAAATCTGGGGAATGAGATGAGACATAAATTTCATACGGTTATATAGAAACTTGAAAGGAATATATTAGGGAGGAATTTAGATTTGATTGATACCCATTTTATAGGAAAAATAAGCAGAGCGACTGGGGCATGATGTGAATAGTCAAAAAATGTGTCCACAAGATACTGTAATTCTAGATTTGATAGCCGTGTTAGATTATGGAGACTGTGACCTTTCTGAACACAGTATATAAATTTTGAAAAGGGGTATTACGAAACATGCAATGGGGGATTCCTTTGGCTGAACCTTACAAGGAAAACCATAAATAAGTGGGGAATTTTATTTTTCATATGTGGATCAACTTCACACATAGGGATGGGGCATATTTATTCCGTAGAAGCCTCAATAGAGACCATAGGTGAATCAGTCCAGGCTGTTCCGATATATCTAGGATGTGGGTAGGAATGGGAATGTAAACCATGGCTCTAAGGGTTATTTAATAAAGAGATATGTCACAAGGCAAGGAAGTTGGTAGTTATACTGATGTAGGGTAAGACTATCCTAATAATGAATTTTCCTTTGGTTAAAGGCTATTTTGTAGGCGACATATACAGAGCTACTAGAGGATGATGTGCTTAGTCAAAAAAGGTGTCCACAAGAAATTGACCTTCCATATCTGATAGGAATGGAGGATTATAGGGATTCAAGATTACTCAAAGTGTGAAGTTTGATGTATGGAAGGTGTGTATTCAGATACATTAGAATCTATTAGGCTTTGATTCACTCATGGGATCAGGTAATCCCATTTATAGATCTGAATCATATAGAGGGTGAGGCATTCATCCCATCCATGGAGTACCGTGTAGCTTAACATTATATGGCTAGGACCTAGGGTTCCTTATGGGGAAGGAAATTGTAGCATGCATTTTAGGGTCATGCTACTAGAACCAAAACTATTGTTCTGATTCACCATGATGTTATGTTGGATCCCCTATTGATGTCCCTAAGTTCAAATGAGCTATGCTGGGCATGAGAAACAAGGGATTATGGGGATTCCAGATCACTACTTAAGAACAGTATAATCAATGGTAGTGATCATTTTATGCGTAGAACAACTTTATCTAGTTTAATGTCAGATAATAATGAATAATTACACACAATTTATCATCGTGTGGGTGGATGTAGGGAAACCCCATTGTGAAATAAGGGAAATAATGGAACTCTTAATAATCCCTATAGATTGGTCTTTTACATGGACTCAATGATTTGATTTTATTTGTGCACATATATATGGAACATTTAAATATCTTTTTTGGATGGGTCCATATTTTAGAGTTCGGGTCCACCACACATCTTTTTAGGGAGAAACCAAGTTATGTAGGATTCCCAATGGAAATTTCTAGTAGAGGTTTTTCCATTACACAATAAGGGAAGGCATTTAGTGTGAGGAGGACAAGCCAAGATAAGAATATAACCATTTCCATTGATTGGTGTAGTTTAATGTCATGCATCAGAGACACTTCTATCCTTCCTGTTTAGAATTGTGTGGCTAAGATGTTATGTTGTGCATTTTAGAGTCAGGTAGTGAGGAAATATTGTCACAAAGGCCATAAATAGATTTCATTTAATCTTGGTTGGGATGTTCTAGAATTCCTTAGACATGATTGATGATATACGGTGTATACCATATTCCTATGGGGCCCTTAGGCAAAGATGAATGACATGGGGCTTGGAATCCATTGGGAAAAAAAAGGTAGGAAATGAATCCCACGAGGATGAATTTTCCTTTGATTTTTTGTCATTTTGTAGGAAGAATATGAAGAGAAACCAGGGCATGGTTTTCATAGAAAAACAATGGTGTCTTCTAGGAACTAGCCTTCCATATTTGATGGGCAATAATTTTTATGGGGACCTAATGTTTCTCGGAGTACAGAGCTTAAAAAATAGGAAATATGTGTCTAGGAACCTAAGAAATTTCTAGACCATCATCTGCCATGAACTACTGAATATTCTACATAGATTTGACTCATATATAAGGGGAATCATGATTTTTTGACTCCTCATGAGTGTCATAATTCCAACATGGATTTTCCATAATCTCTTTAACTTTTTTGTGCAAGAAATTGGGGGTATGTGCGGGACCTCATAATTCTGGGAATCGGGCTGAAGATTACTCTAGTGGGACCATGAATTTTAATGTCATGCGGTTAAGACCGTTCATGGATTCCCTTGTAAAAGACTGACCTATGAACGGAGGTAGGTGAATTGTTTTTTTATTTGGACTTCTGGACTATGATAAAGGATCCAAGAATCAATAGGTATCTCGCTGATTAATGGAAATCAATCTGTATGTTGTTCTAAATGTTCTCGAAAAAGGTAAATTCCATGTGTAGGTACATGTGATATTTATTTTTTATTTAATTTATAGATTTTCCCTGCTCTTAAATCTAGGCATGACTATGTATCCTGCAAGGGTAGGAATCAAGACATACATAGTTCTAAATGTTTCATGTACCAATCTGAGTCGGACATAGGAGTAGGGGCCTTTTGGCTTCATCAGCTATTGGTTTCAGGTCTATCATATTCCTATATAATTTGTTCACATACGAGAATTATTAACACTGATCGTATGATCATTTTTGTTATACTTGATGTGAGAAACAAGGATTAACCAGGATTTCCATCATAATATGGGGTGATAAAGGATACAATAGAGGAATTTTTTCATGTGGGGGTTGTACCAAGATTAAGGGTCAATGCATCACTACATATGCCATTGGTGATTGGGATTCAAGACAAACATAGTTCTTTTGAAACATTGTATTTAATATCTTGTGGGAGGACAGACTCTATTCAGTTTAATGTCATGCTGTTAGGACAATTTAAACCCTACACTTTATCATCTTGCGATTAGGATGAATTATGATATGCATTTTAACGTCTTTCAGCTGGGATGATTTTGGATTCTAATTTTAGTATCGTACGATTAAGACTATTTATGCTATGCGGTTTAACGTCTTGTAGCTAGGGTTTTTTTGGCTTCCCAGTTTAGCATCATGTGATTTGGATGATTTATGTTATGAGGTTTAACATATTTCATCTATGTCACATATAGATTCTCAGTTTAGATTCATGTTATTAGGATGATATATGCTATGCAGTTTAATGTCTTGAAGATAGGGTGTGATGCTATGCAGTTTAGAGTCATGCAATGAGGACATTTATTTGCTGTTACGTGAAGTACTTCTTTAGAAACCTTGCATTTTTTGAAGCTGTGATGATCTGCACATCCATTAATATCAAGGAATATGCTCCATTTTATTAGAATTAATGTATGACATATGGTTACTCCCATTTTGGAACAATCTTTAGGTATTTTTTCCGAAGTATAATTGGGGTTTTGAGCACCAACACCATATCTCCTTTGAGGAAAGACTCTAGGTGAACTTTCCATTGAAGGCTCATGCGATCAGATTTTGGTAGACCTCTAAATAGTGCAAAGTATGCAGTCTTTTCTCATTTACCTACTCCAAATCATTAAACCAATTATTGGATTTCTCATTCATAGTCAGTTGATCACAATTAGAAATGTGAAGTGATGGAAATTGATATTCGATATGCCAAACCGCTTCTGTCCCGTTCACTAGTGAGCATACGGTTTCCTAGTTAGAAGTGTGGGTCATTGGACATTATGCCTATAAAGAAGGAAGGAACTTGTCTAGCCATGATTTTCTATCCTTATCCACCATCTATTGGAGAATGTTGGACATAGTCTTGTTGAAATCCTCTATCTTCCCGTTGACAACTGCATGGTAGCAAGAAGAATGGTTGGCTTTGATTCCATACTTCTGGTATAACTTATGATACTCTGTAGAGAAATTGTTTTGTGCCATTGTCTGTTAGTATTGTATGAGGGACACCAAATATAGTAATTATTCTAGATTTCACAAAGCTAACAACGATTTTTCCCCGACCTCTTTAAGGGTTATGGCTTCAGCCCATTTGGAGAATAAGTCGGCCTTTATGAGAATGATCTTGAATTATCTTTTAGTGGTGGGATGATATGGTCCCAAAACGTCCATCCCGCATACAAAAAATGGATAAGAGATGTGTGAATTATCTCCAAGGTTTGGTGAATAAAATTGGTATAAACATGGCAGCTATCACACTTCATAGTAAATGTGGTACAATCTTGTATCATCGTGGGCCAATAGTATACAAGCCTTTAAATTTGATGGGAGAGATTAGTTGCTGATTGGTGAGCTCCCGAAGCTCTAGAGTGAACTTATTTCATGAAGGAAATATTATCTTCACCATCGATTCACATGTGAAGGACTATATCAAGGCCTCATTTGTAAATAACTATTTATTCGTTTGTGCCACTGTAGATTACAAATTTGACTACGTACCTCTAGATCTATTCCATTCATGCATTAAATGTTAGCAAATCCCACCTACAGAGGCAATTTTCAATGGGATTTATCAAGCCAGTGGTGTAACTATAGGGATTATAAATAGGGCTAATATCATCAATTTCCTTCGTATTGTTCTGAAAGAATGAAAAGGTCGTTAGACTATGGGAAATGATGATGACTGTTTCATACTGATCTGGATCAACCGGGGTTGTATTTGATTTTACCAATACATTGTCTTGAGAATTATGTGATCAGGGGACATGAGTCAGTGTTAGTTCTAATGGGAATTCTACTGTCAGTTCTCAAACATGGTTCAAAAAAGATACCAATACATCTTTCTTAATGGAATAGTCACCATTGACCTACATGATGACCATGTCCGAATCACCTTTTATCATCAGGTGTTCGGCTCAAACATGAAGCACCAGATCTAAGCCTATAATATGGACCTGGTATTCTACTTCCTTTTTGTGCACCCCTAGGAAATTAGGAAGGAATAAGGCAAGATGGCATTTTTTTGGGACATGAGTATATCTCCCAGTCCTACTTTCTTGAGATTAGATCCTCCATCCTTTTCCATTTTGGGCTTCTGGAAGCACCGTCGAAGTACATTTCTCATAACTAGGGGCTTTCTTGGACAAATAATACTTCTCCATCCGAATGTTTAGTATCTAATGGGGTTGTTTCTTCTGAGGGGTTCTCCTCCATGAAGTCTACCAATGACAGTCCTTTAATGGATTTTTTCATAATGTACATATGTCAAACTATTATAGGATGACTTCCCACCATGATAAGTGTTTAGTTAGCATAGTTCAGTTGAGTATATACTTGAACAAGTTGTAGTGGGAGACCAAATGGACCTCATTGTGCTATAGGTAATGCGTAAATTTTTGAACCGTGAAGATTAGGTCTATGTATTTCATTTAGATTTTTGAATATCGATTCTCAGCATTGATCATTTTTATAATGAGGTAATAGAGACTATTTTCACTGATTGAATCATTCTTATATAAGAGGTTTAACACCCCGAGATTTTATGAAAAATATTCTTTCAATTTCATTGATGTCATGTGTTGTACGCTATTCTTGGATCATGTTACACACAATTTTGATAGTAGTTTTTTTACACAACATTGAGTGTGTATATACATATATATACATATATATATATAAATTCACTGTATAAATGAAATATGGTTGGATTATGTTATACAAAACAATGAAGGAGTCTTTCATCACACGCAACCCTGACTTGGCTTGCATTACACACAATTTCGACCTTCCTCGATAGCATGTGTAGTACGCATTACCGAGTTTCACTAAACAATGATATATTGTTATAATATTATTATGACCTAGCCGTTATGAGTAGTATTAACTACATTTTGAATTTTATAACATTATTATTCATCTAACATATTTTCTAGAACATGGTATGAGAACAAAATAAATTTTTCAGGTAAAATAAGTATTTTTAAAAAAAATGTAGTTTTGCCGCCTTTTGATGGCACACCCACATTAAATATTGTTTTTGACATGTCTATAAGTTCAATTTGACAAAATAAAATTCTTCTTTGGAATCAGGATATAAAAATTTACTTTGGATAAATTTTTCATATTATTCTGATAACTTTCATATTTTGATGAATAGTAAAAACATGCTATATTTTAATTAAAAACAACTTTTTTCATTGCAATAATTTATATGGCTAGATTATATTTTTAATTGGTTTTAAAGTTAAATTAGAATATATTTTTACCATTTAATAAAATGTTACTCATTGGAATTAATTTCACTTTGAAATTGGACATAAACAAGTGATGATCTTTTGATAGTTATTATTTCTTAAAAACACGCTATTTGTTTTGATAACAGGAATTACATTTAAAATTAATTAATGAAACTTCTATGTTTTGAATTTTGAAAAATAGAAATCATTTTTGATTTTGGAATATCAAATATATCTCAGGCTTAATTTTTGGTATTTTTCTGAAAAACATTAATTTTTGATGAATAGTGAAAACAGTGAGTTTTTGGTTAAAACTGACTTTTTATTTAAATAATCATTTATTTGATTTAAATTTATTTTAGGGAAAAATATATACATAATACTTATATAAGTTCAATGAAATTCATTGGAATCATTTTATAATAATTTTAGATTTATAAGAACTGTATTAAACTTTTCACTGTCTTTTACCCAACTCTTATGAGCTTTTGGAATTGTTCATAAAACATAATTTTACCACTTTTTTGAGTGGAATTTCGAAATTACGAGAGACACAATTAATATAAAGGAGTAAAATTTGGTTCAATTAGATAAAAATAATTTTTGGTGAATAGTAACTTTTTACTTTTATTTACCACGGTTAAAGATAAATAGGGTAATTCAAGGTTAAAAGAATATTATAATAATTCAAAATTACCTTAACACTTGTACAAACATTATTGGATGAGTAATCTCCGACCATGGTAATCCTTGGGTCTATTTTTGGACCCCATGGAGCCACTTATGAAAGACAATGACACATTAGATTAATTAATTTAATGTAAAGACAAAATTGGCATTAACAAAAATCATTTAGTAATTAATTTTTATAAGGTGCTATATAAATTATCTTTTCTGCTATAAATATTCATTGGAAATATAAAACGATTTCCTACATGTTGGTATTTTTTTTATAATTTTTAGACATCAAATAAATTAAATTATTTATGACACAATAATAATGCAGTATTTACCTCATTAATATATGATTTAAATAAATAAGATTATAATGATTAAAATATCATCCAAAACCTGTCCAATTCCTATTGGATGATTTTATTTAGAATATGAGTCATCTTATATTCTACATTAATGTGTTTTGGAACTCTTGAAACCTAATATAAGTTTATAATAAAATAATTTTTTCACACTTTCCTAAAGAGCCCCTCCTCTCCCTTATAAAAGGATACCAATTCTATGCAATTCCTCACTCATCTAAAGCCTTTTGGCTCATCCAAAAACTGCCCAACTAAGCTCCCAACATCCCTATACTCCCCCTAGAAGCCTTACATTAGGCAGAAGGCACTTCAAGAAGTCCTTTGGGTTGAAACCAAAGGAAGTTACCCAAAATAAAGGTAATCATTTCTCTTAAGTTGTTTTCTATTATTCTACTTCTCCAACCCCTAAACTATTTTTAATCCTTTATTTTGTAACAACACCATTATACTAAAAATACTAGGATTTTGTTATGAGAATTATTATAACTACACTTACACACACCTCCATTTAATGGATGAAGAACATAATGTTTCTGTGATGGAAAATTAACGCCTCACGAAACGATGATTGTTCGATTTTGTCCTACCACCTCTCATGGTGGCCATTATTATGGAACTGTATTTATATATGATATATATTATGTTTATGATTTACTTATTCTTCTTTACTTCCCAATTATATCAAGCCTTTATGGTTTCCATAGTGGGTAAATACAATGATCCCATTTGAGGAAGTGCGGACTACCGCCCCCTTAAAGTGATGTGATTCATTAATGCCTTATGTGGGATGTATAAAGGATGGAGTTCATGATTATATATATGATATTATACTGGAATTATAATATACCTATTCCATTATAATAATAAATATAAATGAAAGTAGCGTTCATGCGTACGTACGGCTTACCGTCTCCATGAACGGTGCATTTCATTTCTTACCTCCATATGTTATGTATTATTATAAATACATGTATATTCTGGATATATAATGAATATATATGATACATAAATCATGATTTACATTATTTAATTAAGTAAATCAAGATATAAGTAATAATAACATCAAAAACAACAAGTTCAAACACGTACGATAAATAAGACGATTTTACCCAAAATGTTGCTTTTACATGGGATTTACAAAAGAATGGGTAATATAAAGTCATAAGTAAACCATATATGATATCATAACAATGAATATTATTCTTTAATAAGTCAATGAAATTATTTAAATCATTATAAAAGAGTTTCGAATAGGTACGAAGCATATCAGACCTAAGGTAAGCGATAATTTTGCAAACCTCATTTTTATCCGAGATTACTTATACGTAAATATTTACTGGGGTTATTGTTATCATCCAAGTCCATGTTTTCTAAAAGTGTTTTTATGTATGTTTAATTTCATTTTTACCAATTTTGTCTTTTACTACATGGTATGTGAGGAATCTTTCTTTTGTTTACGTTCTGAGGTACTTTTTAACTTTTCCGACAAAAGTACGAGGAGAATATTTTTTAAACTTATACGGCATGAAAGGATTTTTACAGTTTTATAAAGATTTATTTTCATGACGCTTCCTCCAAAATATTTCATGACTATTTTCAACAAAATCTCTTTCTTTTAAAATTACATGAAGTTTTGTGAAAGGAAATTGATTTTGAAGAAGAAAGAATATTTTTCTTAAGAATTCATTTCAAGTGTTTTTACATCTAAGATGAAATTATTTCATATGTGTATGTTTCAAGTATAATGTCTCTATGATTTACATGGTTTAACTTTTCTTATGATTAAATTATATCCATTTGTTTTATATGGATTATGTTATGTTGGAATGATGTTTATGAAACCCAATTTATTCTTTTGGTTATGATAAATGATTTATGATTGTTTTGTGGCACACGTAAGAATGATTTCAATATGATATGGGTGGGACCTATATCTCCATACAATGCATAGGGTAAAGATTCAATCTCATGAGATAGACACGGATGAAATGGAAAGTAAATCTGGTTCAGTAATACAGGGCTGGAACAACAAGTAAACCCGGTTCAGTAAGGGACTGTAACGACCCAAAGTTTTTCAATGAAAAATTACCTTCTTATATCGATGTCATAAAAACACAAAATAATGAACTAATAAGTGATAAGTGACCTTTAAACATAATTTTGTCACACCTATGTTTGGAATTTCAAAAATCCAACATTCACGGTTGTGTTCAAGATAGTTTTTGGAGTCCAATGAAACAAAAATAATTTTTGGTGAATAGTAACCTACCCTTATAAATAGTAACCTACCCTTATGAATAGTAATATGAACCTTATGAATAGTAAATAAGAGTAACATTACCTATAAATAATAAAATAAAATTTAGACATCATAAAAAGTGATAATTTGACCTTAGTAAACGTTTTTGGTATTTTATAAGTCATCAATAATTAATTATAATTAATTAATTAATATAAAAAATATTTATTTTCCTGAAATATATTCATAAATTATTGAATCAATGTCTAATTGTTTTTAGATAATTTTATAAGACCCTAAGTAATTTTTGAAAGAACTGCAAAATCAGTTTTAATTTTAAAAAATGTTTTTTTAAGTAAAATATGATTTTAATTAAATATTAAATTAATAATATTTAGAAACTTATTTTTGAAAAATGGACTACATTTTTGGATTCTACACGTCGAAAAATGGTTGGGGTAAAATTTTGGGATTTTTCTAAGATACTTGAATTTTTGATGAATAGTAGAATACATTAATTTATCATATAAATACATTTTAATTAAAACCCACTATTCCTAACATCACAAGTGATGTTAGCACCCAAATACCGAATTCACAAGTCAAATTTACAATTCTTAGTCATCCAAGACTCACTATTCCTTGTCTTAGGTGAAATTAATAAACTAATCAATTTTATATTAAGGAAACCCCTCTCCCCTCCACTATAAAAGCCACCCTTCACTCCCTCTTTTCCTCACACCTCTCAAGCTCCAAGACTTCTCTAAATTCTGCCCAAACACCTTCCCTAGCTCATCCCCCACGTCCAAAATCTTCTGGTCTCATCAAAAGACCAAGCCTAGCTTCCCTAAAGAGGATCTCAAGAGGAGGATTCTAAAGGTAATTTTTCTCTCTCTTCTCCTTTAATTTCCTTTCAAGCTCAAGTTCCTTTCTTGATCTCTCTCTATATATCTTCATCCAAATTGTTATTTAAATCCATTATTTTATATATACTGTAATATTATGATTCTAATGTTATATTATATCACCCCACACCCTTTCCCCCTTCCTTTTATCTTATTAAAGAGAACGTTGTTCATGTAGTGATAATTTATCACCTTCAAAAACAACATGCTCTCTTCTTCCATTTATGCCTTCATCCTGGTCATGAAACCATTTTTATGGTTGAACCAGAATCTTTTATATGTATTATGTTCTATTTTAAGTTATGGAAATAAACTATGTCCATACTACTAAGTGAAAAGTTAAAATGAGTTGGTTGTGATCCAAAAACCGCTCAAATTAGCCCAAATAATCTTCATTTAATTCTTATCTAATGATTCGTCCACATGGATCTAATATAACTCATTATAAAATCATTCAAGATTATGTAATATCATTAATTACATGTAATATCAGTTCTTTATGTTTACCCATGATCTAACCAAACATCAAATTAAGAATACAAGTGGACCGCTCAAGAAAACCATGAAAACAAACATCCCCGATCAATGTTTTTAAACTCTATAAGTCGTCCAAATGAACATAATATGAAATAATGAAACCATAATGAACCCTATTAATGTATATAAGGTTCTAGAATTTCTAATTAATGAATATAATGTCATTATACAGGACATTAAAGAGAAGGAGGCATTCGAGTACAAGGTAAGGGGAAATCTCGAACCCAATTTTCTTCCTTCGGGTTCTCCCTCTTTCACTCCATTTTTTATATGGTTACTCCTCAAAGGTCTTTTGTTCATCTTTTCCTTTACTTTTCTGGGATATACATGTTTTTAACTGGTTTTTATGTCCATCAAAATGTTTTCCAAAAGAACTCTTCTTTCAAGATCTCACATTTTACCTCTCATTCAAGGTTGATGGTTCTTATATCAAGTATGTTGTTCCCTCTTTCTTTTGGGAACCCAAAGCTTATGAATGTGTTATTATGCGATGAAACCCTTTACTTTCCATGGTTTATTTATTTACATGTTTTATATGTGTTCTATGTGGCAATCATGATAATGATAATGTTATGATGTGACAGGTGCGCCCAGAATTATATAGCGCAATATGAATGTTTAAATGTGACGGGTGCACCCAGAATTATATAGCTCTCCAATGCATTGGGTAAAGTGATGAATCTCATGAGTAAATGTAAAATGATGCGTGAACATGATGCTAGCTTTGTTCACAAGTATGTGTGGTAGTTAACCACTAAGACATGATGTTTCATTTTTATGCTTTTCCACATTTCAAGTTTATTGTTTATGCTCCTCTCATGTTCAAGATCTTCTTCCTATGTCATGATTATGCTCACCCCATGCTATATTGTTCTTATCTATCCTCTTACTGGGATTTTAGCTCACCCCTTTTGATGTATATCCTCAGGTGGCTACATGTACTAAGGAGAGGACAAGTGCTACTAAGAAGCTATAGAAGAAGAGATTAAATGAATTTTTATGCTTGATGTTGTACTTGTTATGTGTAGTCCTAGTTTTCCCAAGACACTAAACCTCTGGATACTCCATGTGTAATACTATTATGTTGTTTATCTTTGAAATGATTTAATGGTAATGTAAGAAAAGGTCGGGTCGCTATAGTTGGTATCAAAGGAAAGGTTTAGTTAATTTGGGAATTAGGATTAGTGAACCCTAAAGAAAACCTCTAGCATGAGACTAAGTACAAATATGCACAGAAGGATATTTACCTAGGGATCCCATATGTTATGTTTTTGGTATAATTGTTTAAAAGGATAAGTTATTCATGACTTTTTTACTTATGTTTTGTTCTAACCTTTTCTATTATAGAAAATGGTGGGAACCAGGAGAAATCAGGCCAACAAATCTTGCGAAGGCCAATGCAACGATTGTCCGAACGATATCCCCAATGATTTTGGAGGTGGAGTTGAAAACTTCAGGGTGATGCTTACCCAATTATCCCGGGTTATGAATAATAACCATAATAATGGGGAACGTCCTCCTTCACCAAAGAGGGAGCAACTAGCTATCGAATGTTTTATGCGGAAACGACCACCGACGTTTTGTGGATCTTCTGATCCACTAGTTGCAGAACAGTTGGTCAACTCCATGGAGAAGATCTTTTCTGTTCTTCACTGTTCCGAGACGGAGAAGGTGACTCTAGCCATTTATCTTCTATATGGAGAAGCTGATCAATGGTGGGCTTTGATTAAGAACACCAAGCCAAGGGATGAAATTGAAGAGATGGAATGGGAAGAATTTAAGATAATGTTTCTTAATAAGTACTTCCCACGAACTCTTCGCACGAAGATGGAGAGAGAATTCATAGAGCTCAAGCAAAAAGAAGGAGAATTTGTCACAACCTATGAAGCAAATTTCACAAGGCTCGCAAGGTATGCTTCGGGTTTTGTTATCAACAATGATAACAAAATTGATAGATTCTTTAGTGGATTAAAACCACATCTTCGAAAAGCTCTTGCAATTCGAGACTTTGGGAGTTATGAAGAAGTTGTTCGGTGTGCTCTCAAAGTGGAGATGGAGTTTGGAGAATGGTCCCATGGCTATGGTGATAAGAAAAGAAAGATGGAGTTTCAAGCTGGTGGATCTAGTGATAAAGATGGGAAGAAAACACAATGACCCACTTGCCAAAAATGTGGGAAGTTGCACAATGGGAACTGACTCAAAGGGACGGGGAAATGATTCAAGTGTGCGAAAGAAGGACACCTAGCTCACGACTGTCGAAGAGAAATGAAAAGGAAGGATAATGTAGCCGATGAAAAGAGAGAACCACTCGTGGTTCAATGCTACATCTGTAAGGAGCTAGGGCATTATTCAAACCAGTGCACTAAACCTCGAGCTTTCGAGGGTAATCAGCGCCATCAACCACCAAAGCCAATGGAACAAGGGAAGGCTTATGCCATCACTACTACGGAGGTGGAACATGATAATGAAGTCGTACAAGGTACACTTCCTATTCACTCAAGAATGGCAAAAGTCTTATTTGATTTTGGTTCTACGCATTCCTTTATATCTTGAAAGTTTGCTAGAACTATAGAATCAAAGCCCCAAAACATTGAAGTAGAGATATATATAAAAACACCAAGTGGTGAAATCATTGCATCCCAAGTGTTTGATTCTTCTTCTGTTGACGTATGTGGGAAGATTCTTCCGGAAAATCTCGTAATACTTCCCTTGGTGGAATTCGACGATATAATGGGAATGGATTGGCTCTAGTTATATAGAGAACATATCAACTGTCGGGAAAAGGAAATATATTTTCATATTCCGAACCATCCCATGCTCCTCTACAAATGCAAGGAAGATCATGAATATCCTTTGAGAAATCTTTTAATGGTGTGGGTGATGATTCCCTATGAAGAAGCATACCTCGCCCGAATGATTGAGTCAAAGGAAAGTTACAACCTTGAGGAAATGCCCATCGTAAGGGAATACGACGATGTATTTTGCGAAGAGTTACCCAGAATTCCCCCGGATCGTGAGGTAGAGTTATTAATTGAACTCATACCCGAAGCTACTCCTATCTCAAAGTGCCCTTATAGGATGTCTCCTATCGAACTGGAGGAGTTAAAGAAGCAGCTGGAAGAGCAACTGGACAAAGGGTTCATATGCCCTAGTGCATCACCTTGGGGTGCGCCAGTGCTCTTTGTGATGAAGAAGGATGGAACCATGCGGCTGTGTATCGATTATCGGGAACTCAACAAGATCACCATAAAGAACAAGTATCCTCTCCCAAGGATTGATGACTTGTTCGATCAGTTAAGAGGAGCTCAATACTTCTCAAAGGTGGATCTTAGTTATGGATATCATCAAGTAAAGGTGAAGAAGGAAGATATTCAGAATACTGCCTTCCGTACAAGGTATGGGCACTATGAGTTTTTGGTGATGCCCTTCGGACTTACTAATGCCCCTGCAATCTTCAGGGATTTGATGAATAGAGACTTTAGACATTACCTCGACAAATTTGTTGTAGTGTTTATTGATGATATTCTCATTTACTCCAAGAGTAAGGAGGAACATGAAGAACATCTAAGACTTGTGTTGGAGACATTGAGAAAGGAGAAGTTGTACGCCAAGTTCAGCAAGTGTGACTTTTGGATGAATCATGTCACGTTCTTGGGACATGTGATCACAAGCGAGGGAATTTCTGTGGACCCTTCAAAGAAAAAGGAGATTGAAGAATGGCCCAGGACCTCTAGTGTCACAGAAATCCATAGTTTTCTTGGATTAGCTGGGTACTACCGACGTTTTGTGAGAAACTTCTCACGATTGTCAAGCCCGCTAACTATGTTAACAAGGAAAGGGGTAAAGTATGTCTGGACGGATGAATGTGAGGGAAACTTCAAGGAGCTAAAGAGAAGGCTAATCACTGCACCTGTACTCACACTACCGAAATGTGGAGAATGTTTTGTGATATAAAGTGATGCTTCAATGAAAGGCTTGGGTTTTGTACTCATGCAAAATGATAATGTGATAGCCTATGCCTCACGACAGTTGAAGATCCATGAGCAGAACTACCCGACACATGATCTAGAGCTGGCAGCCGTGATTTTTGCCTTGAAAATTTGGCGGCATTACCTTTATGGTGAGAAGTGTGACATATACACCGACCACAAGAGCCTAAAGTATATATTCACAGAAAAGGAGCTCAACATGCATCAAATGAGATGGTTAGAGCTAATCAATGATTACGATTTCTCTATTCACTATCATCCTGGAAAGGAGAACAAGGTAGATGATGCTCTAAGCAGGAAAGAACCTGCTACTCTATCCATGTTGAGGATTGAGAAATACCATATCTTCTTGGATATGAAAAGGATGGATTTGGGAATCGTAAGGGAAGGGGATACATCCTACCTTTCCCAAATGATTGTGCAACCATCCATCCAACAGAAGATTAAGGAAGCACAAAGAGATGATGTGGAGATACAAAAGAGGGTAAATGCAGTAAATGAAGGGAAGCTGCAAGAGTTCCATATCGATGATGATGGTGTGATTCGGTTTGAATCGCGACTTTGTGTGCCTTCATCACCCGGAATAAAGAAGGAGCTATTGGATAATGCACATAGCTCAACTTTCTCTATTTATCCTGGAAGTACCAAGATGTATCGTGATCTCCGAGAACACTTCTGGTGGGATAACATGAAGAAGGAGATTGCAGAATATATATCAAGGTGCTTGGTGTGTCAGCTAGTTAAAGCTGAGCGGAAAAAGTCCAAAGGTATGATGCAGCCATTGCCTATACCCATGTGGAAATGGGAAAATGTTACTATGGACTTTGTCATGGGTCTCCCGAAAACGTCAAGAGGAAATAATGTGATATGGGTTGTGGTTGACCGACTCACCAAGGCTGCCCATTTTATCGCTATTCGGGAAGACCACTCACTTGAACAACTTGCAAGGATATATGTGAAGGAAGTAGTGAGATTGCACGGTGTTCTTCTCTCGATTGTCTCTGACCGTGATCCAAGGTTCACTTCTAAATTCTGGAGGAGCCTTCAACATGCTTTGAGTACTGAATTAAATTTCAGCACGGCCTATCACCCCCAAACTGAAGTCCAGTCTGAAAGGACTATTCAGACACTTGAAGATATGCTAAGATCCTGCTCTCTTGAATTCAAAGGTGGTTGGGATCAGCACCTCCCATTGGTTGAGTTCTCATACAATAATAGCTTCCACTCGAGTATTCAGATGGCTCTATATGAATCTCTTTATGGGAAGTGATGTAGAAATCCAACCTGTTGGGATGAAGTTGGAGAACGAAAGCTACTTGGTCCCGATCTTGTTCAAGAGATGACAGAGAAGGTTCAAGTCATCCAGAAACATATCAAAGCTGCTCAAAGTCGGAAAAAGAGCTATGTTGACAATCGTCGAAGGGACTTGGAGTTCGATGTTGGATATAAAGTCTTCCTTCGAATATCTCCATGGAAGAGAGTCATGTGATTCAGAAAGAAAGGGAAGCTAAGCCCAAGGTACATTGGCCCCTTGAGATCCTTGATCGTATAGGAGCTGTGGCCTATCGTCTGGAACTTCCACCTAATATGGCTCAAGTTCATGATGTGTTTCACGTATCACTACAGAGGAAGTACATTTCAGACCCCTCACATGTACTAAACTCAGAGGTGGTACAGCTGGAAGATGATCTCACCTATGTGGAGTAGCCGGTAAAAATTCTGGACCGAAGTGATAAGGTTCTACGCAACAAGACAACCTGCCTTGTAAAAGTGTTGTGGAGGAACCAAAAGTTTGAGGAAGCAACCTGGGAACTGGAAGAGGCAATGAAGGAGAAGTACCCTCACCTGTTAGTGTAAGGTGAAATTTCGGGGGCGAAATTTCTTAAGGGGGGAAGAATGTAACGACCCAAAGTTTTTCAATGGAAAATTCCCTTCTTATATCTATGTCATAAAAACACAAAATAATGAACTACTAAGTGATAAGTGACCTTTAAACATAATTTTGTCACCCCTATGTTTGGAATTTCAGAAATCCAACATTCACAGTTGTGTTCAAGATAGTTTTTGGAGTCCAATGAAACAAAAATAATTTTTGGTGAATAGTAACCTACCCTTATGAATAGTAACCAACCCTTATGAATAGTAATATAAACATTATGAATAGTAAATAAGAGTAACATTACCTATGAATAATAAAATAAAATTTAGACATCATAGAAAGTGATAATTTGACCTTAGTAAACGTTTTTGGTATTTTATAAGTCATAAATAATTAATTATAATTAATTAATTAATATAAAAGAATATTTATTTTCCTGAAATATATTCATAAATTATTGAATCAATGTCTAATATTTTTTAGATAATTTTATAAGACCCTAAGTAATTTTTGAAAGAACCGCAAAATCAGTTTTAATTTTATAAAATGTTTTTTTAAGTAAATTATGATTTTAATTAAATATTAAATTAATAATATTTAGAAACTTATTTTTGAAAAATGGACTACATTTTTGGACTCTACACGTCGAAAAATGGTTGGGGTAAAATTTTGGGATTTTTCTGAGATACTTGAATTTTTGATGAATAGTAGAATACATTAATTTATCATATAAATACATTTTAATTAAAACCCACTATTCCTGACATCACAAGTGATGTAAGCACCCAAATCCAGAATTCACAAGTCAAATTTACTATTCTTAGTCATCCAAGACTCACTATTCCTTGTCTTAGGTGAAATTAATAAACTAATCAATTTTATATTATGCAAACCCCTCTCCCCTCCACTATAAAAGCCACCCTTCACTCCCTCTTTTCCTCACACCTCTCAAGCTCCAAGACTTCTCTAAATTCTGCCCAAACACCTTCCCTAGCTCATCCCCCACATCCAAAAGCTTCTGGTCTCATCAAAAGACCAAGCCTAGCTTCCCTAAAGAGGATCTCAAGAGGAGCATTCTAAAGGTAATTTCTCTCTCTCTTCTCCTTTAATTTCCTTTCAAGCTCAAGTTCCTTTCTTGATCTCTCTCTATCTATCTTCATCCAAATTGTTCTTTAAATACATTATTTTATATATAATGTAATATTATGATTCTAATGTTATATTATATCACCCCACACCCTTTCCCCCTTCCTTTTATCTTATTAAAGAGAACGTTGTTCATGTGGTGATAATTTATCACCTTCAAAAACAACATGCTCTCTTATTCCATTTATACCTTATACCAGGTCATTAAACCATTTTTATGGTTGAACCAGAATCTTTTATATGTATTATGTTCTATTTTAAGTTCTGGAAATAACCTATGTCCATACTACTAAGTGAAAAGTTAAAATGAGTTGGTTGTGATCCAAAAACCGCTCAAATTAGCCCAAATAATCTTCATTTAATTCTTATCTAATGATTCGTCCACAAGGATCTAATATAACTCATTATAAAATAATTAAAGCTCCTATAATATCATTAATTACATGTAATATCAGTTCTGGATGTTTACCCATGATCTACCCAAACATCAAATTAAGAATACAAGTGGACCGCTCAAGAAAACCATGAAAACAAACATCCCCGATCAATATTTTTAAACTATATAAGTCGTCCAAAGGAACATAATATGAAATAATGAAACCAGAATGAACCCTATTAATGTATAAAAGGTTCTGGAATTTATAATTAATGAATATAATGTCATTATACAGGACATTAAAGAGAAGGAGGCATTCGAGTACAAGGTAAGGGGAAATCTCGAACCCAATTTTCTTCCTTCGGGTTCTCCCTCTATCACTCCATTTTTGATATGGTTACTCCTCAAAGATCTTTT
Source organism: Viscum album (assembly GCA_963277665.1). NCBI lineage: Eukaryota > Viridiplantae > Streptophyta > Magnoliopsida > Santalales > Viscaceae > Viscum > Viscum album. The sequence continues at coordinate 623,995,814 of OY728133.1, forward strand.
GTTCATATTTTTTACTTTACTTTTATGGTATATACATGTTTGTAACTGGTTTTTATTTCCATCAAAATGTTTTCCAAAAGAACTCTTCTTTCAAGATCTCACCTTTTACCTCTCACTCAAGGTTGATGGTTCTTATATCAAGTATGTTGTTCCCTCTTTCTTTTGGGAACCCAAAGCTTATGAATGTGTTATTATGAGATGAAACCCATTCCTTTCCATTGGTTATTTATGTACATGTTTGATATGTGTTCTATGTGGCAAGCATGATAATGATAATGTTATGATGTGACGGGTGCACCCGGAATTATATAGCTCAATATGAATGTTTAAATGTGACGGGTGCGCCCAGAATTATATAGCGCTCCAATGCATTGGGTAAAGTGATGAATCTCATTAGTAAATGTGAAATGATGTGTGAACATGATGCTAGCTTTTTTCACATGTATGTGTGGTAGTTAACCACTAAGACATGATGTTTCATTTTTATGCTTTGCCACATTTCAAGTTTATTGTTTATGCTCCTCTCATGTTCAAGATCTTCTTCCTATGTCATTATTATGCTCACCCCATGCTATATTGTTCTTATCTATCCTCTTACTGGGATTTTAGCTCACCCCTTTTTATGTATATCCTCAGGTGGCTACATGTACTAAGGAGAGGACAAGTGCTACTAAGAAGCTATAGAAGAAGAGATTAAATAAATTTTTATGCTTGATGTTGTACTTGTTATGTGTAGTCCTAGTTTTCCCAAGACACTAAACCTCTGGATCCTCCATGTGTAATACTATTATGTTGTTTATCTTTGAAATGATGTAATAGTAATTTAAGAAAAGGTCGGGTCGCTATAGGGACTTTGTCCACTAAGATGGTCTTGGAAGCAATGCCTTGGCTACTATGGAAATCATATCATGTGCTTAATGTTTTCCACAATTAAAAGTTTTATTACCATTCTATTTTATCATGATTAATGTTTCTTTATGATCTATGCCTTATGTACTGCCATGTTTTATGTTATTGTTCAAGATTTTGATGTTTAAGTATTATATTCATGTTTTTAAGTTCAAATGTATATGATTTGTTTTATTTTATCCATGCTTAACCTTACTGATCATTTGATCTCACCCTTTATATGTTTTCTTTCCACCAGGATATAAATAAAGGTTTTAGGTAAGAAAACAAGAGGGGAAGATCTTTATGGGAGATGTTGAAGATCTTTCACCATGATTAGAAGATTATATTCTGAGTTTCCAAAGACACTAAACTATTACGGTCCTTGTGTGTCTGTTTTTGTTATGTATTAAGTATTCTGCAAAAATAATATAATGTCCATGCACATCAAGATTCGGGCTTCTAAAGTTAGTATCAGAGGAAAGGTTTAGTTAGCCTTTGGAAACTAGGATGTGAAAACTTTAGTGAGATCCCTAGAAATATTTCTAAGGTATGTCTAAGGATGTCCCTAAGGTTAAGTATAAGTATAGGTTATAGTCCTAGAATTACGGTAATGATCTTAGAATTAAACCTAAGATGTTAGATATTGAAGTTTCTCCCCCTTTATTATGTTGTTTTACCTATCAAGATTTTTGCCTCTCACAGAATTCTTTTTGTGTTTTAGTCAATAGAGGGAACCAAAAGGAATTCCGTTATCATTGAATCGAATGGACAAATTGGTGACTATGAGGAAAGAAATTGCGTATTTCCTAGAGAAAATGATATTGTGATTATGCTGAATCAGTCATCACGATATATGATTAACAAGGAGAAATTTAGTGGTATTCATAATTCATCAAATAAGAAGAAGATAGAATTTTATGCATGTTCACATGTTGAGGAGCATAAAGAAAGGAAGATTGAGATTTCTAATGAAGGGAAGAAGAACCTTGAGGAATACCTCAAATGGAGGTGAAGATGTTATCTGTGTGGAGAGAAGGGTCATAGAGTGACAGACTGTTATGGAGTTCAATGTCTTATCTGTGGAGAACATGGGCAATACCCAACTCAATGCCCTGACCTAAGAGGTTACTTCTAAATCAATGAAGGACTTATTCCCTAACAATCATTAAAGATGATGGTTTTAAGTGTTTATGTATTGGTATTCAAGAATAATTTTATTGATGTACTTTTATGGTATATTGAAATATTTATATATTGGTCCATTGTGGTTTTCCATAAGAATATGGCATCAGTATCCATGAAATGTGATTGAAATATTTTTGGAAAACAGATGATATGCACATAATGAAGGGATAATGATAAACTAATATGTTTGATAGTATTCATGTGCTCATGATTGATATAAGGACTAAGTGGTATTATGGTTTGAGTATATAGAATTTTTGGTATTTTGGAATGTAGAAAGAGACACTTTTGACAACATTCATGTTTTCAACTAAGGTTCTATGGTAATTCATGTTGCAACAGAATAAATGATTGAGGAATTCACATGTTTGGAATTTGACCAACAAGACACATCGTATGATAAATGATGTTATTCACGTTCTTGTTATGTGGCTATTCTAGTAATTGTTTTCTTTATACTATAAGCTTGGACAGAATTATTTTGGATAAGCCTAAAGATTTGAAATGGATGATGTTAGACACAAGTTAGTATTTTTTATGGCTAGAACTTTTTTTCGATATTATTGATGGAATGTCATAATGATGTAATTTTAGAAAAATGACAACCTCCAGGACGGGAGACAACCCATCGCGTCAGACAAGGATGTGATAATCGAACCCACAACCGATGTGCGACAGGCCTTTATCACCTACCACTGGCCTACAGGAAGTCCCAGGTTAGTAGAAATTAGTTTTATTTTATTAAGCAGTATGATAGTTGAAGTATAAGTCCATTTTTGGAATCATATACGATTAACTTAACCATAGATGAACTTATGTATATTTGATAACTTTTTCTAACCTTTTGTTTGAAACAAATGGAATGATCCGTCATTCTATCCCATGATCTACTAACACTTCACGAATAACAAATTCAACTTCATTTCTTTAAGAGATGAAGTGGAAATTGTTCAAGGTACGAAAAAAGTGAGATGGTACCAAATCATGTAAGTATTTCTTTTAATTCATCAACTTTAGGGAAATGATATTGAAAACCAAAAAAAAATGTTGTCATAGTGCCCTCATATCAGATGAATCAGATGGTACCTTAGATTATCTCAAATTTATGGCTTTGTGATTGTTGGCTTTTTCATAGTGATGTTCTCTACCACTCTCCAACAGAACTAGATGGTTAGATTTTTCTTCCACATCCATATTTTCACCTATGTTCTCTTATATGGATTCCCAGTGATGAGTTACTTTGGGAAATATTTACGTTTCATACTTTAGTTTTTAAAATCATGTTTTAGTATTCCTTTTTACGATGTGGGTTTCTATGAATAGTAAATGATTTATAACCCTGATGAATTTCGAGGGCGAAATTCATTTTAAGGGTGGTAGAATGTAACACCCCGAGAATTTCTGAAAAATATTCTTTCAATTTCATGGATGTCTTGTGTTTTATGCTACACCAAGATTACCTTGCGCTATACGCAACACCATATTAGCTTGCAGTATACGCAACACTATTCTTGGATCATGTTTCGCACAATTTTGATAGTATTTATTCTATGCAACATTGAGTGTGTATATAAATATATATATATTCAATGTATAAATGAAATATGGTTGGATTTTTTTATACAAAACAACGATGGAGTCTTGCATCACAAGCAACCTTAACTTGGCTTGCATTACACACAATCACGACCTTCCTCGATAGTGTGTGTAGTACGCAATATCGAGTTTTACTAAACAATGATATATGGTTATAATATTATTATGAGCTAGTAATTATGAATAGTATCAACTACATTTTGAAGTTTATAACATTATTATTCATCTTACATATTTTCTAGAACATGGTATGAGTACAAAATAAATATTTCGGGTAAAATAAGTATATTTTAAAAAAATGTAGTTTTCCCGCTGTTTGATGGCGCACCCACTTTGAATATTGTTTTTGAAATGTCTATAAGTTCAATTTGAAAAAATAAAATTCTTCTTTGGAATCAGGATATAAAAATTTACTTTGGATAAATTTTTCATATTATTCTGATGACTTTCATATTTTGATGAATAGTAAAAATAGGCTATATTTTAATTTAAAACAACTTTTTTCATCGCAATAATTTATATGGATAGATTATCTTTTTAATTGGTTTTAAAGTGTAATTAGAATATATTTTTACCATTTAATCCAATGTTGGTAATTGGAATTAATTTCACTTTGAAATTGGACATAAACAAGTGATGCTCTTTTGATAGTTATGGTTTCTTAAAAACACGCTATTTGTTTTGATAACTGGAATTACCTTTAAAATTATTTAATTCCACTTCCAGGTTTTGAATTTGTAAAAATATACATCATTTTTGAATTTTTAATATCAAAAATAACTTGGGATGAATTTTTGGTATTTTTCTGAAAAACTTCAATTTTTGATGAATAGTGAAAACACTAAGTTTTTTGTTAAAACCGACTTTTTATTTCAATAATAATTTATTTGATTTAAATTTATTTTAGGTCAAAATAGATACATAATACTTATATATGTTCAATTAAATTCATTGGAATCATTTTATAATAATTTTAGATTTATAAAAATTGTATTGAACTTTTCAACGTCTTTTACCCACCTCCTGGGAGCTTTTGCAATTGTTCATAAAACTTAATTTTACCGCTTTTGTGAGTTGAATTTTAAAATTATGAGAGACATGGTTAATATCAAGTAGTAAAATTTGGTACAATTAGATAAAAATAATTTTTCGTGAATAGTAACTTTTTCACTTTTATTTACCACGGTTAAAGGTAAATAGGGTAATTCAAGGTTAAAAGAATATTATAATAATTCAAAAATACCTTAACACTTGTCCAAAAATTATTGGATGAGTAATGGCCTACCATGGGAATCCTTGGGTCTATTTTTGGACCCCATGGAGCCACTTATGAAAGACAATGACACATTAGATTAATTAATTTAATGTAAAGACAAAATTGGCATTAACAAAAATAATTTAGTAATTAATTTTTATAAAGGGATATATAAATTATCTTTTCAACTATAAATATTAATTGGAAAGATAAAACAATTTCCTACATGTTGGTATTTATTTTTATAATTTTTAGAAATCAAATAAATTAAATTATTTATGACACAATAAGGACGCAGTATTTACCTCATTAATAAATGATTTAAATAAATAAGATTATAATGATTGAAATATCATCCAAAACCTGTACAATTCCTATTGGATGATTTTATTTTGAATATGAGTCATCTTACCTTAGAAATTAAAGTGTTTTGGACTTCTTGAAACCGAAGATAAGTTTATAATAAAATAATTGTTTCACACTTCCCTAAAGAGCCCCTCCTCTCCCTTATAAAAGGAGACCACTTCTATGAAATTCCTCACACCTCTAAAGCTATTTTGCCCATCCAAAATCTGAAAAAATAAGCTCAAAACATACCTATCCTCCCCTTAGAAGCCTTACATTAGGCATAAGGCACTTCAAGAAGTTCTTTTGGTTCAAACCAAAGGAAGTTACCCAAATTAAAGGTAATAGTTTCTCTTAAGTTATTTTCTTTTATTCTACTTCTCCAACCCCTAAACTCTTTTTAATCATTTCTTTTGTGACAAATCCAGTATCCTCAAATTACCAGGATGTTGTTATGAGAAGGATTAGAACTACACTTACGCACACCTCCATCTAATTGATGAAGAACATAATGTTTCTGTGCTGGCAAATTAACGCCTCACGAAATGATGATTGTTCGATTTTCTCCTACCGCCTCTCATGGTGGCCATTATGATGGAACCATATTTATATATGATATATATTATGTTTATTATTTCCTTATGCTTCTTTACTTCCAAATTATATCAAGACTTTATGGTTTCCATAGTGGGTAATACGATGATCTCATTTGAGGAAGTGCGGACTATCGCCCCCTTAAAGTGATGTGATTCGTTAATGCCTTATGTGGGATGTATAAAGGATGGAGTTAATGATGTTATATATAATATTATACTGGAATTATAATATTCCTATTCCATTAAAATAATAAATATAAATGAAAGTAGCATTCATGCGTACGTACGGCTTACCGTCTCCATGAACGGTGCATTCCATTTCTTACCTCTATATGTTATGTACTATTATAAATACATCTATATGATGGATATGTAATCAATATATGTGATATATAAATCATGTTTTACTTTTTGGAAGTATGTAAATGATGATATAATAATAATAACATCAAGAACAACAAGTCCAAACACGTACGATAAATAAGACGATTTTACCCAAAACGTTGCTTTAATGTGGGATTTACAAAAGAATGGGTAATATAAAGTCATAAGTAAACCATATATGATATCATAACAATGAATATTATTCTATAATAATTAAATGACATTATTTAAATCATTATACAGGAGGTTCGGATACGTACGAAGCATATCGGACCTAAGGTAAGGGATAATTTTGCAAATCTCATTTTTATCCGAGATTGCTTATCCGTAAGTATTTACTAGGGTTATTGTTATCATCCAAGTCTATGTTTTCTAAAAGTGTTTTTATGTATGTTTAATGTCCTTTTTACCCATTTTTTCTTTTACTATATGGTATGTAAGGAATCTTTCTTTTGTTTACGTTACGAGGTACTTTTTAACTTTTCCGACAAAAGTATGAGGAAAATGTTTTTTTAAATTATACGGAATGAAAGGATTTTTATGGTTTTATAAAGCTTTATTTTCATGAATCTTACTCCAAAATATTTCATGACCATTTTCAACAAAATCTCTTCATTTAAAAATTCATGACGTTTTTTGAAAAGAAATTGATTTTGAAGAACAAATGATATTTTCCACAAGAATTCATTTCAAGTGTTTTTCTATATAAGATGACATTATTTCATATGTGTATGTTTCAAGTATAATGTCTCTATGATTTACATGATTTCACTTTTCTTATGATTAAATGAAATCTATTTGTTTTATATGGATTATGTTATGATGGAATGATGTTTATGAAACCCAATTTATTCTTTGGGTTATGAAGAATGATTTATGATTGTTTTGTGGCACACGTAAGAATGATTTCAATATGAGATGGGTGGGACCTATATCTCCCTCCAATTCATTGGGTAAAGATTTATATCTCATGAGATAGACATGGCTGAAATGACAAGTAAATCCAATTCAGTAATACAGGGCTGGAACAGCAAGTAAACCTGGTTCAGTAAGGGAATTTGTCCATTAAGATGGTCTTGGCAGTAATGCCTTGGCTACTATGGAAATCATATCATGTGATTAATTTTTTTCCACAGTTAAAAGTTTTTTTCTGACACTATTTTATCATGATTAATGTTTCTTTATGATCTATGCCTTATGTACTGACATGTTTTAAGTCATTGCTCAAGATTTTGATGTCTAAATATTATGTTCATGTTTTTAAGTTCAAATTTATTTGATTTGTTTTATTTTATCCATGCTTAACCTTAATGAGAATTTGAGCTCGCCCTTTATATGTCTTCTTTTCCCCAGGATATAAATAAAGGTTTTAGGTAAGAAAACAAGAAGGGAAGATCTTTATGGGAGATGTTGAAGATCTTTTACCACGATTTGAAGATTATATTCCGTGTTTCCAAAGACACTAAACTATTACGGTCCTTGTGTGTCTGTTTTTGTTATGTATTAAGTATTCAGAAAAAGTAATGTAATGTCTATGTACGTCACGCTTTGGGCTTCTACACGAGGGATGTGCCTAATGACCATTCCAAGGCGGCTACGTACAGAATGAGTGGTCTCCCCTCAACTAGTTTCATCAGAACCGATGGGCATAGATGATATATTTTGAGATTGTTGAATGCTTCTTAAAAATAATTATCCCACTCATATGTAACCCATTTTTTCCTTAACTATGTGAAAGGAAAACATTTACCCACAAAGTTGGCTATGAAGCACCAGATGTAGGCCAAGTTCCTCTAGAGACCACTCTACTCGGCGAGGTTGAGAGGTGGATACATTCCAAGGATGTATTTTGTATTCTTAGGGTAGAATTCGATGCTGTGATTGCTTATAACGAGGATACAGAATTTGATAGAGGTAACACCGAAAGCACACTTTATGGGATTCATAATTAAAATGTGCTATTGTAGTTGGTTGAAGATAGTTTCATGATCTGTTAGGTGGTTTGAGCACTGTCATGATTTAACCACTAGATTGCTGAAGAATCTCTAGAAAAATTTTCCTAGGAAGGTCTTGAAAATGTGATTAATGTTGCACTGATATGTAGCGCCGACATTTTTAGACCCAAGGGTATCACCTTAAATAAAAACACTTCCTAAGGGGACCTAAAAGTAGAGGATTATTTATATTCTTAGGTCATTTTGATCTAGTTGTGTACAGAATATCCATCCATGAAAGAGATGGCCACACTTTTTTCTATCACATTGATCAATGATTATGTGATTGAGAATGGAAAATCATCTTTGGAGTGGTTCCAATTGAAGCCCATAAAGTCAATGAGAACCCTATTATGTCCATTAATATTTTTGATTAGGACAATGTTTTCTATCCAGATTAGATATTAGAATTCCCTAATGAATTTTTATTTGATTAGTTTGTCAAATTGAGCCTCTATTTCGGCTGAATATGTCCGGTGGGTCCTTATGGTAGCCTGCTTATAGCCGCGATGGTCTTATGGAAGACCTAGATGGTGAGTGGAGACCTTAGGATCGATGCCTAGAATTTCAATGTAATTCTAAGAAAAAAATATAAATTCATCTCTAGAAAGGAGGTATATGTCTCTTGATCCTTGAAAGGCATAGAAACAATAATCAGACTGGGCAATGAGTCATCTTTTGTGCCTAGATTTATCTCCCTAAGTTCACCGATTATGGTGGAGATACCTTCTTTGAATATGGGAGGGGCATATTTGAGGTCTTCTTATTCGTCATCATCATCATCATCATCATCTAATTCCTCTTATGATGTAGAGAGGATTCTAGTGGTGAATTATCCAATGTTGGGAGAGAAATTTCTTTATGCCTTAGTGAATAAGGTAGGAACCGTATGGGGGCCCTAGGACAGGGCATGAGCATCTTTGTTTGGAACTTCTCTATCATCATAGGGGACAACATGCTCCTCAGTGTCCTTGGACTTGGATTTCATAATAGAAAATATGCAGATGACTGAGTCTATAATTGAGAATGAACTTATGCATTCAACCTGGTTGATAGGTAATACATACTTCTCTTCAAGATGTTGGGGGGGGGATTGGTGGGAGCTCTTTCCAATTCATTTGGGGGTAATCCAATCAACGTTTTAAAAAAAAGATTGCTTCTCCATTACTTTATAGAACTTTGCATCAATGTAATGAAAATCGATGGATTGGAATGGGGATTTATCGGCAAGAAATGTCCCATTTTTTCCAATAGCAAAATATCTGATGCATTGATGGTATGATAAGGGAATCACAGTGTGGTGATATAGCCCTAGCCTTCCTAACAGAATTTTAGAGGCCATAATTTGACACATTAACAGAAACTCAGAATAAAAAATGAGGGCTCCATGCCACGTTTTATGATTGATTCATCACATAGGATTCTACTCTATTTTGTCATAAACTAGCAGAGTTATGGTGCATGGTGTAAGACTGTCCTCATCTCAGCCTAACTGATGAAGTGTTTGTAGGGAGATGAGGCTAACTACAAATCCATTATTGATGAAAACTATACAAAAATCAATGTTGTTTATCTTTTAAAACTTATATAAGTGTTTGATATGTCCTTGCATGATGTTATCTAAATCCTAATCTATAAAGGGATGACAGTGTGTCATTCTTCAGGATTGGACTCCACCCGAAAGATTTTAGCTACTGGTACTTCGGCCTTGAATTACTAAGAACATTGTAAGGCTTCTATGATTTCTCCCTATGATCTAATGACAGACTCAAGGCATCTCGTATTGATAGATTTTCCAGTACTGAGGATATATGCTGAATAATATCATATTTTTTTTATTAATATTAGTGGTTCCCAGCTTGGGGATGCTCTTCCATGGGAACTTTAGGGGCTTGAGCATTGGATGTAGATGGTCCTACCTCTATAACAGAAGATGATGGGGATGTTATTATTTATGTGTTCAGAAAAACTGGTTTGCCTATATTCCTTGGGATATTGGACATCTGTTCTTCCTCCAACGGATACCCCAAGATGACTATGCTTGGATTTATTCTGGTGGGGGCGGAGAAACAATCTGTTCCTTGTTGTGTGTGCTTAAGGGTTCCTATGTGAGTTTCTGCAACATTAACAGTTTGAGTTAAGGTGTTTTTGGGAGCTTGACTCCTTCCATGACAATGCCTTCAAGGAAATCCTTGGCCTCTGTGGCCTCTTCCTCTAGCTCTTGTTGGGAAAAAATCCCTCAAGGCATCATTGAAGTATTTTTGAGGTGATTTTGTTTGTTGACAAAGTGTACATCTAAGTAGTGATTGTTGACAAAGCAAAACAATGGCATACAAATTTGTTAACAAAGAAGATTTCATGATGGAATGTCGAGTTCAAGAGCTGAGGTCAACGATCCTTGTTTGATTCAAGAACGTATACAAAAGGAATGGATGATCTGGAGGCGGTACAAAAGAACAAATACAAGGTGGCGCCGTTTTCTAGTGTTTGCCAAATTTTTGGGCCTGAAAATTGAAAAATGAAGAAAATTGTTTTTGGAAAAGGGACTTGCATGCCGAGGACATGGAGTATAAGAAACATGTGCGCCATATGTTTTTCAAGATCATAAGATCAAGATATGGCTAAGGAAACAGGTTCACACAAGTTTGGGAGTTTGTCGCGCAAGTGTCCAAAAGGACAGAAGACTTGTGCACCAAGATTGGGTGGCGCAGGTGACATGCGCGCCGTCGCACAGGGGGGTCAATTTGCCTATAAATACTGGACCACCCCTCTTAATTATTCACTAGAGTTCAATACTTTGAGAAATCAGATCTTCCATCACAGAGGTGTGGTGGTCGCGTAAGTGGTGTGTCTGGTCGCGTAGGTGGGACTTGCGCGCCAGGGTGATAGTTGTGCGCCAGTGTTTGAAGCTGCGCGCCAGTGTGGAGTTTTGCGCCAATATTGGATTGGGCGTAAAAGGAAGTGAGTCACATAGGTTTTGAGTTGAAGAAGGTTGGGTCACTCAAGTGTTTGAGGTAGACTTTCTCACTAGTTGTGACTTGCATGTCGAGATTGACTTGCGCTCCAAGTAAGGTTTATTTCCAGCAGTTATTTTCGGGCTGCGTAGAAGCTGGAAGTTTTCCCGATACCTTCGGTGCAAAGATATATTCATATACGGGTAAAAATTGGGCTTCAACAGAGCATCTACTTACAGAGGAAGATGCATTCCTTCATGGAAATTAAGAGACCTACAAGTCTATAAACTGTGAGTGGATTCCTTCCAAGACCAGTGAGCAAAGGAAGAGGAAGAAGGTGATCCTCTCCACCGGCAGTGAGCCATAGAGAGAGAAACAGGGAGTGACCCTCGGGGAAGCAGTGAGCTAACCCTAAACATTGTAAAGGCAGTGAGGCTGGGCATATAAGTGATCTAGCCCGAACATTGTATCCAAATCTAGTGAAGATTAGTGGAATTTGGTACGATCGGAATCTTGTCGGCGTATTCTCCTTGGACGTAGCCCAATGAGGGTGAACCAAGTAAAAATCTCTGCATCTGCCTACTTATTTGCCTGCATTTCACTTAAAGCATAATCATTAGATAAAGAACAAAGTAAGTGATCATAACAAACACACAAGTGAAAACAAAGTGACCCTTGTAACAAAGAGGTCAAGATCCAATGGGGCATGAAGAATTTCGAAAAAGAATATCCATACCATGATTCACCCCCCTCTCCGGGTATATAGGCTTCTATTAGTCCTAAAAACCATTTAGATGTAGAGAATTCTGGTTCGTGACTATAGTATCACTCAGATAATGGGTTCATCAAATGAATGACTTTAATGGATTCAAAGATCAGTTCTTGATCCAATAATTATTCTATATTAATGCCTTCTTCTGATGGTTCCATTTGACAGGGTGGTTCCCATTGTCCAGTTTGGAAGGGCTATTCCCATTATTTCAAGCATGTTAGAATGAAATCCGAAAGTGTCAAGACTAGCTTCAGATTTTGTACCGACTCATCTTATTGCTCTTTATTTCTTCCCTTATGCCCCCTAGAGGACTATGGGGCTGAGGAGGATGGATGTACTTCATTAGGATATTTTGGGGGCACGATTGGATGCTTCAACTACCCATGTAGGATACTATGAGATCAATTTATTGTTTTCCAAGTCGTCCAACTGTTAATTTTTTTGTCCTTTTTGCTGGTGACTATTTTCCATTCCTCTTACTCCCTTGGATATAAGGTGGAAACATATGCCTCTTATGCTGGTGGTGGACCCAACATGACTTGTTCATAATCCACTATCTTTTTTAAGAGTCCCTTGAATATGAAACACTCCTAGATGGTGTTTCCCAGTATCCAGTGATAAGGAAAATACTTTGGATGGTTTTCGAGTCCCACTTCATCATCATGCAATGGATCTGGTAGCCAGAGCAAGTTGCAATTCATATAAGCTAGGATTTAGCCACAGACATGGTCATCTCAGAATGAGTAGACTTTATTTCTTCATTCCTTGAAATGATTTATTATATCACCCATCACATATTTTTCCTAGGTGGGGTGTCTGTTGGAATCTATGGGGTACTGCACGGTTTGGTGGAGGCCTCGCAACTGGAGCTGGTGCAAGGCGTAGCTTATGCGTCACAAAATCCACTTCATCATTTCCCATTCTTTTACCTGGGGCTGATGGGGCCACATGGGACCTGATATTGGTCTACTGCAAAGAGTCTTATATCCTTTGGGAAATGGTGGAGGAATCTTAGAACCCACTTGTGTACTTCACTGGGATGAACAATGTTCTAAATTCATCATAGATATTATCGATACACATAGCGATCATTTTATCCTAGGGGATTGACCGATTCATGGAGTACGTTAGGCCCTTACATTTGGAAATGTAGTATAAAACTCTTTCATTCTCTCTCTCATTATGGAGTTCATGAGATCAGTGATTGTTGTCTTAGGAAATGTCAAAGTTAATTGGAAGAGAAATTTTCGCTGAATTCCCTCCCATCCTATGATGTGTTTTCGGGAAAGTTAGTATACCGTACAATGGATAAACCCTATAGGTCTCACATGAAGAACCTATGTTTCATTGCTTCTTGCTGCTCTAGGGTGCCGATGATGGGGTCATAATAAGAGGCATAATGCATGAGAAGCTGTTCCAGGTCACATATTACATTGAACACTAGGAATATGAGGATCTTGAAGTTTGGTGTTGGGGAAACGTTGCTCACCCAATCAGGGTCGGGTTTACACTCTTGTTGTATCGGAGGACATCACCCTTTCATGAATTATAGTTGAACTATTAGTTGTTTGAGGGTATTCAAGAGCCCTTGATTCAAATCCTGTCAAACATGATCTTGGGCGGTTATAGTAGGGGGAAAACTAGATGTCCAAAAACTATTGGAATTTTGGGTGGATACCCAGATGAATGAATCCTTTGTGGGTTTTCGTGAATTTAATCTGGCTGCCTTCCTAGTGGAGGGACTTCTGGATGTCTTTACATGTCCAAATTTAAGTTGGTTGATGGTCCCAATGCTAGATTGGACTAGAATCCAAGATTATCTTCATGAATCAGTATGAGTACCTATGGTAAGAACACCTCTTCTAGGAGCACCCATTGAAATTCTGCTTGAGGAATGTGTCTAGTAAGATAGCTCCCTCAATGCATATCAACATTGATTCACATGAGTTCTTTCATTTCTTCCTCCTGCTTGGAGAATCTTTCCTCGAGTGTGAGGGGCACATTCTATGGGTGAAGATGAGGTGGGTCATAAATGACTTGGAATTTATTCTTCTCCTTGATGAGGATTAGTGTGGGAGGTAATGGTGGATTAACTAATGGGGCTCCCAATTTTATGATAGCTCTCCAATTCTGGGTATGCACACCATCAGAATCTGTGTGGGCCACCTCTGGGAGGGAACCATATTCTCTTGTATCTTCTGTAATAAACTAGGTATTTATAGATTAATACATTTTCAAATCTATTAATATTTATGAATTAGATATTAATTTTATGTTAAAGATGAAACTTTTTCTGATATCATACTTGAAACACAACAATGTGTTTTTTCAAAATATTACGTCGCACACAACACTGAGTTATACTAAAGAATAATACAATAATATTATTATTTTATATGGTAATTGACACGTAACCGTTGTATTGGTGGGAATGAACATATTTAACTATATTATGATTTTACATATTTTTTAAATGTTTTTAAATTTATCCAATGAATTTTATAGGCTCAAAATGATAATGAATCCAATTTTAAGAAAAAAAATACTCTAATATTTATAAAAGGTCATTTTTACCACCTTTTTATGGGGAAAATTTTTAAAAAAAAGATTTTTTCACTCTTATATTTTTTATTTGAAAAAATAATCTTTTTCTTTAGAAGTGGGAGGTAAAAATTTATATTGGTTGAAATTTTTATTTTTTTTCTAATGAAATTCATATTTTTATGAATAGTGAAAATTACTACATTTTAATTCAAAACATCATTTTCATGTAATTTATTTATATAGTTAGATTATCTTTTTAATTGGATTTAAAGTATAATTGGATTATTTTTTTATCACTTAATCCAATTTTTTTTCATTGGAAGTAATTTCACATTGAAATTGGACATAAACACTTGCAATCTTTTCGTAGTTTTTACTTCTTAAAAACATGCTTTCTTGTTTTGACAGTGGGAATTAATTTTAAATTAATTACTAAAATTTATTTGTTTTCAATTTAGAGAAAAATATTACATATTTGGAATAAAAAAGTCTAAATTGAGTAAATAGGTACCTTTCATTTTTGGACATTTTGAATAGTAACTTTAGTAATTATTTTTATTTACCACGGTTAAAGGGAAAATCTAGTAAATAAGGGTATAAATAATATTATAATATTATAAAAATATCTTAACACATGTCCTAATATTATTATATGAGTCTTGGGTGACCAAAAAAATCATTAGGCCAAACTTTTGGAATTTGGGAGCCACTTGGGTGTGAAAATTACATTTTATAATTTTTAATATAATGGAAAGTGAAATACAACATAAACAAGTATCTTTTAATAAGACAACATTAATATTGGGATGTATAATTGATATATATGGTATTAAATATTCATTAGAAAGATAAAAATACTTCCTACATCATGGTATTGATTTATAATTTTTAGACTTTAAATAAATATATATATATATTTATGACACAATGATGATGCAATGATTACCTTATTAATGAAAGATTAAAATAATTGATATTATAACTATTAAAATAAATGTAATTTGATCGTTTTGATTCAATACAAAAATTTATAGACAATTATGACATATTATATTTGATTTTATGCTTTTGGTTCAAAGAAATAATGTTTTTATGACTTTTAAAAAATAAATTACTAAATAGTGTCAAAATTGACATAAATGAGTTTTTAAAACAAATCATATTTTATTAAATTATATAACAGTCCTTAAAATATAATATTATCAAAAATGACTTAAGTAATGTAAAAAATGGCATTAATTATCCATTTATGATTCAATCGATAATTTATAGTAACTATGTTAAGAATATATTTTGAAAATACAGGAAGTCTTGGTAAGAGTTAATGTTTTTAAGTAATGGTTAAAGAAAAAAAGATAAAGTTAATTTTCAGAATTAACTTTTCTAAAACATATTGGTTGATAGTATTTTCAACCATCCTTATATTATACTTTAATTATATAACATTGGATCTACTATAATTCAAGAATCATTTTATAATAGAATAATATTTCAAGACTTTCTTAATGTGCCCCTCCACCCTCTTATAAAAGGCCACCACCTCTACCCACTTACTCTCACCTATCAAGGCCCTTGTATCTTAAAAATTCAACTTAAATAATCTCATAACATACCTACCTTCCTCCTATAATCCTTGACATTGTAGTAATGAAATTCAAGAAACCATTTTGGCTCAAATCAAAAGAAGTTACCCGATTTTGAGGTAACATCTTCTCTCAAGTTCCTCTCCATTATTTTCCTTCTACACTACTAATTTTATTATTATTTTTACACAAAAAAAGTATAATATATATACTAGGATGTTTTTTATGATAAGGATTCGTACTACACTTACACACACATCTATATAAGGGATATGAACATACTGTTTCTGTGTACGGAGAACTACTGCCTCATGAAATGACGATTATTCAATTTTACCCTACCACCTATCATGGTATCCATTATGATGGAACTATATTTATATATGATATATTTTGTGTTTATATTTTCTCTATGATTCTGTAGTTTTTATTTACAACACATCTTTATGCTTTCCATGATGTGTAAATGTGATAATTTCATTTGAGGAAGTGTGGACTACCACACCCTCAAAGTTATATGACTCATTCATGATATATACATGGAAAATATATAGGATGGTTTTATTAAAACTATGTTACGTATATGAAAAAATTAAATAATATTATTATAAAATACATTTATATAATTTTATTATTATTCTCTTAAAATGACAAAGAAATGATATCGGTTTTTATGCGTACGTACGACCTACCGTCTCCTTGAACATGGAATTTCATTTCTTATCTAAAAATAATATGGATATAATAAATACATATGCACTAGATATATATGTTATTTAAATGATTAATAATATTATAGATATTATGTAATTTGACTATAAGTATAATTTACATCAAAACAAGTTTGTTTTTGACTGAAATACCGAATATTGAAAAAACAACCGACAAAAACTTATATAATTATGTAGTTTTTATAACATGATGAAATGTTATATAAAATGGATAATAAAATTTAAAAAGGTTTTTAATAAATTATAAATTAACCTATGTTTATTATTTAGGAATATAAATAATGAACAAGACAAATTAGACTCAAGGTAACAGAACTTCTTAACCAAATTTCCATTCTTTGGGTTGATCTTCTACTTCATGATTATGTCTTTATATGATTATGTGAGAAATTAATTTTGATATCATATCTGGTAATTATTATTAATTTATGTGGATTTATAGTTAAAACACATAATCAATATATTTTAGTATCAAAATGATCTTTTTAAGGGAGTTTCCAAACTCTATTTCCACTCATTGGGTTTTACGTATACTTTATTGATTATATTATGCCAAGATTACATGTGGAATCACTAGTTATTTATTTATGTTTTAATGTATACTTCCCTTTGTGTTGATATAATTTTCCTACACATAATCACCCTCATTTATAAATTCTTACATTATTTATACGAACTTTGTTAGGGAAATATTAAATTAATATCATTTCAATGAGTTAAACATATATGCCATTGGTTTGTTTTTGAAAGAGTATACATGAATGACCTATGATTGTTTTCTACTAAATATCAATTTATATTGGGTGTATTTATATTTTTAACACATAATTATGTCATTGATTTATCATTAATATAAGGATACAATTTTTCTAAGGGTCTTCATGTCTATTTATAATCCATTGAGACTTATTTTTTTGTTATACACCAATTCAATTTTCTATGGTGTATATACTACCCTTTTACATGTTATGTCATGAATATCCTTATTCCCATGATATTATAAGTTTTGTTTAATTTTATTCTTTTTTAATTTTTATTCATGTATTTTCTCAAGTGGCAAGGGACACTTTAACTAAAAAATAATTTTAAATGTTTTAAAGATTCAATATTATAAATACTTATATTTCATGTTCAAGTTTTAAAAATGATTAAAATTACTTATTTATATAGGCATGAATGTATTTAATTGTTAATTCCTTTCAAAAGTTCCAAAATGGTATAGGAAACTTTTATTCAAAAATATTTTTTTTAAATTTTTTAAATGTGTCTTTTATATTGGATTGATTATGTCAATATCTTGAAATGATATCTTGTGAATGAAAATGTGGAAATGTTATCTTTCCATTAAGATTATATTATGTGTAATGATTATTTTATGGTTTTTGGGCATTGATTATGTATATGGGGGGTTCTGTGATAAACCTAGGGAGTGGGATCCCATGATAGATCTGTAATGCATTATGTAACGTAAAAAGGTAAATGATAAAGTTTCTCCTAAGAGATTTAGGGAATGTATTGTGATTTTTATTCCAAAAATAACAATAAAGGTTAGTCCCTATGTAGCTATGAAAGATACAATGTAAGTATGATATTGATTTCATAATTTACTATTATATTTTATGATTTCTATGAAGTTTTGTAGTGATATTACGAGTACATGATGTAAGATAAGTTATTTAGGTTTTATGGGTGAAATGTATTATTTTGTTTTCATGGGTTTTAAATATTCATTGACTAATAGTTTTATTCATTATTTTATATTCCTTAATGAGATTTTATGCTCATCCATTGTTTTTAATTATTTTTTCATAAGGTATAAGGAAATATAAAAGAAATGAAGAATTCAAGAGTATTTTTTTTTCAAGAAAATAATTCTTGTTTTATTTAAGGAGTTTTATCGTTGTGAAAAAATTTGGATTGATTAGAAGTGTCTACTTCACAAATTTTGAGATGTAATGTAATAGTTATGTCAAAATTCTCTAAAACTAAAAACCTGAAAAGACCCTTAAAGTGAATTAAACTAAAATTAAGGACTTATGTCAAGATTATATATTGTTTAAGACTAGGGACTTATATCTTCTCCCATTGTATCATTTCTTATGAGATCTATGGGGTTGAAGTTTACCATGTTCACTAATTAATACCACATTAGGGGGGGGGGTGTACCCGGTGCCAAATGGTAGGAAAATTTATGTGTCCATTTTAGAATTTCTCCTTCCATTATGCAGTATTGTTCGGGTTTCATGAAACAAATTGACCCAAAGGGAGCCCTTATTTGACCTCAAAATGTTCCTTCATCTCAAAGGGGATAAACCACCAGACGAGGTTGTAATGGTGATCTCTCTACTCATTGTTCTTCCTAGACAATAGAAGAAAAATATCAGCTATATGGGAACTTGAGATAAGAATGCCCAAGCCATGTAGAATGGGGTTTCTCCCATTCTTCTGCAGTTTTACTATGACATGGATTTATTGGTCTTATGAATGAATTTTTATTTAAAAATGATCGTAGCCCTGTGCGCTAGAGATGTTCCCATATTGAGATGGTACCCACTGTTATTTCTACCTTTTAATTTCAAGAACTCCCAAATGGGTGTGATCTGAGTATGGAAATAGATCCACACAAGATTTATTGGCTTTTGAAGACATGAAAATAGCTTGTTGGTGGGATTCCATTAGTTGGGATGCCTTCAGGATGCTCTCGGTTTCCTGGATCAGAAGATTTTTGATGGCTTGATCTCATTTATCCTGATGCTTTTCAGACTTAATCTCAGCTGATTTTTGTTGAGGATACCATATTTCCTAACCATGGATTTCTTTTGATTGCTGCCTTTGGGTAATGAAATTTCAAGATGTTATTTTCAATGAGGTCAGCTAAACATTATGTAGGGTGAAGTATAAAGTTTTGTGTTCTCCCAATCCATGAATATGAACTCCAGATAGGGCATTGCCGATGAGGCAATAAAACTTGTGTAGTGTGTGGAGGCTAGCTAGTTCAAAGTTTTTGTTTCACGTTTTTTTATCATGGTCATCGTACAAATGGGAGGGATTCCTGTTCGATTATATTGGGAAGATCTCCTAATATGTTGACCCAGTCGTCATAACGTTCATAGGGAAATTAATTTTCTTTTTTCTGGTGAGAATTTTTCTAGATACTTATGTGATGGTTATTCATACATTCCTCAAAAAACTCCATTGGTGTATCGAAGAGAGAAGTGGTCATGGGCCAATGCATCACTGGTATATTATCCTTAGATAGTTTTCTTCTCATGAGAAACATATCTTACTTTTTTTCTTTAGGAACTCCTCTACTTGATATGCCAAGCTTAATTGGTTATTAATGATTTATTTACATGTTTTAGGGCTGGTGGGAGTGTCATCGATATATTAGCAGTGCAGGGGGGGCTCGAAAGATGAGTGTGGACCTAGGCCATCCTTTGGTTAAAAAAGGATATCAATCATTATAGAATGAGTGTATGAGATGTTTTAATATATCATTCCGAGTGGATCATAGTAAGAGGACTTTCTCACATTTTTACTATCAAGGGGTTGGCCATCTTGTCTATGTGAATTTTGATTCTGGGAAGGACCATCAATATTGGTTCTATAATGTTGAGGGCTACCATTTCAACATGATTCCTACCTATGGGGAATGTCCCTATGACATATACCATATAAATGTCCTTCAGGGGGGGTTACAGTTAGGGGACGACCTTCTGGATGCTTGATGTCACTGAGGGGAGGACCTTCTTGATGACTACTATTATGGAGATGACTACTATCTTAGCTTGATATCTTGTTAAAAGTAAATGTAATATAGTGTGCATCTTGGGGAGGGACTTCATGATTTATTGAAATTAATGAAAATTCCTTCTTATTTTTTGATGTTACTATAGGGAGGGTCATCACAGCAACTACCATTTATGGGAGGGCCTTCACAATAACTATCATCTTGGAGAGTACTACCATCATAACTCGACAGCCGACTATAAAGAGAAGCATATATATAATGTATGCACTAGAGAGGACCATCAGGGTGGATGAAAGAAAGGGGAGTAATTTTATACTGTCTGATTTTCTGGTCAAGAGGATGGATAACCTAACACGCATCAAGAGATAGGATCTCATGATCAATAATTCATGGCCCACAGAGTAATCCCCCATGGATGGTCTAGGGAGGAACTTTAGAGATGTTGGTAGAAATATTTAATGGAGGGCCTTCGCAACTGCTACTACCACTTCCATAATTTTTTAATTAACTGACAGGGTCTTGAGCCTTTATTGATATATGCTCGAGGGAATCCAGAACTCCAACTTCCAGCTTAGAAGAAACAAGTACGTAATCTTAATTTTTTGGCTAACATTGGAGCATTTAATTTTTGGGAACTATATAATGGGTTACTGTGGTCATATACTGTTGGTAATGGCCTTTATATATGGGCCCCTATCTTTTTTGTCACGACCCGCCCTCGGGGTCCGTGCCGTGACTACCCCAAGCCCGCCTTCCATAGGCCAGGGGCTGGCGACTAGCACCAAGGCGTAAATCCCGGTAAAAAGGGAAGGCATTGCCTTTGTAAGTAAACAAACACCACAAAGTAAGCAAGCAGAAAGTAAACACTAAGTAAAAGCAGAGTACAACTGAAAGTGCGGAAAAGTAAATTTGCCAGTATACAAACCCAAACTGAAAGTAAAGTACAACTCGAAATGGAAAACAGCAACTGAAAAGTAAAAGCCGCTACACCGAGCTGTCCACTGGAAATCCCACCTGAAGGGTGGGTACAGATAGCTCCACTGCTCCACGGGTCCCGCCGTCCGCTCCGAGCACGTCCCGTCCAGTGGTCCACCTCCAGGTATCGTCCTACTCTGCAAGCCTCAGCTAAGATCAACGATGTCCGTCGTCTGCAACCAACACAACGTAGTGCGGGCAAAGCCCGTGTAGGGGTGAGTATAAGCTACTCAGTAGGGACCCCGAGACCCCTGAAGGTCTCTCAAAATCCACAAAGGATAAACCACGAAGGAAGGTACAATCACGAAGTAACAACCGACACTGCTTAGGTATATCCCATACATATACCTAAGTCATCAATTTCAAATACGCTCCAACCTCCGAGCCCAAGTACAACTCAGTCCACACAGGAAAGTAAACGTATTCCACACAGGAAAGAAAAACGTAATCCACACAGGATAGCACAACACAATCCACACAGGAAAGCAACAGGATTCAGCTCACACAAGATTTTCATTATCAAAACATAACTACTGAAGAGCCCCATCTCTGAAGTGTACAATGTCCTGTCACGACTTTGAGATACTGCTCACTATCCTAAGATTGCTGAGGTACTCCTCCTGTCGAGTACCGCGGGTCTGCCGCCAACTACCGGGCGCTCCGTCCGCTGAGGGTCTGCTGCCAAATACCGGGCGCTCACCCAAATAGCCTACAGAGGTACTCCTCCAGTCGAGTACCGCGGGTCTGCTGCCAACTACCAGGCGCTCCGTCCGCCGTGGGTCTGCCGCCAAATACCGGGCGCTCCGTCCACTGGGCTAGTCGACTCACTCCAAGTCGAGTCGGTCGAGCAGTCTTCAGGTCTCAGCCGGCTATACGGTCTCCGTACTCCGTACGCTCGTCTCCAGTATCGCGGGTTTGCCGCTACAACCAAGCGCACCACCTCTATCGAGTAAAATAGAAGATTCAGCTCACACAGGTATACTTCTTCGGATGATGATAAAGATGATCACTGAACCATCTAAGTCGTCGGACCCACGAAGGATCGATATGTACTAACCCCCGCAGTGACCTACACAGGATCAGACCCACACAGGATCGGGCCCACGCAGGACCTGTAGCACTGATCCACGTAGGATCGCTGAGTGCAGTAGTCGTCGCAGTCCACTGCGGATCTCTGCACAGTCGTCGCCGCAGTCCACTGAGGATCTCTGCATGGTCGTCGTCGGAGTCCACGGAGGATCTCTGCACAATCGTCGCTGTCGGAGAAGCAGTCGCAGCCAGCACTAGGGTTCCCGCACACAGCAAGCTCGTTCGGAGGGTCCGCTCCACGAGCCGAGAGGCTGATACATCAACTGTCACAAAGTCCAGAGTTGATGTATCCAAAAGTTCCGTATCATCAACAGGAACTCAACGCAACAGACGGCGCGTCGATCGGACGCCCGGTCTGAGAGTTATTGGCATTTTCGTCCCCAGGGCCCGGTTGGTTTTTAAGGAAAAACCAGCCCGACCGTACTCCACCTGCGTCCAAACCTCGAGCGGAGCATGCCAAAAGAACCGTCTCACTAAGAGGAACACAACAAAGCTGACGGTACGTCAATCGGACGTCCGTAGCTCAAGATATGAGCGTTTCCGCTCCGAAGGCCCAGTTGGTTTCGTGAACGAACCAACCCGGCCGAACTCAAAGTGTTCCGAAACTTTGAGTGCGATATACCGAAACGACCGTCTCGATCCAAGGATCGCGTTGCCGCAGACGGTTTGTCGATCGGAGGTCCGTGGCTCAAGTTATGTCCAAAAGACCGAAACCGATTCGAAACGGGGGGGTCCGGGTCCGGGCCGACCCGGCCCGACCCCCCCTGGGTCGGCCCGAACCGGGTCCGACCCGGCGCGGCGGCGCGGCAGCCTGGCGGCGCGGTGGCCTGGCGCCGCACGGAGGCAGCGCGGGGGGGGGGGGGGGGGGGCAAAGCCCCCCACTTCTTGGAGTGGCGGCGCGGCATAAGTGCCGCGCCCTTTTGGAAATCGGCCCCCCTCGTGGGGGCCTGCTTGAATAAACCGGGGGGACGCCTGCACCCCCAAAGGAAACCGCCCCCCTCTTAAATGAGGGGGGTTTTAGAGCTGGCCGGGGGAATTTATTTCCCCCTGCCTTTGACCTTCCGGCTGGTCATCTGCCGGCCGGTTTTCTCCAACGGGACCGGCAAACTGGTCCCGTTTCCGGCTTCTGACGCCGGCGGCCCGGCCGCCGGTCTTCTCGTCCCGCCGCGGCCCGGAACCGGCCGCGGTGTTCGTCGTCCGGCGCGGTGTGACGGCACCGCGCCCCTCCGCCGCGCCTTTGATATCCTTCAACGCGGCGCGACGACGTCGGGTTCTTGATGATTCTTCCAGGGCGCGGCGCGACGGCGTCGCACAATAAAAATCGGGCGAATATCTGCGTGGTGCGACGGCACCACGCCACCTTGATTCATCCGCAATATAAAACATCAAGAACGAAGGAGGGGGTTCGGCCATATTCATGCGGTCCAACCCCCTCACGTTAAACAATAACACTTATTTAAAATCCTTATGTTAGTCATGCAAGAACCACGAACAAGGATAAATAAATAAACAAATAACAACAACCCCGACCGTGAAAATTGACGTCGCACGTCGGTTATCGCGGAGAAAGGCGTCGCGGCGTCGGACGTAGATTCTGTGGACGTCGGGGTGCGTCCGAAGAGGAAACGACGTCTCTTCACTTGTCGCTAAGACGAAGAAGAGAGGTACGTTGTCATCGGCGATTTTCACCACGGTCGGCGACTTCTCCCTTGTCGAGGAGGAAGATGAAGACGGAAGAATCCGGGACGTCGAGTCTCGAAGGTTGTGGGATCGATGTTCCTTGACGGAGAAGAACCGTTCTTCACGTTCTTCGTCGAAGACGAAGAAGATCTTCAAGTCACTCAACGATTCTCCCAATCCTCTCAAGTAACAAAGGAACTAACCCAAAAATAAATTAAGCTTACTCTTAATTTATTAACACAACCCAACCTTTGAAATTCAAGAGTTTGAATTTCAAAAACTCAAAATTGAACTCACTTATTTATTATACATGAGTTGTATAATTAAATAAATGTTAAGTTGACAAGACATTAAGAGGGAGAGAGGGGAGTTAGGGAATTTGAAAAGGTGGGGCTCGTGTGGGCCCCTCTTCACCTTAATCCTCTCTTAGGTAGTTAAACCACCCAACTTCCAACAAAAGATTATAACCACTATTAAGATATAAAATAAATATTGTATAAAAAATTTATTTTACTCTTCATTACATCCAGAAAATTAAACATCTCTTCCTAGGAAAACGCAACTTCGGAAAAGGTCCCCTTAAGCGAATATCGGCACTGCGAGTTCATCGGTGCCCTCAGATTTCAATTCCGAGCACCGGATCAAAAGTTAGAAATTCCCACTCGTTCGTTCACTGAACGTACCCGAGCCAAACATCGGAAATTGATTCCGGGCACTCCGGACCTCGGAATCAGGTGCCGTCAGAAACCGCGCTCTTGTAAAATTTCAAACAAAATTAAGAAAAAAATTTCCTTGAATTTTACGGGTCTTTACATTACTCCCACCTCAGGACTTTACGTCCCCATAAAGATACATCAAAAACTAGGGAAACAAATGAGGGTACTGGGCACGCATCTGAGCCTCCCGCTCCCATGTGCTCTCCTGGAGATTCCCGTGCTGCCATCTGATGCGCACAAGAGGAATCGATCGCCCACGCAGGACCCGCTCTTGTCGATCCTCTATCTCCACCGGAACCTCCGTAAAAGTCGCCCCATCGTCAACGTCAAGCTCCCCATGGTCAATGATGTGCGTCGGGTCGTGCACGTATCTCCTCAGCTGGGATACGTGGAAGACGTCGTGCACCCGGTGCAACTGAGGTGGCAGAGCCAGGCGATAAGCCACCTCGCCAACCCTGCTGAGGACCTGGAAGGGTCCGATGAAGCGCGAAGATAACTTGCCGCCTCAGCCAAATCTCTGAATACCACGTCGAGGTGAGACCCGCAAGAAGACGTGGTCGCCATCCTCAAACTCTAGTGGCCTCCGCCTCCTGTCAGCATATGACTTCTGCCGGCTCTGTGCTGTCCTTATCCGCTCCTGGATGACCTGGACCTTCTCTGTCATGGCCTGGACTATCTCCGGTCCCACCAGAGCTGCAAGATTTCTTCTTTGCCGATCAGAGAAATCTGGTCCCATCCCCTGGATGAACCACATTCTTTGCCTAATACAGTCAATCCTAACATGGATGATACTAATCCATACCAAGGATGACGTCGTAAGGCATCGACGCTACTACTAAGAGATTCAACCGTTACTCTCACCTCCAAGGGTTGAGTCACACTGTCGGAATCAGTGTGTGGTAACTGGGTCTCCTCTAGTAGATGTCTCACAAATGAGGGTCAAGTCAACAGCCAAAACTGGAACCTCTTAGTAACATCACGAAAGAGGACAGGAACGAAAATATCACAAAGGTATGCGTTTTTTTATTGCAGCTCATAATACAAGACGCTACACAAAAGCAACAAGGAACCAGAAGTACAAAGGACGTATCCACTAGTTCTGCTCCTGTCCATCGGCTCCCAGAGCTCCATGATCGAAGGCCTCGGCTGCCTGAAGCTGAGCTCTCGCATGTTCACCTACTCCCTATGGTCGGGGTGGACCTCCTGGTGGTGGTGGTGGCAGAGCCTCAAAGCGTCTCCCACCACCGGCTGCTCGTCCAGCTCCTCTGCCTCGTCCGCCTCCTCCCTGCGGACCGCCACGGTCGAACCTCTGCCTCTGCCTGAGAGGTTCTTCACTTAACTGCTGATCATCAGCATGGCGGGTCGGACAGTCACGAGCCATGTGACCAATCCCGCCACAGGAGTAACACTGCCCACTCTCGGCACACCTGGCTCTGACTCCACCCCGGCTTCCCCGCACAACTGAGCCTGAGTCGTGCAGTCGGCCACTGGTAGGTCTGGTCTGCCTGGAACCCTGAGTCATCCGTCGGCTACC
Source organism: Viscum album (assembly GCA_963277665.1). Lineage (NCBI taxonomy): Eukaryota > Viridiplantae > Streptophyta > Magnoliopsida > Santalales > Viscaceae > Viscum > Viscum album. The sequence continues at coordinate 624,022,389 of OY728133.1, forward strand.
TGTTGCCGAAGACTCCGCTATCTGCCGCCCTGCGGTGGGTCGCTGCGCTGGTGTAGACTCAGCAAGGAAGCTCTCAATCAGAAGGGCCTGCTCCAGTACTCCTGTCTGAGTCGGTATGTTGAGGGAGATCAGCGATGCCCTGATCTCGTGTCTCAAACCCTGCTCGAAGGTCCGGGCCCGGAAGAATGGGTCCCGTACCATGTCGGTCGAGTAACGCGAGAGATCAGTAAATCTCGCCGAGTACTGAGCGACCGTCATGCTGCCCTGCCGCAGCTGAAGAAGCTCCTGGATACGCACCGTACGAAGGGTGGCTGGGACGAACTCCGAGCGGAAGAGGCTCTCAAATTCCGTCCAAAGTAGAGATGCCTCATCGTGCACCTGGAGAATCAAGCTCCACCATTGTCCTGCTGCTACGTGTAGTAGGCTCGCAGCGAGGATCACCATGAGGTCTGCTGGTGTCCTCACTAGCCTAAACACTCGTACCACTGCCTCCAGCCAGTCCTCTACTGCCTGGGGATCCGTCTCCCCACGAAACCTGGGTGGTCGCTAGCGCTGAAACTCATGCAGTGCGCTGAGGCGACGTGCATCGTCAGCGGCTGGCGCTGGAAGCATCGGGGGCTCAGCGGGTAGTACGACCGCCGGTGCCACTGCTGACAAAGGGCCCTGCACCGAAGCCTCGTCGCTCGATGGGCTGTCGTCACGCTCGACTCTCAGAACCCTAGCTGGCTGCCGTCGTGGTGCCATCCTGAAAAGGAAACAGGTGCGCCACGGTCAGAACAGTATACCTGGTGAGCTGATTTAAGTAATCACAAAGAAAACTTTGAAACACACACACAATCAATGTTTTCGTGCATTAAGTCGGAAATCAGAAGTGAGGGTCCTGGTGTACGGATACATCGGCCGCCGCACCAACACTGGACTCCCTGGACTGATAACCACACTCAATACGCTAAACATTATTCCTTCACATAGAAAAGATCAGAGTTCGCGGTAGAACCGAACTCCTTTGATACCAATTTGTCACGACCCGCCCTTGGGGTCCGTGCCGTGACTACCCCAAGCCCGCCTTCCAAAGGCCAGGGGCTGGCGACTAGCACCAAGGCGTAAATCCCGGTAAAAAGGGAAGGCATTGCCTTTGTAAGTAAACAAACACCACAAAGTAAGCAAGCGGAAAGTAAACACTAAGTAAAAGCAGAGTACAACTGAAAGTGCGGAAAAGTAAATGGGCCAGTATACAAACCCAAACTGAAAGTAAAGTACAACTCGAAAGGGAAAACAACAACTGAAAAGTAAAAGCCGCTACACCGAGCTGTCCACTGGAAATCCCACCTGAAGGGTGGGTACAGATAGCTCCACTACTCCATGGGTCCCGCCGTCCGCTCCGAGCACGTCCCGCCCAGTGGTCCACCTCCAGGCACCGTCCTACTCTGCAAGCCTCAGCTAAGATCAACGCTGTCCGTCGTCTGCAACCAACACAACGTAGTGCGGGCAAAGCCCGTGCAGGGGTGAGTATAAGCTACTCAGTAGGGACCCCGAGACCCCTGAAGGTCTCTCAAAATCCACAAAGGATAAACCACGAAGGAAGGTACAATCACGAAGTAACAACCGACACTACTTAGGTATATGCCCATACATATACCTAAGTCATCAATTTCAAATACGCTCCAACCTCCGAGCCCAAGTACAACTCAGTTCACACAGGAAAGTAAACGTAATCCACACAGGAAAGCAAAACGTAATCCACACAGGATAGCACAACACAATCCACACAGGAAAGCAACAGGATTCAGCTCACACAGGATTTTCATTATCAAAAGGTAACTACTGAAGAGCCCCATCTCTGAAGTGTACAGTGTCCTGTCACGACTCTGAGATACTGCTCACTATCCTAAGACTGCTGAGGTACTCCTCCTGTCGAGTACCGTGGGTCTGCCGCCAACTACCGGGCGCTCCGTCCGCTGAGGGTCTGCTGCCAAATACCGGGCGCTCACCCAAATAGCCTACAGAGGTACTCCTCCAGTAGAGTACCGCGGGTCTGCTGCCAACTACCAGGCGCTCCGTCCGCCGTGGGTCTGCCGCCAAATACCGGGCGCTCCGTCCACTGGGCTAGTCGACTCACTCCAAGTCGAGTCGGTCGAGCAGTCTTCAGGTCTCAGCCGGCTACACGGTCTCCGTACTCCGTACGCTCGTCTCCAGTATCACGGGTCTGCCGCTACAACCAAGCGCACCACCTCTATCGAGTAAAACAGAACATTCAGCTCACACAGGTATACTTCTTCAGATGACGATAAAGATGATCACTGAACCATTTAAGTCGTCGGACCCACGAAGGATCGATAGGTACTAACCCCCGCAGTGACCTACACAGGATCGGACCCACACAGGATCGGGCCCACACAGGACCTGTAGCACTGATCCACGTAGGATCGCTGAGTGCAGTAGTCGTCGCAGTCCACTGCGGATCTCTGCACAGTCGTCGCCGCAGTCCACTGAAAATATCTGCATGGTCGTCGTCGGAGTCCACGGAGGATCTCTGCACAATCGTCGCTGTCGGAGAAGCAGTCGCAGCCAGCACTAGGGTTCCCGCACACAGCAAGCTCGTTCGGAGGGTCCGATCCACGAGCCGAGAGGCTGATACATCAACTGTCACAAATTCCAGAGTTGATATATCCAAAAGTTCCGTATCGTCAACAGAAACTCAACGCAACAGACAGCGCGTCGATCGGACGCCCGGTCTGAGAGTTACTGGCATTTTCGTCCCCGGGGCCCGGTTGGTTTTTAAGGAAAAACCAAACCGACCATACTCCACCTGCGTCCAAACCTTGGGCGGAGCATGCCAAAAGAACCGTCTCACTAATAGGAACACAACAAAGCTGACGGTACGTCAATCGGACGTCCGTAGCTCAAGATATGAGCGTTTCCGCTCCGAAGGCCCAGTTGGTTTCGTGAACGAACCAACCCGGCCGAACTCAAAGTGTTCCGAAACCTTGAGTGCGATATACCGAAACGACCGTCTCGATCCAAGGATCGCGTTGCCGTAGACGGTTCGTCGATCGGAGGTCCGTGGCTCAAGTTATGGCCAAAAGACCGAAACTGATACGAAACGGGGGGGTCTGGGTCCGGGCCGACCCGGCCCGACCCCCCCTGGGTCGGCCCGAACCGGGTCGACCCGACCCGAGTCCGACACGGCCCGGCCGGCCTGGCGCCGCACGGAGGCAGCGCGCGGGGGGCAAAGCCCCCCGCTTCTTGGAGTGGCGGCGCGGCATAAGTGCCGCGCCCTTTTGGAAATCGGCCCCCCTCGTGGGGGCTTGCTTGAATAAACCGAGGGGCCGCCTGCCCCCCCAAAGGAAACCACCCCCCTCTTAAATGAGGGGGGTTTTAGAGCTGGCCGGGGGAATTTATTTCCCCCGGCCTTTGACCTTCCGGCCGGTCATCTGCCGGCCGGTTTTCTCCAACGGGACCGGCAAACCGGTACCGTTTCCGGCTTCTGACGCCGGCGGCCCGGCCGCCGGTCTTCTCGTCCCGCCGCGGCCCGGAACCGGCCGCGGTGTTCGTCGTCCGGCGCGGTGCGACGGCACCGCGCCCCTCCGCCGCGCCTTTGATTTCCTTCAACGCGGCGTGACGGCGTTGCGTTCTTGATGATTCTTCCATGGCGCGGCGCGACGGCGTCGCGCAATAAAAATCGGGCGAATATCCGCATGGTGCGACGACACCACGCCACCTTAATTCATCCGCAATACAAAACATCAAGAACGAAGGAGGGGGTTCGGCCGTGTTCATGCGGTCCGGCCCCCCCCACGTTAAACAATAACACTTATTTAAAATCCTTATGTTAGTCATGCAAGAACCACGAACAAGGATAAATAAATAAACAAATAACAACAACCCCTACCTTGAAAATTGACGTCGCACGTCGGTTATCGTGGAGAAAGGCGTCGCGGCGTCGGACGTAGATTCTGTGGACGTCGGGGTGCGTCCGAGGAGGAAACGACGTCTCTTCACTTGTCGCTAAGATGAAGAAGAGAGGTACGTTGTCATCGGCGATGTTCACCACGGTCGGCGACTTCTCCCTTGTCGAGGAGGAAGATGAAGACGGAAGAATCCGGGACGTCGAGTCTCGAAGGTCGTGGGATCGATGTTCCTTTACGGAGAAGAACCGTTCTTCGTCGAAGACGAAGAAGATCTTCAAGTCTCTCAACGATTCTCCCAATCCTCTCAAGTAACAAAGGAACTAACCCAAAAATAAATTAAGCTTACTCTTAATTTATTAACACAACCCAACCTTTGAAATTCAAGAGTTTGAATTTCAAAAACTCAAAATTGAACTCACTTATTTATTATACATGAGTTGTATAATTAAATAAATGTTAAGTTGACAAGCCTTCAAGAGGGAGAGAGGGGAGTTAGGGAATTTGAAAAGGTGGGGCTCGTGTGGGCCCCTCCTCACCTTAATCCTCTCTTAGGTAGTTAAACCACCCAACTTCCAACAAAAGATTATAACCACTATTAAGATATAAAATAAATATTGTATAACAAATTTATTTTACTCTTCATTACATCCAGAAAATTAAACATCTCTTCCTAGACAAACGCAACTTCGGAAAAGGTCCCCTTAAGCGAATATCGGCGCTGCGAGTTCATCGGTGCCCTCAGATTTCAATTCCGAGCACCAGATCAAAAGTTAGAAATTCCCACTCATTCGTTCACTGAACGTACCCGAGCCAAACTTCGGAAATTGATCCCGGGCACTCCGGGCCTCAGAATCAGGTGCCGTCAGAAACCGCGCTCTTGTAAAATTCCAAAGAAAATTAAGAAAAAATTTCCCTTGAATTTTACGGGTCTTTACATTTTTGGTTCTGGTGTTGTTGCTGGGATATGCTGGTGAACATATTGAGTTTTGTCAAAGATATATGCCGGCCCTAGAGTGGCCCCCACTTTGGACTGGTGTCCCCCATTTAGAAAAGGTATTTTTTCTCAATATGGTTTCCTGTGAAATGATAGATATTATCATCAACCCTCTTGGACTAGAATAGAGACGCATAACATCTTTAGAGTTGCTAAACCATTTCGTGGGTAAGTCATTCTGTTTGAGGAAACTAGGTCATGGGCCTCGGCCACCGCCTTTTCCACCGATCTAATTATATATTTGAATGTTTGGAGGATATAGTTTAGAATCAACATTTGATCTTCCATCATTATTGGGATTTTCTAAAATACATCATTGGGTGAAATAGGTATGAAGTCCCATTCTGATGTTGGAGTAGGTGTTTATGCCTACTCAGGTCCTCCGTAGGTTTCCAGTAGATTTTGGAATTTATCCTGTGTCGGGGAGGAGGAAAGAGTCTTCCACCGATTGTCTTCTCTGTTTTCCACTGTATTCGATTGGTGGGAATCATATTCACGAGTAGGAATTTTGGTCTGCTTTCTTGTTTTTGTATTTGTCTCACATGATTTGTATAAATCTGTATGAATTATTATATTCTCATATTTTTTTACTACCCTTTTTGGATAGCAGTATTGATACAAATCATCATGTATTTGTTCTGGCCTATAGATGGTTTTTGTACAATTTGGATGATGGTATTCTTGTGTGTTGGTAGATATCTGAATCTGTTTGTAATTTAGTGCTCTATTTTCACAGCGGGACCGACAAGCACTGGAAGGAATATGAATGTGCTAATATTGTGCCACCCTATTTATGTGGTGGTATTGAGTGGAAGGGAAGAGTTGTATGTCTGCCCGTTGAATGCCACTACCTTTGTATGATGAAGCTACTCCTCAAAAATCAGGGTGATATACTATTTTTTATTGCATGTTTTCCACCATCAACGTGCGGCCTGAGGGGCCCGTGTCTTATGGACTTCATTAGGTTCCCTCAGTAGAAGATCCTCTTCAAAATAAGTATACTTGGCTATCTAGTGTTTTCGGTGATGCTCTATACAAGAGGACTGTGTTTAGGTCCCTTATTCAGTTGAGATGAATTCATCAACATCGACTTTATCTACATCCTTAATATAAGGAAGGTACTTATTTTCATGCTCCATGGATAGACTTCCGAAACGATTTGAGACGACCACTAGGGCCACCTTGTGATGAGGTGCCAACCTTGGTGGAAAAGGCAGCTAGTGAGATTTTGTAGATCAATGGGATTGTATTGCAGCCTCCACACTAGGAAGAGTTCCTTTTGGTGGTATTATTTAAGTAGCATGTTATGCATCCATCTTTGAAGACGCTGGGTTGGTGAGGGGGTCCTGCTCTTCCTCGGATCCCTGAGTGCCTATAGGATGGCTGAGGCGTGTGTCTGAATTGGTGGTCGGGATATCATTCTGATCGAAGGTTGCTCTATGGGAACCTGTAATATATATATATATATCCTTCAAGGTAGCATCTCTTGAATATATTTATATTTTATGATTTGTCTTGGCCCCACTCCCCCAATTTTTTTTAACGTGAAGGGGATTGAGTACGGTAGAATAGAAACCTTGGGTGAGGATTCACATCGAGTTAACCACTTTTGTTTCACCTCTAAGGTGGAACATTTACGTGTTTGGGGAAAATGAAATTAATGGTCCGGTGGGTGATGGGTATTCCTCAGTTATGATAGAGAATTTCCCATCTCTATATTTGTTTCCACCCGAACCATGTAGTTATCCTTTATAGGGAATTGGATTGACCTCATGGGAGCTAGGAAGTTTATCGCTTTTTCATTATGAGGTGTCGCATTCAAATGTTCCTAGCAGGCGATTGTGTGGGGTAAAGTTTTTATGCAATCAGTCCTCTTAGGATACGACATCCATGGTTGGTCTCCAACAGGTTTAATTGTGGACCAAGAAACACCCAATAACCCTGGTATCCTTGATTCATGGACTTGCTTTCCAATGGAAGGAGCTCATTGGATGAGGATTTGGCCAACAACACTTAAGGACTCTATTGGTTGAGAGGATGGGAGGCTGGGCTCGTCGCACCCTTTTGGGTGGAATAATTTCATATTCTAGGACTGTATTATAGATTTAATTTATGTTTATATGTTTGTTAATCCTTGGTTCATTCCCAAAGATTTTATCCACGGGCTAGCCCTGAGTTGCGTGAGCATCATAGATATACATAAATTTTATGCAACAGAGGCAATGCTGACTTAAGCCTTGCAATAATTCACTCTAGAGTTTTTCTCCATCTAGGAGGGACACAAGGTGATTTGATGTTGAGAACAGACCCATGATATGGTATTCCTATGTATCCTCTAGAGAGGGGTAATATCCAACCTAGTTCGGTTAGATTTTTTCTTGAACCTCAGAGGACACCCATTTTTTGGGGGCATAATTGAGGTAGCGCCATTTGGAAGGGTACACCTTTGAGCTCGGGCCTTCAAGAAGGTGTCCTAAATATCCTAATTTGTATAGGAATCAATGTTGTCATAGTTCATTATGAGATGGGGATTATGCATGGATGCTGCCCATTTAAGGGGAACATGATTGGGTGGACCCTTTTGGACGGGAACCCTTTCACTATGGGAAAAATCGCTATTTGCGACGGGCTATTTGCGACGGGCTATTTGCGACGGGAATAAGTCCCATTGCAAATAACAAGTCCAGGATGTTATTTGCGACGGGGAGAGGTGCCCGTCGGAAATAAGCAATTATTTGCGACATGATTTCATCTCCCATCAGAAATAGTTTGGCGCGGCTTGTGCGCCAAACCGTGGGAAAACTATTTGCGACGGGGAGTTGTCTCCCGTCGCAACTAGTATGGGGCGGCTTGCGCGCCAAGCCACGCGGCTTGCGCCCCAAGCCGCGCGGCATGCGCCCCAAGCCGCGCGGCATGCGCCCCAAGCCGTGCGGCATGCCCGCCAAACCGCGCAGGGTTATTTGTGACAGGTCCCGCTGCAAATACCCAGCGGCAATCAATAGATTTTTGCGACAGGATGTCATCTCGTCGCAAAAAAAAACTGTCGACATGCACTACTTGCGATGGGTCACATCGCAAATGACCTTTTAACCACCGACTATAATTAATTCGGGTGAGGGTAATTGCAACGAGACCCATCACAAATACCACCATTTGCGATGGGAAGCCCGTCGCAAATAATCTCGTCTCATCTAATCTAACCTATATATACCCCCATCAGTTTTTCCAAATCATTCAGATCTTGCTCTCTCTCTCTCTCTCTCTTTCTTCATTCTTCAATTTCAAAGAGAAATTTTCTTTTAGTTCAATTTTTTTATATGAGAGCAATCAGAGGGCGTCAATATCTTCAGAATATCAAAGTTTAAGGTTTTAATATTTTATATTTTTATATTTATTTTATTTTTTATGTTAATTTTAATTGTTGTTTATGAGTTCTAATTTAATTAGATTTCAATTGACTTTTAATTATATTTAGTTTTACTAAGAAATTGATATTGTGAGTAATAATTATAAATAATTAGTTATAATTAATATTAATTAGATATAATTAGGAATAAATAGATATAATTAGAAATAAATATATATAATTAGCATTAAATAGTTATAATTAGATACAATTAGATATAACTAGTAATAATCGTATATAATTAGATATAATTAGTAATAATTAGATATAATTAGTAATAATTAGATATAATTAGTAATAATTAGATATAATTAATAATAATTAGGAATAATTAGGAATAATTAGTAATAATTAGGAATAATTAGTAATAATTAGGAATAATTAGTTGTAATTTGTAATAATTAGTAATAATTAGGAATAATTAGTAATAATAAGGATTAATTAGTAATAATTAGTAATAATTATTAATTATAAGGATTAATTAGGAATAATTAGTAATAATTAAGAATAATTAGGAATAATTATGAATAATTAGGAATTATTAGGAATAATTAGGAATAATTAGGAATAATTAGGAATAATTAGTAATAATTAGGAATAATTAGGAATAATTAGGAGTAATTAGGAATAATTAGGAATAATTAGGAATAATTAGGAATAACTAGGAATAGTTAGTAATAATTAGTAATAATTAGTAATAATTAGGAATAATTAGTAATAATTAGTAATAATTAGTAATAATTAGTAATAATTAGTAATAATTAGTAATAATTAGTAATAATTATGAATAATAAGGAATAATTAGGAATAATTAGGAATAATTAGGAATAATTAGGAATAATTATGAAAAAATTAGGAAAAATTAGGAAAAATTAGGAAAAATTAGGAAAAATTAGGAAGAATTAGGAATAATTAAGAATAATTAGGAATAATTAGGAATAATTAGGAATAATTAGGAATAATTAGGAATAATTAGCAATAATTAGCAATAATTAGAAATAATTAGCAATAATTAGAAATAATTAGCAATAGTTAGCAATAACTAGCAACATTTAACAATACTTAGCAATACTTAGGAATAGTTAGGAACACTTAGGAACAGTTATGAATAATTAGGAACAATTAGAAACAGTTAGCAATAGTTAGGGACAGTTAGCAACAGTTAGCAACAGTTAGAAACAGTTAGCAACAGTTAGCAACAGTTAGCAAAAGTTAGCAACTGTTAGCAACAGTTAGCCACAGTTAGCAACAGTTAGCAACAGTTAGCACGAGTTAGCAACACTAAGCAATAAAAAAATTATATTATTAATATTTATGAAAAAAATATTAATATTATTAAAATAATAAAAATTAATAAAATATTAAAATTATCAATATTTGTAATAGACTTTTCTCTATTCGTAATATGTTTAAATATCAAAGGGTCGCCAATTATCAGGTCATGTGATATAAAATGTTTCTGTCAGTCATGTCCAATGTAAACTCTATAGTTGTCTTTGCATAGTTGCTCACCTCGCAAGTAGTGTTGCAATAAGACAAATCAAGTCACGCCTTTCTTATCTATAAGTATTATCTCACGTGAACCTTTACATAGACCATTCTTCCTTGAAAATTAAAGGGATAAATAATAATATCCCCTCTAATTTTTAAGGAAGAAGGATCTATGTAAAGTGTCATGTGCGATGATTCTTAGAGATGAGAAAATCGTTACTTTGGTCGTCCTATTGCATCACTACTTGCGAGGTGATCAACCATGAATGTATAATTATAGAGTTTACATTGGACATGACAGACATAAACTTTTTATTGGGCATGACTTGACAATTGACGACCCTTTGAGATTTGAACATTTTAAGAATAGAACAAAGTCTGTTTTGAATATTGATAATTTTAATATTTTTTAATTTTTTTTATTTAAATAATATTAATATTGTTTTTTTGTAAATATTGATAATATAATTTTTTTATTACTAATAATTAGTACCCCAAATCTGCTTGGATAATGAAGGGAAATTTTGTAATCATCTCCACAATGATGATTACCAAATTTCCTTTCATTATTCAAGAAGTTTTCCTTTTGCTATGTATTGCTAAGTATTTCTAAATTAGTAATAATTAGTAATAAATTGTAATAATTAGTAACAATTAGTAATAATTTGTAATAATTTGTAATAATTAGAAATAATTAGGAATAATTAGGAATAATTAGGAATAATTAGGAATAATTAGGAATAATTAGGAATAATTAGGAATAATTAGGAATAATTAGGAATAATTATGAATAATTGGCAATAATACCTGTGAGAAAGATACAATTAAATTAGTTTTCAGACAAAAGAGTAGCCGTCAATCCACTGGAAATTGTGTCACCCTTAATTAATGATACTTATTAATTAGTTGTAATTATTTATCTTATTTTTCAGATAGTGTTTTTATAATTTCAAACTATTGAAAAATAATGATGATTTTATAATTTATGTAGAAAAATATGGAACAAGGAAGTCGACATAAGTTATTATTAGATGATTGAGCTTGGATAAATCAGTGCAGAAATTCAAATGGTTCTGGTTTAAATCTTATCTATATTGAGGGTGTTGAAGCTTTCTTAGAATTTGCTTCATCAAAACCAGAATATGTCTTAGATGGCACAATTAAGTGTCCTTGTAAAAAATGTGCTTTGAGAATGTTTGACACATTTGATAAAGTTGGGGGACATCTCTTAAGGTTTGGTTTTCAACCAGACTATGTTTTTTGGTATCAACACGGTGAACGCAGTTCCAGAGAATATTCTAATAACTTGATTCTGGATCCATCACGATTTTAAAATTTAGTACATGATGTTGCGAGGCCATCTGTGCAACAAATATAAACTCACGATGATAATGATTTAACTCCTGAGTTGGCACCATCCGAATTTTATGAGTTTTGAGGTCTACTGAGGATTCATTATATCCTGGTTGTAAGATAATCAAATTAGAAGCGGTTGCAAAATTTATGGATATTAAATCTGATAATGCATTGTCAAATAACTATTTTGATCAAATATTTTCTTTGGATAAAACACTATTACCTGAACGAAATGTGTTTTCTGCAAATTACTATGAGAGAAACAGGCTGATTCGTAATTTGGGCCTTAGTTATCCGATGATTCATGCATGTCCAAATGATTTCATCTTATATTCTGGTGAAAATGAGTCATTGGATATTTGTCCCACATGTGGACAATCGAGGTATAAATAATATCAACCAGGGAAGTCTAGATCAATTCCAGTAAAACAGTTGAGATATTTCCCCCTTACACCCAGGTTGCAGCGTTTATTTATGCCTCAGAACACAACGTCAATGATGTCATGGCACAAAAACAATATTTTAACTGATAAAAGCTTGAATCATCCATCTGATGGTGATTCATGGAAACATTTTGACTTTCTGCATCCATCCTTTTCTATAGAAGCCCGAAATGTGTGATTGGGTCTTTCTACTGATGGTTTTTTTCCGTTTGGTTTTTATGGTAGTTAGTATTCATGTTGGCCTGTCTTTATAACTCCGTACAATTTGCCTCCATGGATATTGATGAAAGAGCTTTATATCTTTTTGAATCTATTAATCCCAAGACATCCTAAAAATAATATTGATGTTTATTTGAAACCATTTATTGATGAGTTAAATGAATTGTAGAGTGATGGTGTTAAAACGTATGATGTTGTTGGGAAAAAAAATTTCAAATTAAAAGCCGCATTAATGTGGACGATTAGTGACTTTCCAGCATATGACATGTTATCTGGTTGGAGTACTCATGGTCTGAAATCATGTCCGTACTGTATAGAAGAAAATAAATCCTTTATGCTGGTCAATGGATAAAAAACATGCAATTTTGATTGCCAACATAGATTTCATCCAACCGATCATCCTTTTCGGAGGAAAAAATATCATTTTAGAAAAGGTAGAATTGAGAGAGATGAACCTCCAAAGATGATCTCAGGTACAGAGTTAAAATCAGTTGTATTTTCATTACCCACCATCACAATTGGACCAACAGTAAACCAACAAAACATTCATGGCTTTGGGAAATAACATTACTAGATAAAACGGAGAATTTTTTGGGATCTTCCGTATTGGTCTGATTTGTTGGTCCGCCACATGTTGGATGTTATGAATATTGAGAAGAACTGTTTTGATAATTTATTTCATACAGTTTTTGATACACCAGGTAAGACAAAAGATACTGTAAAGGCACAAATAGATCTTGTCCAAATTTGCTGGTGACCAGAACTTGAATTATTTGAAAATGTCATATCATAGAGGTTAATGAATCCAAAAGAAGCTTATATACTATCCAAAGAGATTCACTTATTATTTTGTCACTGGATTGTAGATTTGAGACTTCCAGATTTCTATGCTTCCAATTTGGGAAGATGCGTTAGGAATGGTTATATTACTAGATTAAAAAGTAATGATTGTCATGTTATAATGGAAAGACTTATACTGATTGGATTCAGATGTTTGTTGAATTCTATGATTTTGGATTCGATAACAGACATATCCTATTTTTTTCGAGACATTTGTGCAGAGACAACAGACTACGATGCGCAAAGAAAACTGGAAGAAGATGTTGCTGTAATTATATGTAAACTGGAAAAAAATTTCCGCTGGATTTCTTTGACTCAATAAAACATCTGATATTAAATTTTCCACATGATGCTAAATGTGGAGGTCTAGTACAGTTTCAATGGATGTTCCCATTTGAGAGATGCATGCAGAAATTGAATAAAAAAATATGTAACAAAGCATCAGTTGAAGGCTCAATTTCTGAAGCTTATTTGCAAGATGAAATTTCTTTTTTATACTCTCATTATTTTTGAATCTCAATATCCCTTAAAACAGAATCATATGGGGAGAAACGAGAGGAATTTTTATGATGAAATGGACAATCAATTAAAAGTTTTTAATCAACCAAATCTTGGTTTCGGTGGAGTTCACAAACGATGGCTTTCAGATGATGAACATCACAGAGCTCATACATACGTTCTGCTAAACTGTGAAGAAACAACATCATTTTTCCTGTAAGTGATTCTATCACTTATTCTATAATTTTGTTATAGTATTTAAAGTTATTTTATTTGTAGGTTATATGATAATCATAACAAGAAACAACATCCACAAATTACAACAGTTTCTCTTGAAGAACGTAGACAAAATATATTCTCTCACTGGTTTGAAAAACTGGTAACATAAATTATTAATGGTTTAATATCAATTCTGTTTATTATTTATTATATTGATAATTGTTTTACAAATTTTCAGGTGTCTCAATATGCTGATAAAATTGAAAAAAGACGGTGTATATTGAGTAACACACCATCCAAAATAGTTAAATATTATAATGCATATGTGGTGAATGGTTTTTGATTTGATACACTTGCATACAGGGAATCAAAAAAACAATGAACAGTGGAGTTTTCTTGAGAGGATCACATCACAGAGAAACTGAAGTTGACTTTTATGGCATTTTGGATAAAATTATTGAGCTGTGTTATCTAGGACAAAATTGCATAACAATGTTTAAATGTCGGTGGTTGGATACTGAAAGAAGTTTGCGTGTTCATCCGACTCATGGAATCTTCGATATTAAATATAAACGTCTTCTTACAGTAAATGAACCATTTTTACTAGCTCAACAAGAACATAAAATTTATTATGCAAAGTACTGTGAAAATTCAAGAGACTTGAGCGATTGGTGGATCATAATAAAATTAAAATCTCAGGAAAATAAGTTTACTCAAACTGAATGTGATTCTGTTGAAGTGGAAGGAATTGAAATTTTTCAAGAGGCTACTCAAAATCCATCTGATTCACAAAGAGACGTTAATATCGACGATGACACCCCACAATTAAGGATCGATGATGACGAAGATGTTAATGATGTTACAAATGAAATTGAAATGATAAGAGATGATGAATATGAAACTCATATAGATATTGATGATGCTGAGGAGGAAGATGAAGACATTGACATTGACAGCTATGGAGAAGAGGATGAAGATGCACATTGAAACAGTTAAATTATGGTTACAATCATATCTAATATATATCTATATATAATAGTTCTTTTCAACTATTTCTTAACAACAATCATTTTGTGTTTCAGATGGAAGATTATTTATTTCATGAGTTGCAGAAGGTTGAGCAACCTTTGGATGATGAGGATGTGTGATCAACTGACCCTCAGCCTACTGGTGGTTCAGGAGGTATGCGAAGGGAGCGCGGTCTTGCGTGACTGATGATTCTTGACCCTATCCCCGAGAAATGTCCACATCTTGGTTTCAATCCATGCACATGAAGGTATGCTAACCTGTATATTTTAGTTAGATTTCATTTATTTATTTATATATATACTAATTGTTTCATTATTTATTCTTTTTTCAGAGTTTTCAGCATGTATCTATTGGAATGGGGAGCGCTATATTGCACAATTATTTTTATTAGCCATGGATCACATGGGAACAGATTCTCATTGATGTGCGATGCGACATGTTCCATCATTGGCTGGTACGTAAATAAATAATATTTATTTTGAAATTTATTTTATTAAAAACTTGATATTATAAATTATTTTTAGGGTTTATGGAATCCTATCGATGACAGCATGCACGACGCTATCCGCACGGCATGGCAGGTTTCTATGCGTGACCATTTCTGCATGTTTTTTTTCACAATTTGAGATGGACAACCCTTAAGAAAGAAAGGGTGACAGAATTTGATGAGTCGTGTAGAGCCCACCGACCAGAGTACATTTCATCTCACGTTTGGTATGGATTATGTTTACACTGGTTGGGTGGTGGATTTCAGAGGAGATCTTCAGTGGTACGATAGAACCCGGGGAGACAGGAGGTGACACATCGAGCTGGTAGCCGTATATTCAGTTCACATAAAGACCATCTAGTAAGTATATTTTTAAAATATTTTATATAACTATAAATATAAACAATTTATTTTATATTTCTGTAGGTAGTCGAGCATCCCGATATTATAGAGTTCGACATTTATCAGAGGATGTACAATGATCTAGCCACTGGAGAGATTAGAGGTGATCTCCTGCGTTAGATTGTGATGAGTATTATTTTTTCAGTTTAACAATTAACTGCATATAATATTTTGACAATTTTAATTTTAAATTGTAATTGAAGGAGTCATATGAGGCTACGTCCTCTCAGACATAGGCTGAGGGTCAGGATGAGACAGCTGAACAGACCAGTGCTCACCATTTCGATGAGGCGGAAGGGATGCAGGCGACTCAGTATGGCTTTGAAAAGGGCAGAGTAGTTGGAATCGACTCTAATTTGACTCCTGCTACTTATTATGGTACTGCTGCGATGTCTGCGCGCAGCTCGAGAGGAGCTCGTGGAGAGGTATCATCTTCTGCTTCACAGTATCAGGAGCAGTTGTGAGCTCAGGTTGAGCATATAAATACTTTGCAGAAGAAGCAAGAAGAGATGTGTCAGTGACAGTAGTAGTAGAAGCAGCATTACGAGGAGAAGAGCCGTCGATGGCAGCAGCAGTATCATGAGCAGATGGAGTACATGCGATGTATGACTCATAGTTTAGGGATAGAGTTTCCTTCACCAGCTCCTTCAGCTCCTCCACCTCCTCTAGACGACCCCCAGTGATTCTTTATGTTAAAAATATTTGAATTAAAATTGTAATTTGAATTATTTACATTTTCTGTCTTTTATATTGGTGCAAATATTACATAATTTAATTTTTAATATTTTATTATATTTTATATTTTTTTATGAATGTTGAGAATTTTAATATTTTTTATTTTTTATTATTTTAATAATAATATTATTATTTTTTCATCAATCGTAATATTATTAAATTTTATTTTTTTTAAAATTAATTTATTATTTGCGACGGGGCCTTTTACGACGGGACCCCTTCATAAATAGCATAACTAAATATTTTTAAAATCATATTTGCGATGGGTAAGTAATCCCGAAGTAAATAATTTGTTGCGACGGGCCCGTCGCAGAAAACGTTTATGTATATATAATACAAATAATTGTATGTTTTTTCGCGACGAGAAACATTCCCGTCGCAAATAAAGGTTTTTGCGATGGGGTTGTCACAAATAATCGTATTTGCAACAGTGTTTTCTGCAATGGGCTATTTTCGACGGAACCCCTTTGCTAAATCCTATTTGCGATGGGATCCCGTCACAAATAATCCGTTGCAATTAACAAGAATTCCAGTAGTGTTTTGAGCTCAAGCCTTCAAGAAGGTGTCCTGCATATCCAAAATTGAACAAGAATTATAGTTCTTATAGTTAATTATGGGTTGACTATGTGGATGTCATAATTGTTACAATTCTCTAAGCCCACATGAGTTATACTCAATGTGAGAAACAAGATGATATGGGAGATTCAACCAACCACACATCTTCTCTCCCACTTATGGGAGAGGGAGGCCTATGGTGGAAGAAGCTGAGGCGAAAGTGGGAGAGGGAGCGTAAAAATAAAACCTACAATGTCGGATGAAATATAGGGTCATGTAGCTCAAAACACATATGTTTAGGGACTTAACTCAGTGGGAGTTCCCCATAATGCACTCTTGGAAATGGGAGGAATGTTGCCTCTCGCCGAAAGGAGAAGAGATCATTATTCCTTAAACTAATCATCATTCCTCATTGAATGAAAACAAAAGTGATTTCACAAAATCCATAGAACAGATAGGTTCACGTCAGTATCCCATTTTTGGACTCTGAGTTAGCATGGAAATGTAGACATAAATAATTTCCAAGAGTCCGATCAGTTGTGGGGATATCCTTCATGTCTCCACTTACCATGGGTATGTAGAATAAATGGGGAGCGTTTATGCACCCGATGATCTGATCATATGTTTTAAGTGGATTTGGAGGAGGATTTGAACTAATTCTAGTGGACTGGTTAGTGGAGTAGCTATAGAGGACTAAACAATAATAAAGGGGTGAGATTGCAGTTGGAGAGAAATACACCCAAAGAAGCCCCATTTCGTGTACAGTTTTCCCATGCGAGATGGGGGAGCACCACATACATAAGTGGTATACAGGTAGAGGGGTCATCCTTGTACCGAAGAAGTATATGGGTATGGGTATATACCATTGAATACTGACGTTGTACGTAGTCCCCGATTCAATCCCCCACACCGCTTCAGGTTCCATCCACATACTGATGCAGTATACGACGCGAGGTTCAATCCATATAGCGATGCACTATGTGGAGATCCATATTTAAGGAGGGTCCCCGAACCGGTGGTTTGTGGGGATTTCATCCAAAAGGAATTTTTGGATCGTGGTTTACCCATTATTATTAAGATTCTTATTTTTATATTGCACAATAGGTTATACGTACAGAAATGTGGTTTGCAGTTTTCACTTTGATAATGATTTGAAACTGAAGTCAGAATACTCTCCCAATTATATCTTCCAATCTATAGGTTCTCCTCCATGATTTATTCATCCATCTTACTATTATTCTTCCTGTTCACCTATAATATTGAATTACAGAAATTATATATTTGTTCATGCCACAACATTTGAAGAATGAAATAAATAGGTATCTCAATCCATGGAAGACATGGTCAACCAAGGATTGCAGAGGCTGCAGTTCATGAGTCATGGTCAACAAAACCCAACTGATTTTCTATTTTTGTGAACTAAAAAGTTTTTGGGATGGTATTCAGGTGGCTTTTGTGCACTTGATTCCATTAATAACGCAGTTCTCGGTTTCCTGGGATTGCTGACCATAGCTCTGCGGGCTAGAACCTCATGGGTCTTTCAACGTACCGGTGGTCTTCTGTTCATGTGTTCCACAAACCCTTCCTAGTGAGGGTTCATGGGTCTTATAAAACCCTTGAAAAATCAATTCATTCATGTTTCATCACAAATTTTTAATTAAATTTTCATCCATTTTATTTGTTGGACTGGTGGGAGTACTTTATTCCTTTTATGATGTGCTTATGGGATTATTTACATACCTTTGAAAAATTTTCAAGACCTTACAACATCATTGTTAGTTTTTAAATTCAATTACTTATATTTCTATTTTCCTACATACCTTACAATAATTTAAGATACTAATGAAATTCACTTTGTTTTTTCACTAGAATAGTTTTTTTATTTTCCATAATTTATCTTATCTAAGTATAAATACACTCTTACTAACCTCTTAGCTACTATATAATCACATGAATTTTATGTTAAGATATAAAATCTCATCAATACTTATCATATAATACTTATTTTATATTATTGAGAATATTTTAAAAATAAACTATTACGAACAATATATAATATTGTATTATTTGTGTTAGGATCATTATATTGAAAATAATTTTCTATTATTTAAAATACATTAATAAAGGGTCATGAGAAAAATTTAAATATTATTTAAAAAAAATAATTAGTTAATATAATTTTTTCCTATATACAACTCCTTCTATACTTATCTTATTTTCAATCATATTGTCAAATATGATGAATCGTAAGCCATGTTTATTAAAAATATAATTCATGTTGTTCATAATAATTTTTTGTAAAAAAACTTCTCTAATCACATTATTGAAATAAGATAAAAATACACATCCTTTAACCGGGTTTATCTAAAACTAAATTATTTCACTGCATTCAACTCTATGAATGAGTTACTATTTACTTTATTTGTTGATTACTAATTAAAATAATTTTCAATCCTTTAATTACTTTTATACACCAATATATTTACAATAGGTGTAACATATACATTTTGTATAAATGATAGTTCCAACAAATAGAAAAATACCACCTTCCCTGAAACATTTTAAGGTTTCAATGACCATGGCTGACTATTAGAAACTCCATTAATTTTTATCTTTTTCTAATTATTATTCTTTTGTACTAACCCTATAACACCCGATCCTAGAAATCACATTTCAAGATCACATATACTTAAAATTTTAAGGGAAAATAGTAAACATTTATTTAATTCAATCATATTTTAAGAAAATTTCAAATAATATTTCTAGGATAAATTACAAAGTGAGATCATTCATTAAATTCAACCAAAGACTGTTCATATCATTTATGTAGGCAATCATTTTGAGTACTTGAGTAGAGACTTAATTTTTGATAATAATATTTCAACGAATTCATTTAAATCCTTAAGTGAATCATTTTAGTATTATCATAATCATCTAGATTATCAGTTTTATCGACATTAAATGTTTTCTATTTTGGAAGGAATTACTCTAACAAAGAGAATCCCTCTTATATTGAATGATTATCATATTCCTATACTTTTCTAAAAATATCATTTCATATGTTTAATAAATACATTTATTTAATATTCTACCACTAAAATGATGATCCATTTAAATATCTACATCATAGCCAATAGTGGGAAATGATCTATAATTAACTAAGTAATGATTTTGATTTAGAATTTCTATCATTGATCTTTTATTTATATACACCATCATTCCTTCCATATCATCTATAAAACATGGATAGTTGAGCGGAAAACTCTTCACCCAACCCCTTATATGTAATAACTCAAAACTATTCCTTGGGTATCCTTCCCAATGGATTCTCCAATATGTGTAACCAATTTAAAATTATAAATACTAAAACCTAATGCTATGGAATTCCCATATGTTTTTGACTTATATAAGATAATCCTTGGGGACTCTACTTTGGAAATAACCATAATGATTAGCTGATCTTGGTATTGAATAGTGTTGTATTTATAAATAATGTAAAATGATTTACTGATAAAGGTAATTTATTAACTCTGATTCTAATATTATGTATTTATTTTACATGGTTACATACTTCTAATTATTTTGTTTTTTAATCTCTATTCATCATATTAGATCAATAAATTCAATCCATATTGCAGTTTAAATCTTTACGTAACACATAACTTCTGTTACTCACCCAAATTAAAGGTAAATTATATTTACACATATCCAAATGAATCATATTCATATGGTATATAATACCTTTTCTTGTAATCTTTCAGAATAATATAATGTCAATAATTCCCAAAAGAGTAGGCCTTAAGGACAAGTGTCCCACCACTATTTTTTAGATAAATCCTAATATCCTGCATTATTGAGTTGTATGCCCCAAATTTAATCTATCTATTACTGTTTCCATAAGATATAACTTAATCCCATCATCATTCAAACACCAAATATGTATAAATTTTAATTAAATTCTTAATTAAGGATCTTAACTATATATAATCCAAATACAATGTTGAATAAAACTAGATCATCGATCATTCCCAGTAGGTAATTAATAAAATGCTTGTATCGTAATTTAGATAAGTATATTAAAAAATTTAAACTAAAACATTCATCACATATCATGATATAAAATTTATATTAATAATTAATAAAATAATAAATTATAAATAAATAAATTATCAATTCATAAATGTACACATAAATAAACAATTATGGCCAATTTATAAATAAATTATAAAAACTTTCAAATTCAAGAATGAAAAAATAAATGTTTAATTTATTTAATATAAAATTCCCATATTATCATTTACAAGGTTTTAATATGAACACATTCATATTTTATAAATTGATGACATTTATAAGTAATTTTATTATAAGATAATAAATATTAAATAAAATATGGAATAATTTATATAAATAGCTCATTTTGAAAGCATTTTACTAATATAAACATTTTATATTTACTTTTATTATCTAATAATAAATCAATATAGTCATTTTTTATATTTCACCTTATTTAAAATATTTAAATGCACTATAAAAAAATCAAATCAAAATTTTTTTGGTCTGAATTTTCATCCCCCATAGGATTAAACATGGGCCCAGAGGACCCATGCTTTTAATTTTTTAAAGCATGTTAACATAAATATATTTTACATTTAAATTGGTTACACCATTGCTAGATATCCAAAAATTATGAATTCACTTTTATTTTTATTGACATTTTATAAAACAAAATCATTTCAGAATCCATTTTAGGTAACCCGTATTGTTTTGTCCATTCAATTTTAGTTAATAATCATTCCCAGCAAGGTATTTCAGGTAGAGGTTTTTATTGAGTAGAAAATTATGTGGTGTAATTGTCTATTCCATGGTGTTCATATTATAACATATTACATAATAACTATGGATGTTTTCCATTGGTTTTTTGGGACCCGATTTAATGATATCCTCCACGGTGTGGTCTATCACCATTGTGCTCCCAACCAAGACATGAAGACCTAATGATCACATCATTATGAATTCAAGTATGATGATTTTTTTTGAAAGGGGTTTTATTGAAGTTTTTATTTCATAAAACTATATAATTAATATTTTTATAAGACCATATCCATTTTATCAAAAATCGATGTCATGATACTAAAAACTCAGAAACAAAATGATCATTTTATACAGGGATGTATCAAAGAGCCTAAAAAATTATTTTTTTAGTTTTATACATACATTAAAAAAACTAAAAATAGAAGATAATATATAATACCATTAAAGGGTTTTGGAGTGAAGAAAATCATAAAATACATAGTGAAATACAATTCCAAAATAAAAAAACCAGAAGGATATATTGACATTTTTTTATTTAATAATAAAATAACGAAATATAATATTATCTATAACCGGATTATATCATAATTACTTTTTTTATGTAAATCAATGAAAATAACACAATTAGTTAGTTAAACCTATGACATATATAGGTTTCAAGAATCTCCTAAATATTGGTATGTATCTCCCTATATATCATTGTTTGTTAAAACCTTGTTAAAATGATGGAGAGAATGAGAGTTAATTATTTTTTGTGTTGATGAATTATAATGAAATAATCACATACGAAGATTCTAAACCTAATAAAATAATACATTATGACCAAAAATGATTATATAGGCTTTTACGAACACAAATATTTAATCTATATTGATTTTTAATTATATAAAAATGTTCCTACAATTCAACTTTTTAAAACACTTAGTATTAATCATCATTTTGAGTGTCTAGAATTTAAAAGCCTATGTGATACATTAGACCTCAAAAAATAATCTTATTATGATGACTAACCAAGTATGATAGTTTTTTATAGGGAGATAGTGGAAAAAATTACATTATCACACAACATGTATGTGCATGAACAACAATATATAATAATGGACCTTGTTACATTGTTGTTGATTCCAACATACTACATGAAATTGTTTAAAAAAACCATGGAATTATTATGTCATTTAGTGAATATTCATAACATATATACCACAATAATATACCATGTCCACATACCACATCGAAAAACCACAACAATATACAACAACTAATTCTGTAACATAATTTAACTACTACAACATTTACGTCCTTAAGGAAGAGATAGAGAGGGGGATATGTTATCTGATGTAATGTAACATACCCTTAAGGATATAACCATTGTGAATCAGGGTGTTTAGTTTCATTAAGAGGTATTTTAGAGTTATTTTGGAAGATATAAGTGAGGTTGGCCATCTCAAGGTCCACCACATCATGACGTTTGGGTGATTGTATACATTTTGAAGATACATAGAATAGAGGGTGATCATTTTGGGACATTGTCAACCAAGGGAGTTAAAATACATGGTTATGGGTATTTTAGAAGTTTAAGTTGAGTGTTTTCCATAGAGATATAAGTTTTTGATGGTTGTTTTGGGATGGTGGTTGTGGATCTTGGTCATTTGATTCTTGGTGCATCATGGGTAATGAATTTCTCATGGTGGTTGACATTTTTTTTGAGAATTACTCCTATGTGTAAGGTGAGTATAAAAATTACACATTGAAGTTAATGGTGTTGTTACATGATATTGGGTGGGGTGTGGGGTGTTATGATGAATGTTCATGGAAATATATCAATTGTTTTTAGAGAAAATGGTCAACCATGGGATTTTTACCACCCATGATGGTGGGAATTTTACTTATGGTGTTTCATTATGGGTAACAGGGATAGAACCCATGATATAATGGTAGGTGTTGTTATTTATTGTGGTCTTTAGTGTAAAGAGACCATTCCCAGGTGTATAAAAGTTTTTCTGGGCATGGTTCGTGGATAGGTCCTCCTATGTAAAATGAATCTATAAAATAGTTTGTACTGGGTGTGGTGGTGTATGAGTTTATAGAAAGAATGGGAACATGAGGTGAATGTAAAAACAATGTGATGGAGTTCTCTCCACTATAGTCTCGGGTGTTCTAGGTCAAAACAGAAAATAATTTTCTATATTAAATGGTGTATGTCCATGATGGTTGTCTGAAGGACTGAAATGACATGCACCAAGACATACTGAATTGTGAATACCTTGATTCCAGTAGACTGATGTCGGAGGTTACATTATTACATTATAATAATATAAAATAGATAACACCCTAAATGAAAAAATATATTAGTATTCTTGGTAAACTATATACATACTTTATTCTCATAATACAATTGAAAACTTAAATTACTACATAGTGAAGGTAACTATTATGTATCTTTGAACATATTTATTGTTTCCTTCTACATATCCTGAGGAACGGAAAAAATAATGGCAAGCATATATGTTCAATATGGGTTATGTATAACATAAGATATCATGAATCAATAAGGCTTAATCAATATGGAAAGGTAAAAAAAGAAAACACATGTCATTAGTCAATAACATAAGCATGAAGAAAAATATGGTATCAATAAACGATGATCAAGTAATTCCATATTAATAATCACATGATTTTAAAGGTAATCCATAGATATCATAAATAATCAAATAATCTCATGGAAATCAACCACTCCACCCATGAATACACCACTAGAAAATCCTAATGATTCCCAACCTAAATCACCTACTATTATATTCATCTACCAATAACCATAGACATCAACCATTACCGCTTTTCATCCCGCTACCATCCTTACGTCTACCAAAAATATCACCCCTATTCCCCTTGCTCGAATCACTATATACAACCACAATATTTATCCAATATTCCATCCAAATACTATCTTAATACCATTCCATTTTAACTTCTAGGCACAACAAAAGTGCATGGATGGGTGTACCGAACTTTAATTATTTTGTTAACAACGTTCAATTCGAGATCCATAATAATGATAAAACACCAGATCTTTAGAATAGAACGAAGAACGAATGAAAAGAGGGGAGTCCCAAAACCATTATGCCAAAAAACCCATGTGTAGGCTTCCTCTAGAAGTGATCTAAACATGCTCCACATATCTCTGGACTTCACCAAAGGGTTCTTCAGGTGCTATCACCAAAGAGTATCTGCTTGTGATGTTCACCATCGATCGCCTTGAGAGTCGCTTCGAAAGCACTTTCCTCGATCTGGTAGAGTATGTTCGCTCTCGTAGCTTGAGAGTGTTCATGGAGGAAATTAATTCTATATTGGCTTGAGATATTTCTCTAGATCCACTGTGAACAAGAATAAAGAGTGGATAGATCTAATGAAAATTATGTAATTGGGATATTATTACTTAGAATAATAAAAGAAATTAATTACCCAAAAACATTTATTCATTCCATTTAATTCTTAGGAAGACCCCATGTCTAATAATACCAGTTGACTTATTATTGTCACTCAACATGCACCCAATTAATTAAACCTAATATTATTTAATTAAATAAATAATATAATTTCTCAAAAATATCTAGAAAAACTACACGGAATGTATATAAATATACATGGTATGTATTTTTGTTTTTCAATTTTCTTTATTTTCTCCTCCAAATTTGTTAGAACTTGAATAATAATTTTTTATTTCTTAGAAAAATATCACTACATTAAACACTAATAAATATATATTATTTCACCCATAATATATTCTCTTGAATAACTAACGTTGAAATAAATGAGATCAAGAATACATGAATAACTATTAAACCACATTCAAGAATAATCTTTTTTCAAATTATTAAGTGAATATTTCATTGAGATACTTGGACACACATAGTGTGTGACCCTCTAGGCCTCTTTCTCAAGGGAATTAGGCATAACCTAACTAAATTCCAAGGTTAGTGTCTAGCACCATGCTAAGGCACCCATAGAGAAAAAATTTAATGATGCGATGATGTGTCGCCTCCTATGAATGCTTACTGTGTAATGTAATCCCTTTGTCTCGATATCTCAAATCAAGAAGGTTTCATACTAGTGTAATTAACTCATATGCTCAATTATTCTTTCTTCAACTTCCTAAAATTGAACTCCCTCATTCCTAACGACGAAAATGGATTTATTTAGGCTATATAAAATCAATTAAATGGCCTGAGATATCATCTTTCGTTATGGAACAGAAGTAACAGATCCTTTATCAAATTATCTATTAATGTAGTATTACTCGTGATGCACCCAACATACACTACCTCGCTGAGAATAGTGTGTCATAACATTTTTCATCTATACATATAAGTGCCTGAGTTTCAGTACCCATTAATAATAATATTAAAGTATAAGGACCAATACACAGATCTAAAATAAGAAAATCCAATGACACTATGAAATGTGGATTTCCAATTGGAGGGTCTCGTTCTCATAATATTTTCATGGATATTACCAAGGGTGCACACCATGAGAGGGAGAATAAAATTTTTATAAGTTCTCATGCCTTAATGGCCTATATTATTTTTGTCCCTCAAATAACATCATCCAAACATACAACATATATTCAAGAATAATGTTATGGAACTTCTGGGTTCTCATCAAATGAGGGATCCTCTATGACTCTTTAGTGAACCAACTATATTTAGGACATTATCACATGCATTTTCATGTAGAAGAAAAATCAAGATGTGATAAGGTATTCATTAATATTCAAATCCATGAATACAAGTATATCATAAAGTACAAAGTAGTTGTTTCTAGGTCACCATCTCCAATAGATACTCACTTAGACTAGATCCAATAGCTAACAAACTTTAACCCGCTAGCTCTCACATGATATTCATTCTTCTACTGAGATAGTACTTTATCCATGGGTTCTATTATGTTCTCTTCTATGGATAACATTATCACTAAAACATCACCCCTTTGATAGAAATCCCTAAAGAGGTAATACTGCTAGAGAATATTATTTTTCTATTGAGGTGACCTTGGTTTTTTGCAAGAGCCACCACTGTAGAATTATCACAATACAATGTTATAGGATATTGTTTTCTAGGAACCACATCAAGCTCTTGGATAATGTTTTGAATCC
Organism: Viscum album; assembly: GCA_963277665.1. Taxonomy (NCBI): domain Eukaryota; kingdom Viridiplantae; phylum Streptophyta; class Magnoliopsida; order Santalales; family Viscaceae; genus Viscum; species Viscum album. The sequence continues at coordinate 624,048,938 of OY728133.1, forward strand.
ATACAAATTTCTTGGATACATTATAAACCACTATATATTCAAAATACGCTATAGAATCGGTAACAAATAGTTTCTTTGAAAACTTCTATCTCAAAACTCCTCCGTTGATATAGAAAACATATCATGATTGTAACTTTAGATTTTTTTGATCTGTTAAAAAACCAACATTAGCATACCCTATGACGACATGCTCCTCGTATCCTCCATACACCAGGAATGTATCCTTAATTCTTCTCAGATACTTAAGGATAGTCTTAACAATAGTCTAATATTGTTCTCTTTGATCTTCTTGATATCTTCCTACGATGCTCAATGCAAATGAAACATCAATCCTAGTACATGACATGTCTTACATGATGAATACTATAGACAATGTATATGGGATATTACTTATCCTATCTTTCTCTGATTGTGTCTGAGGGCTCATTCTCTTAGAAAGAAGTAGTCAATATGACACTAGAACCAATCCCCTCTTATATTCTTCCATACTAAATCTCTTTAGTATATAGTGAATGTATATACCCAAACTTAGTCCAATACTCCTCTTGGATCTATCGCAAATGATCTTGATCTGTAGAATGTAGGCTTCTTCACCTAAGTCATTCTTGGAGAAACACTTGCTCAACCAATCCTTAACTGATTGCAAGACCAATACATCATCTAGAAGAAGTGATATGTATTCAATATATAGCTCTATGTTTATGATCATATTCCCATTAAAAAAATTTATAAACACATGGTTCAAATTTTTTCTTTATAAATCAAATTCCCTTATAGCTTCATTAAATAGAAATTTTCATGACCTGGATGATTACTTTAATCCATAAATGGATTTATGGACCTTAAAAACCCATTTGGATTCACCTGGTGTCACAAAACCTTCTGGTTATGTCATATAGACAACTTCGAAAATATTCCCATTAAGGAATATTGGTTTGACATCCATTTTCCAAATCATGTAGTCATGGTAAGAATCTATGTAAAGTATAATTATTATTGATTTAAACATGGGAACTAGTGAGAAGGTTCCATCACAGTCAATTCCTTAAGGTTTTCTGAATCCTTTTTCCACTATCCTTGCTTTGCAGGTGCTAACTTGACATTCCATGCCCAACTTTATCTTGAATATCCATTTTAATTCAAAAGGATTTACATCAACTAGCTCATCGACCTGAACCCCGACTTGGTTTTGATAAATGGAATCCATATCATAATTCATAGCTTCAATCCATGTATCATGTTACGAGCTCTCTACTGCTTCCATGCAGGAGATATGTTCATCATTTTCCAAAAATAATGATTCCCCATCCTCTATGACTATGAATCCAAATCTATATATTTCCCTTACATCTCTTGAGATCCTATGAAGTACTTCTGTATCTAGAACCCCATCCATGGGGATCTGTGTAACTTGTTCTTGTACCAAACCTTGTGTATCTTGAGAATCAACTTCATTGAAGTCAATCTAGCTCCCACTATCCCTTTTTAGGTTGCGCTCCCTCTCAATAAAGATGAATTGTCTTGGAAAAATACAATTATTTTCTGAAGGGTTATATATGTAATATCCTTTAATTTCCTTTTGATATCCTATAAAGATACACCTAGTGCCCTATGGTGATAGTTTTTTCTTGATAATGCCTTAACAAATGACTCACATCCCCCTACATTCATATGTGACAAAATGGGTTTTTTATTCCATAAGTCATATGTAATTCCATTTTATGCCTTAGTTGGTACTCGGTTTTATTTGTATGCTACAGTTTGTAATTCATATCCCCAAAAGGATAATATAAGATATGTACGAACAATCATTGAACTCACCATGTCCAACAAGTTATAGTTCCTCATTTCAATAAAACCATTCAAATATGGTGTATAAAGAGGAGTGAGTTGAGATAAAATCCCAAACTCCCATAAAAATTTGAAGAATTCTTGGATTAGATAATCTCCAACTTGATCCAATTAAAGTTTTCATTATCTTTTTTCCGAGATGATTCTCTACTTCAATATTAAGTTCCCTAAATTTCTCTAAGGACACTAAATTATACCTGATTAAGTATATATATCCATATCTTCTCAAGTCATCATTAAAAGTAATGAAGTAAGAATATATGCATCTAGCTTCTACAGGAAATGGTCCACACACATATGTGTGTGAAAATCCTAGAAGCTTTGTGGCCCTTTATCCCTATCCACTGAGAGAATACTTTTTCATTTTAACATGTAAATAAGAGTATCATCTATCAAGTGGTTTTATCTTAGTAGAGTCTAAATAAAAATTTTGGAAGAGCTTTTTCAAATACTTCTCATTTACATGACCAAGATGGTGATGCCACAACTAGGTGTTATATGAGTCATGTGAGTCTGTATCACTATTGATATCCAATACTAGTTTTTCTTAATTTAATACACACAAAACATTATTTAAATGTGTCATAGCATAACATATGTTGTTCTTATAAATGAAACAACCCTTATCTTAAAACATGAAAATAAATCCATCCATATCCAAAATTTAGACAAAAGTTATGTTCTTGGTAACACTAGGCACATAATAATAGTTTTCTAAAACATAAATAATCTCAGTTTGAAATGAGGGATGGTTATCGCCGATGGATAACGCATCCAACATCACCCAATTGGTCAATTGAAGATCAACCTCTGTTATTTCAATAGTTCTAAATCTAATTGGTTCCTACATTTGAATACATATGTGAGCCACAAAAGCTGTATCTAATACCCAATGTGTAGAAATGAAAATATTACACTTGATAACAAACACACCTTTTGCATCCAAATGCTTATGGTTTATGTTCCTCTTTTTAGTAGTCTTAATTTAAACATGAGAAACATACCACCTCTTGTTCCATGCCCTTGTTTTGGATCTTTACATTCTGTGAGGGATGGTTCATGGGGACTTCATACTCTATATAATCTCTTGTCTTATCTTTCCTTTTCCTTCCTCTTCTTATTCACCATAAGAAATCTGTGTTTTTTATATCCCATTTCCTTATCTACTAAGTAAATCAATGTCAGAAGTTATGATAGACTCTTATCAATATTTCACATGTTTTAGTTGATAATAAATCTAGATATAGTCATGGGAAGTGATAATAGAATGTGATCTATACGCAACTCATCCGGGAACTTAATTCCTAAGATGTCCAGGCATTCAATGTAGACAATAATCATGACTACATGAGGATAAGATGGTGATGAATCTCCAAGATTAGTTTTGAACAAATTGTTGGAGATACCATATCTCACTTGTCACACCATCTCTTGATAGATATACTTAAGGTGGGAAATAATTCTATACACATCCATGTTTTCATTTTGCTGCAACAGCTCATTAGACATGGCTGATATCATGAAACATTGGACCTCTGTGGCATCATCTAAATGTTTCATACATGGTAATATTTCCTCATCACTGGCCTCATTTTTTGGCACAATTGGAACATGCTTCTCCAACAAATATGATTTCCTCTCGTGGTGAAGGATGGCGCGCAAAATCCTCTACCACTCTTGAAAATTGGTTCCAGTGAGAAGGTTTTCCTTCTCAAGTATGGTTCACAATGATATGTTTATGTCATTTATCTTAACATTTATACAAATTAAGATGATAAAATTTTGATTAATTTGTCATGATAAAATTGAGACAAATAAATAAATTAATACTTATTAGTCTACCACTATTTTATCTAAATCCAATAGCCCTCAAAATTGGCTCTAGAATATTCTTTTGACTAAATATTCAAGTGGAATAGATCTATATTTCCATTTTCATTATCCCAACTTGGGTTGGTCAAGAAACATGAAAGGTTTTAGGTATAAATTTTAAGTTCAATCTGCATTAAATCATAGATCCTTGATCTACTGAGTGGACTCCCTAATCATAAAATCCTTTTATTTTGGATTTCCTCAACCTTTTCCTCTTGGACACACCATGTACTACTATCGCAGTCAACCCTTGATGTGATCCAAGTTAAGTCAACACAAAAACATGAATTATAATTATATGAAAAGTAAAATAACCCCAACAAGGGATGGTCAAGCACTTTGAACTATGGTTTCATTCTAACCAAGATTATAGAAGGATATACCGACTTAATATTTCTTTGATGAATTTTATACTTATAAATAAATTTCCTTTTTATTATCCTTCTTACATGATATTTAATATTAAATGGGGTATACTTATGTGATTAACCATTTATAAGATAAAATTTACCCATAATCCGATACTAGTTTAGTTTCATCTTGAATGCTTGTTTAATTCATTAATTATGTGATCCTGACAACACACCCACAGTAAATAAACCATGAAACTGAAAAAAATAAAATTAATGGTATAATCTTGAGATTGTTATATTGGTTAGTTTATTTAGTGGTTGATAAACTATCCCAAGACATAGGCGATAAACCCCGTGAAAATTTTGGGTTTGTGGTCATAGCTTTCCACCTGACACCTGTGTATCTCCATGGATTGGTTTTGGTTTGGATTGTATCATGTTCCACCTCCACTATCTTGGGAGCTCTATCCATTTCATATTATTTTATCTCACTCTCATGTGAGGGGTATAACATGGTTATACATAAATGAAATCTTGGGAACACGGGTCCTATATATTAAAGAGGAGAAGGATCGCTTGACAATAAATTTAATTCAAATAAACAAATTAAAAGAAATAATCCACATACAAAGGTCCTAGTATTTTTCATGATCATCCATCCATGAAATTATATTTATGCATAAATAAAACTAGAATTCAATAATTTAATCATTCTTGTTTAAGAGAAAACATGCTCGAATCAATTAATTTTCTTTAATTAATCAAACTTTTTATCTTAAACCCTATTCTGAATTTCATTGATATTCCCATCCATCATAATTTTAAACAAATAAATTAATTTAAAATTATCTTTGTACGTAACTAGTACCTTTGTAGAAACCTGGTGAATTCCCGTTCATAACTACCCAATGAGTAGAAATTAATATTATTTAGATGTTAAACGAAAAAAATATATACAAAAAACCTATCATGTGTTGTGTCTCAACATTGTGCATACATCACGGTACACGTCTCAAGGGTTTGTATAATATAATAATAAATTTTAATAAATCTACATAATTTGGATGATTACACAGTATGTAGTTCCAAATACATAGTGTGTACTATCATTCACCATCCATCCGAAGTACACACCTAGGGATACAATGTGTTAATGTACATTAGAAATATCTGGAGTACACAATGTGTCTAGTGGGCCACATTCCATGTAGTATCCTCATTACACGGTCTCCATCTACGAAAGTTGTGTGTGAGGTACATGGTCTAACCCTGACCTGAAGGTACTATATGTCATGTCTAGTGGGCCACCTGGCATGTATTCTGGAAACCATGTACCACATGTTCCTGGTCAAAAAATAGAGTCATTAAGACTTATAAAAACTCTAATCACATGTCTTGGTTCAGTGGACCAGTCCGATGCATTGAACCTTGAATACAAGGTGTGTACGTCTGAACTCATGCCATGTGTTTAGGTGTTCTATATCAAGGAACATTTGGCACCTCCATATGAGAGGCTTTGTTTTGTTATAATAAAAATTAAAAGAAAATAATTTCTCTAAGGTGAATGAGAAATGAAAGAGGAGGTATAGATCTTGATATTCATATTTACAAAACATTTAACTTAAATCGGAACAACTAAATTATTAAATGTGTAAATCATCAATGAAAATGTAAACAATTATAATCAACAATATGACTACTCTAATACAACTTGTAGGTTATGGGAACAATGGAATCACATATATGGGTGTACCTAACTTTAATGTTTTCCATTGAAAATGATCAATCAGAGATCCATCATGATGATAAAATGATAGATCTTCAGAATAGAACAATGAGCGAAAGAAAATACGGGAGTACCAAGATGAGAGAGAGTATCATAATATGTTTGTTATAATTAATTTAATTAAAACCAGTAATTACCTTGATTGAATTCTCTCTTCGTTGATGCTTTCGATCATGATCCTATGTGATCCGTCTCTGTGTCGGAGAAGCCATGTGTAGGCTTCCTCTAGCAGTGATCCACATGTGATCCAATATCTCTGGACATCACTAAAGGGATCTACGATTACTACCACCAAAGTTCCTATACTTGTGATGTCTTCATTAAATCTCCTTGAGAGCGGCTTCTAAAGTGCTATCCTTGATCTAAAGTTGGAGGATCTCTCTCCTAACTTGAGAGCGTTCTTAGAGGAAAGGAATTCTCTCTTCACTTGAGATATTTCTCCAGATCTATTGTGCATAACCACAAATAATGTCTAAGTCTAATGAGAATAATGTTATTGGAATTTTATTATTTAGAATAATAAAATTAATTAATTAAATGAACTAATTTATTAATTTCATTTAATCTGTTGTAAGACCCCATGCCTAATAATAAAAATAAAATTATTATTATAACTTGACATGCACCCAAAAAATTACACCTAATATTATTTAACTAAACAAATAATATTATTTATTAGAAATCCATATAAAAACTACATTGTGTGTATTTTTGTTTTTCAGTTTTCTTTATTTACTCCACCACATTTATTAGACCTTAAATAATGACTACTTATTTCATAAATAAATATCATTTCATTTCTCACTAATAAATATATATTATTTATTTCACAATATATTCTCTTGAATAACTAATGTCAAAATAAATGTGATCTAACATCCTTGAATAATTATTAAACCACAATTGGGAATAATCATTATTCAACTTGTTAAGTGAATATTTAACTAAGATACTAGGACACACTTAGTGTGTGACCCTGTAGACCGCATTATTTGTGGAAATAGGTAAAGCCTGCATAAATTCCAAGTTTAGAATCTAGCAACATACAAAGGCACCCATATAGAAAGAAATTAATTCCATACTGACATTTCACCTCTTAAGAATGATTACCATGTAATGTAATCCCATTGTCTTGATATCTCGAATCAAGTGGGTTGCATACTAGTGCCATCAACTTATGTTCTCAATTATTCCATCTTTGAATTCTTTGAATTGAACTCGACCATTCCTCACCATGGCCATGGATTTATTTAGGCTATATCAAATTAATCAAAGGGACTGAGATATCAACTTTTGTTTTGGAACAGAAGGGAAAAATACTTTCTCACATTATACAATAATGTATTATTACTCAAGACACACCCAACATATCCTACCTCACTGCGAATAATGTGTCATCATAGTTTTCGTCAATACATCTAAGTGTGTGTGTTGTAATACCCATTAATAATAATATTAAAGTCTAAGGTCCAATACACATGTTTACCGATAAGAACATCCAATGACACAATGACATGTGGACTTCAAAGTGGCTGGTGTTGTTTTTATAATATCCTCAAAGATCTTACTAAGGGAGCACACCATGAGCAGGTGCCTCACAGTTTTATGAGTCCTCACCCCTAATGGCCTGTAGTATTTGTATCCCTAAAATAACATCATCTGACTATAGAATATATATTCAAGAATAGTGTTATCGAACTTATAGGTTCTCATGATAGTAGGGATTTGGTATGGCCCTTTAATGAACCAGCTACCCATAGGACATTATCACATGCATTTTTATGTAGAGGAACAATCAATATATGGTATGTAATTTATTAATATTTAAATCCATGAATATAAATTTTTCATAAAGTAAAAAGTAGTTGGTTCTAGGGCACCAACTCCAACGTCCATCCCACCTCCTCTCCTATTGCCACAATCTGCATCTACCACAGATATCTACTTAGATGAACCTGAGCTCAATCCACTATCATTCCAAGCCAGATCCATTCTATAACTAAGATTCTGAGTTATTCAACCTACTGGTCCTATTGAATCACCCCTCACCTGAGGAAGAAAACACTAATCCACTCATCGAGTCATACAAAAGCACCCGATTTCACTACCCCAAAATCACCGAGCTCCACTGTAACACTAGAGTTTTGTTAGATAATATGCCCTACCACACCACCACTATAGATTTCTAGATCCAAAAACTCTTAATCTTGCAGTGGAAGGATGTCACAGATACAAAATTTTAAACACCTTCATGGATGAACCGAACCCAAAAATCATGTTATTGAAGAAGCTTTTACTAAATTTATTCTAACACAATTGAAGAGAAGTTGAATGAGGTCAAACCATGGTCATTCCTGACCACGTTTCAAGTTAAATTCCAATGATGTTTTAGAGAAATAATAGTTTCCACATAAAATCCATCTAACTAGTGATACCACAGAGCTTGCATTACCAGATGAGTCCACTATTTGAGGTTGAAGAAGATAAGATTGTTTTCTCTTGAGGTGGTATCTAAATCCAACATGATCTCACTGCTAGACTATTCTTCAAGGGTAGAACCCTACCAAGCTCAATTAAATGATAAAAGGAATATATATATATATATATATATGAATAAATAAATCATATATCTAAAATAACAATAATATTAATTATGGAATCTAAAATAAGTGCTCTGAAGATTATAGAGGATAGTGGGAGGGTACTGGGAATTGTGGAATGAGTGAGATATTTCTCTAAGGATGTGCTAATAATGTATAGATTAAATTTTATTAACACATGAATATTTATATTTTTTCACAAGGATCGGGAATATGCCCACTTACGGAAGAGGTTATTTAGTTTTTTAAGGGATTTAATCAAATAACCTAAAAGGAAAATATACACATACATATGCCCAAAATGGAAGTTAGGGACAAGTATTCAAGTAGTGATCTTGAGTGAACATTATAGGAGTGTGAAAATATTTTTATTAAAGAGAGAGAACCACCCCTAATCATCCGATTGGGTTATGATGTCCATGATTGCATCAGTCATTCACACTGTAGCATATAGACTAGAAGAAAAATGACTGAAGTAGATGAAGAACTAGCTCTAGAGATGGAGTTTGAGAAAGGCTAACATCTACCCAGAGATGTTTCTACTTCAATTTTATATTTCATTTTGGATCTTGATTTTCACTATCATGAATGTCTAGATTTTATAGTGGAATTGGTTTGGGTTGAGATGAATTATGTTTATCGATTTTTCTTTCATTGAATAAATTGTTTAGTATATTTCAACATAGTGTAATATTCCATTTATTTAGGAGAATCATTTCAATCAACTAAAGAACCCACAAGGTATGGTAGTGAATCATTTATCCCTGGTTCATCAACTAAAGTACTAAAAATCAGAAATGGAAGATGATTATGTTATCCATAATGAACAGATTAAATATATAGTTATAATCATGTGACAAAAAATAAATAAGGTTCATCATACAATAGAAGTTAACTAATGTGAAAGAGCAGAGAACCATCCATTTTTCTCTATTATTGAATAACATAACAAATGTTAGTAGGATCAGAGAATATTATTTTCATTTTATTCAAAGAAGTCCAAGGACCCTTATATCATATTCTCAATGTCCCTTTATATGATTTTGTTATCCTTGCATAATTTCTATTTCTCAATTAAATTTGAAAACACTTTCTCTTCACACCAATATTTCACAACTACCCATTGTTTTTTTTCGTTTCTTGTATTTTTATATATTTTGTTTTGTTCAAACTAAAACATCAATTTTTCCTCAAGAAACTGACACCCATATTAAACACCACACTAGTTATAGGTAGTTGGATGTTTTATGAATACAAATTTTCTTATATTTAATGAAATAATTTCATCATATTTGGGCACCATTTTTTATTGGGAAAGAGTGATTAACTCCAAAAAATTATAAAATAAAATATACAGGAAAAAATAAAAAAACCTACAAGTTTAAAGAAATACAAATAAAAATATAAATAAATGTACTTAGTGGTATTCCTCTGTTTTTATTTTTTAGTATACAAACTAGAGCCAAGAAAACATATTATAAACTTGATCCATTTATTTTAGAGATAGATCCAAACTATTGTATTTTTATAAAACGAAAAAAATCATAAATTGAAAATTTGAAAATCATAAATTTAGGAAGAAATTATAATAAAAAATAAAAAGTACCACAACCCATAGTTTATAACCCTAAGAGACATACACTCATATCATTTCAAATATTTATAGTTCTAATTAATCCTTCTGGAATTATGTCATATCCAAGGTCTTGAAATTATGATATCAAACAATCGCACCATTCTCAGGTTTTTTCATTAAATGGTCTAACATCAGTGGGTTAATTAGAATTTATTTTTCTTTTATAGTTTTATCCAAGAATTGACTTTGTGAGAGATGAGTGAAGAGGAGGTGAGGTTGAGATTATTTCTATTCTATAATAATGGGAAGGTATGAAATGATTTTGGAACCTGGATGATGAAATCATTGAAACATTGGATGATCTTGTCTATAAATTCAACCATAGGAACTCCACCAAAGAATTAAAGCCTAAAATAAATGAATTATCACATGATGAGGGAGGATTGTTTCATAAGTCATGTGATATGTTTATAAGTTATAACCAATAGTATCCCAATCATCAATTATATCCCTAGCTACTCTTGGAAACTTTTTACAATTTTATCATTCTTTATAACTTGGACATCATTGACCAATAATGTGGTGGTGAATTCTATAAATCATATTTTATTGTGGTTAATAAAATTTTCAAGATTTTGGACCAAAATTCCCAATAAAAGTTCACTTGAAAATTAGCCATACATAAGGTGTAATGTAATACTCTTGTTACTATTTTTGATGAAAACAATACTTAGGGAGTAGTTCTCTCATTTTGGGATGTATGATCATACCAAGAAATGTTTTCCCAATATTGACCTCCCTATCTAATTTGACGAGAATTCCCATTTTTTGGATTACAGATCAAAAAATTATGGAGTCCAAAAACCATTCTCTTATATGTATAATTTGGGTTACAAAAAACACACCAACCCATATTGGAAAGAACTAGGTGTAATTAAAATGAAATATAAGCTAAATTTTCAAACTCAACCCAAAAAATAATTTTTAAATCAATATGGGGGTGAAACTACAAATTATCATGGTGAAATTAAGGTTATCTTATCACAGGTTCTTGGTAAAATTGGTTCTTTAAAAAATAAATAGACACTATAATTAGTTTTTTATAAGTTCAAATGGGTCAGATGGATAGATATTTAGGATAAATATTCAAGTAAAAGCTTCACAACACAACAGAATCAAAACCAAGAAAATTCTATAGTTGTAAAAAATAAGCAATGTATGAAAATTCAAGAACCAGGTAGGAAACAATCTAACATTGATAAAATTTATGTTCAATATAAAACTAGAAAAAAAAATAAAAATTTAAAAATATTGAAATTTGGATAGATATGAAGAATTATAGAAAAATCATGAAAATTCACATTAAAAATAAATTAAATAGAGGGAATTGAAGTATAAGTTTGTAATGGATGTAATTAAGAAGGAAAAATTTATGTATGAGGATAATAACCCACCATTTTTTAAGTATTACCATCTTCCATCAATTTCCCACAAAGTCTAAATAAGATGAATGAACCTTATTACCTAAAATACCTATAAATACTTAGGGAATTTAGTGTTGAAATTCCATTTCATGAATATTTTATGAAAATTAATTTATGAATAAAAATTATTAAGATGTTATTAGCCAAGATAAGTGATATAGGGTGAGAGATCAGTGATAAATTTCATTGAGGTGTGTAGTTCCACAGTTCATGACATTATTATACCCAAAATAAAAGGCCTTGTAAGTTATTTAATTTCATGTAAAATTAGTGGGAGTTTGGTGATTTGGTTCTCATAATATCCAAGATTTAAGATTTACCCTATTACCTACTTATTGTTAAAAACTTTTGGCCTTAGGAATTTAAAACTAACTTTAGTGTCACTGTAACTAGCTAATATGTTACTTTCCAACCCTTGTGGTTGGGTAGATAACTTATTAGTTGATGTATGGATATTATATTTCCTAAAAAATATCCTTATTCTACACATAAAATGTGATAGAATGGAAATAGTTATTTTAGGTATTCCATTCATTGGAACAAATGGGTTTATTATCAATGTCTCAAATAGTAATCTTACGCACAATGCTGGTGATAAATAAGAGGAATTTCATATTTTTTAAAATTATCCACTTGAGGTGATTAGAAAGTATATTGATGTTATAGATATGTAATTAAAATATTAGATCTAAAAGGAAATGCATGAACCCTTTTATTAATTAATAATAGATTCTATCAATGAAATTTTTGAAGTAAATTTTATTGAATCTGAGCCCATTACTGAACTAAAAAAATCTATAGATTTGAGTGTCAAATTAAAAAGTGAATTTCTCAATAATAAAAATTTATCAATTCAAGACTATGTTATCACACTGATAGTTTTTCTCAGCCCGTTTGTTGTTTACAAACCCCACCTATATCCTACCCTATTTATGATTCCCGTTCATAACAAACTATAGAGAGAGAGAGAGAGTCTAATGATGATGTTTTTTTCTAATGGTGATAAGTATTCTAAGGATTTGGATAAGAATAAAATCAATTCTATTTATATTGAGGTTTATGTTGCATATTTTCAATCTATTAAAATTTAGTTAGTAGAGTTTTTTGACTTTTTAGTAGACGTGGATAGTAGATCTATCCATGCTTCTTTGCTTCACTTAGATGATGAGATTTTTTCTGATTAATTTGATAAGTCCTTAATAGATCTTAAGGGCCCTACCTATAATTCAAATCATGATGTTTTGTGTAATAGTTATTCTATAATTGACAATGGGATACCTATTTTCACTACAACTTATATTTATGAATATATAAATGTCATAAGATTGGTTGGGAGTGAGTTTGGGGAATTGAAATGCAAGGATAATAATTTTTATGTTGGTGTTTGGATATCTTCTTGTTTTATTTCTTCATTTAACAATATTATGTATTTTGATATTTTATAATGAAGGAGGTTTATTCCTCACGTTTTTCAATTTTAAGAAAAAATAACCAAGATTCTAAATCGAATAAGGTCTTGTGTAATTTTTTTCAATTTTCAGAAGAAAATACTCAAGATACAATAAATAATGAATATCTCCCAAGAAATGGCCGTGATTAAAACACATTAATGGATAGATTCTAGATGGAGAATATAAATACAAAGTTTCATTAGAAGAAACACAATATTTTCTTATTTTTCTCTTTACTTTTTATTTAAAAAAATGAGTTGTCATGGTCATCTATCTTCATTATTTTTAAACCTTATTTGATGGAATCTGTGCTGGATACTCTCGCTCAATATTTTTTCATTTTTTTTGAAAATTATGGTGTTAACTGATGATGAAGTTCATGTGGTGTGTGTTAGGTGGATTTACCATGAAAAATTTGTGTGAGTTAGGATAAGTGACTATTTGAAGATGAATAAATAGGTTAGTGGATTTTATTAAGGGTAGTAGATTCATTTTGAATTTGAAAAATAAAAGAGATACAATTGAAACTATAAACTGAACAAAATCCCCATTTTTCTTTATCAATGGTTTTATTCTTTATCAAATTTACATTCTAGAATATAACTATGATCTATTCATTCTGTATGTACTTTATCTTATAACCACAAAACTTTTTTAATTTCTTATAGGGGGATTAATTTTCTATACAAAATGATTAAATTTTCTATTAATACTGGGAGTAACTATTTTAATTATTGATAATCTTTTTTATGAAATTATTGGATTCATTAAAATTATTAATTTATATTTATTTCTAGATTTATGGGGTTAAAAATACCTTTTCAATTTATTTATGTTAAATTTTCTATTAAAAAATCATGTTTTATTTGGTACTTCATTGAAAATCATTAATGAAATCACCTGGTTTTTGGAAAACCACTGAGTTTATATTATTATTCATTATTTTATAGGTGTATACAGTATGTATCCTTTGTACAAGATTTGCTTTTAATTATATTTTAATCAAAAAATGTTCTTCAGATTTCTTTTCATCACATAAATCAAAACATTTTTTGTGATTCATTTATAAATTTATTTGAAATAAAAGTTTTAGAATTTTGTTCTACTTTGAGATGGAATAATGGGGAGGTTGTTTAGTTTTATGTGTGTCTCTAGTTATTTAATGTGAGAAGTTCAATTTATCTAGGAACACATAAAATACCTTAAATATTTTAAAATTTCACCCCTTTCATGCATCAATTTAGGTTGTTTGTAAATAGAAAAAAATCATTACATCTTGTCTAGGTGATAATTTCATTTATAGTTGAGGGGTTTCAAAAATTCTGAATTTACTAGAATAATGTGATTGTGGAGTATTTTTTTCCACTATTAATATTGAGATTATACTTATGAAGTAATTACATGAGTGATATAGGATAGATATATATGGAATTATGATTTTAACTTAAATTAACTATAAATTTTAACTGGAACCTGGGGTGATCATTATTTTAAAAAAAATGTCAGTGTACCTACTCAATATACTATAATATTGTTCTTCTAAATATGGATTAAAATGATTTATTGGGATCCCATGGTGAGTCTCTACGAAAATGGAACTGGGTGTGTTATATAAATAAGTCAAATCTAAACACAACAAGTTCCCTGAAGAATACTATGAACAAACCTTTAGATAGGAAGAGTTCAAATAAATGGTCATTTTCAAAAATGAGATCATTAAGGTGATAGAAATTTTGAACCCAAATTAAGAATGGATGACATAATTATATAAAAAAATTTGATTTTTATCAATGAAGTGAATAAATGTACCTTTGTTTTCTAGGAATCCTGAGAAAGTGAAAATTGAATGTGCCATATTTTAAATTATTAATTCAACTTCTATATAACATATTTTCACCTAGAATTAGAATTAAATTTATAGTTGAAATGAGGTAGTTTGTGGAATTTATTTGGTGACATGATTATTTAAATATATAGAATTATTTTTATATTTCTTCTGGACTCTGAAGTTAATTATAACTTAGGTATGATAATCATTTCTTTTTTAGAATATTTTTAAATAAATAGAATCCATTGAATTTATGAGGATATTAATTGATTAATTTTGGATGTGTTTGATGTGTAATTTTTCTCACTATCAATTTTATACATCATTTATAATAATTAATTTTTTTATTAATGAAATAATAATTTTTGTTGAATGATTTTAAAATTTGGGTTGTTTGTTGAAAAATGAAAAAATTTCAATTTATTTTTTAATGTATTTATTTTGGATAATTTATAATCTAATATGTATTATTATAAAAAGTAATGATTTTTTATTCTTTTAGATATGTTAAATTATGTACTATTTTTTCATTTCTATTTTTCAAAATAATAACTTAAAATGTTGGCTATCATTCTTTAATTAAATTAATTATTTATTCCATTGTTATTTAATCAATTTTTTTTTGTTTTTTAATTTATTCTATTCATTTTATCAGGTTTGTTCCTTCTTTTACTCATTTCGTAAAATATATATTTACTTGTAATTGTTTTTTATTTTCTAATATTAATTATATTATTCTTTCTTTTTTTATTTTCAACATATTAATTTATTTTTGTTTTTAATTTTAATTTTTTTATGTTTTTTAAAATTTTAATTTAATATATTATTTTTTTTAATTTTACATCTAAATTTATGAAACCTCTCCCGACTCTATATTCAGAATGATTTTATACAACTCCCCATGCTATCACGATAACTATTTTCTACCACTACAACCCATGTACTATACGCATCTACCGCTCCACCCATAGATCCACCACCATGATATCCTACCATTCTAGGATTTTCATGTTACCTCTCACATGATTAAATAAACCACTATTAGATTCACATACCACAATCCTCAAATGTGTATTTTCACCCCCATTTCATTCTTTTACCATCATTGAATCTACTACCAATATCACATACTACTCTACCTCACTCGAATCACCATCTATCGACCTGTCCATATAATTTCTTATCCTACCAATGCTTCTACCACCAAAATCCACATATACTACAAAACTCCATCAGTGTAATGAAATCTAAATCTAATATTGATCCACACAAGATCTATGCAGACACATATATTCTGATCTCCACAACCCAAAATCCTTATTTATTCGCCACTCTCCAAAGGTAGAGTGAATAAAACACTAAGACATGGCTAGAAGCTGCCATCCTCACATGATCTCACCACCACAAAATCCTTGATCTCAATTAAAGTGCTAAAGTCAAGTTGGATAAGAATCCCCATTGCAACACCACAATAGAAATCTGTATCCACCAATGACAATGATTATAGAGGATATATGTCATCAAGCCTAACTAAAATATTCTATTGTGGACAAACCAAGACTAAAAATAATCTTTCTAAAGAATCATCCTCCACATTGGTTTGAATTTTTTGCAGAAAAAGAACAGTGATGTCATACCACATTCACAGCAATCCATGCTTGAAATGAATCATCAAGGAAGCCCTCAAAATACAAAATCCACAACAAAGAATCCATATTCCTATTGATACTATGGATATCACACAACCAACTACCTGCACTATATGATGTAGAAGAATATGAGCTTGCTGCCACTTAAGGACATAGTTGAATCCAACCCTAGTGTGCTACTGGACTATGATTCAAGGAGAATCCCTTTCTGTGCTCATGATAAGAGAATAAAAAAAATTAAAAAATAACTATTAACATTAATAATAATACTAATAAAATTAAATAATTATAGAAATAATAGTTTTGATTATGGAATCTATAAAAAGTGGTGAATAAACTCTGTAGGATGATGGAAGTGTGCTTTCAAGTGTACAAGAGAGAGACAGATTACTCAGTGTCCGTACAGATCATGTGGATATTTAATTTTTTTCACGCATGAATATTTTTGATTTTTTTCAATGGTTGGAGAAATTATTATATGAAGAGGGGGTCTTATATATTGTTGAGGTATTTTCACCAATCATATAAATAGAAGATTACCAATGACCAATGTGCCTCATAGAAGTCAGGGACATGTTTTCAATTAGTGACCACGAGAACAAATTGAAGTGGAGTGTGAATGTTTCTGTTAAAGAGAGGGGAACACCCCCAATTACTGGATGTGGGGATGTTGAAATTGCTTCCATCTGTATTTCACACTAGATCAAAGATAAAAAGAGATAAATTACCAATATCAGGGAAAATATTGATCTGAATATAGAGTTTGATGAAGGAGGAAATGTTTCTAGATGTGTTTCCACTTCTCTTCCTTCTTTAATTTTAGATATCTTCTTACACATTAATGAATGAAAATATTTATTAGGGTAGTTAGGTCGTGATGAAAAAAATTACATTTATCCATTAAAATTTAATTGGAAAAATTGTTCGTTGAATTTCAATTTGGTGTTATATTATATTCAATAATGTGTGTAATTTCACACTACTCAAGAACCAATAGGTAAAAATATTGAATCATTTCACCTTGGATCATCAAGTGAGGTATTGAAAATTAGAAAAGGAATATGAGAATTTTGTCTATGATAAAACAAATTAATTCTACGGTTAATATTGAGAGATATAAATTAAAAAAGTTCCTAAAATTTTGGAAGTTCATTGTAGTGATAGATCGATGAACTTTCACTTTTTCTTAAGCACTGTATAACTATATTAATTTGATTAAGATAAGAGTGTATTATTTAAATTCAGTTAAAAGAAGTCATAAGCCCCTAATTTAATATTATATTCTCCCCTTTCTCAATTATTTTTCTCCTTGTATAACTTCCATTAATCACTTCTATTTTACTTCACTTTGTCATCACTTTTTTATTTCACTTTTGTATTTTGTTTTTGTTATTGTTTTTGATTGTTTTTTAGACATCCTCAAAAATTCATTCATATTAGCTATAGAATTGAAACTTATAATCACCACCATACCAATTTTTGGTAGTTATAGGATTTCATAAATATTAAATTTGGGCATATTAAATGGAAAATCACCATAAATAGCATTTTGACTTTGAAAATATCTATTAAAAACATAAAATTTCCATAATTTTAGGAATTTTTTGTTTTCAGAATAACCAAGTATAGTTTTTAATGAATATTTAAATTAATGCATGGTTATGGTAGAGGAGAAATTATTTTCATGATAAGTATATTAAAACAAATATTCTTTTAACATTTTGGGTAAAAAATAAAAAAGTAGCTTCTTTAGAAAATGGAAAGAATATTTATTTTAATTTTTTTAAAGAAAGTTAAGCATGAAAAAAATTTCATTAATTAATTATTGTAGGATATTTAGAATATTATTTCAAAAAATTTGAGGGAAATATGGATATGGAATAAAATCACTTTCAACCGAAAAGTAAAATAAAGTTGGATTTTCTTAATTCATTTTATTTATGATTTTAAGTAAAAAAAATATGGAAATTGTACTATACCATGAAAATTACATGAATAAGTAGAGGATAATAAAATAAAATGTGTTTATCAAAAAATATCATATAACTTCTTTTTATATAAATTATAGCATAAATAATGATGATTAAAATGATATTGAAAAAGAAATATCTTGCCACAATTGTATAGTTTGAATCATATGCCCCATGAAAGAAATAAATTCAAAAGAAACATTAAAAAACATTAATATAAAGATATTAATAATAAATCATCTCAAATATTAAGTAGATACACCTCATAATTGATGAGATCATAAGTCACAAAGGAAAAAATTGGATATGAAAAAACAATATAATGATCATAATGTTGAAGTAAGAATTAATTAGATAATTGATTATTTGGGAATAATTTAAATCAATATAAAAATGTTAAAACAAAACATAAAATAATAAAAATTCACTACATAGATAATATGAGAATATCAATGACAATGAAGAAGTAATATAACCCAACGAAAAGAAATTGACTTATAAAACACTTACCACTTGGAAACTATGAAGTTAAATCATAGTGGAAGAAATATTTTGAATTAAATCTTAAAATACCATTAATTATTAATTATTTAGTATATAAAATACAAAAGGGTAGTATATAAACCATATAAAACAAATTGGGGCATGACATTAAAATATGCCTCAATGAAAGGATATTGTTCCAGAAACCCATAACACACATTTCCATTTAGTTGATCATGAATTAAACTCCTATATAATGGTTTTAAACAAGTTATTAATTTATACCTAAACTATATTAATTCTTTAATATCATATATGATATTATTATTACATATTATATACCATTAATTAATAATATGTCATTATTACCATTGTTTCGAGTGTTAACTACTTCATTTTCTCATGAATGTTTTTCCTTGGATGTTCTAGTAATTGTGAATTAGATATAGATCCATAATATACAAATTGATATTAATATCATAAAGATATAATTTATTTATTACATACATTTTTATATCTATTCTAGAATGTTGAACCTATAAAATGAATCATATTACTTCATAGAGACAATATGACGTACTTATGCATGAGTGATGGTATATATTCCATAACAAGTGAATGGGTAAGGAAGTTGATGATATATTAATTTCATATTATTAATATTATTTCATATATATCATATATTTTTATTATTTCAATCACTATTACTATACATATGAGTTTGTCATTGAAAAAAATTACCTCGTTTAGTGAGATGGTATCCCACAGTACATAAGATTGATGGATTTGTTAACCAACTGGTAGGGAAGGAAATTGAAAAATATTATAAAATAAATATAATAATATATTATAATATGAGATATTATGGTGTTATTATGTTGTAATTGTTAAGACATAATTGAATGTGGAAAAATATGAAGTAAAAAAGAAGGATCTTTTGGAATCACTACTATAAAAACGGCGCTTAAAAGTGTGGGTACTTATCAGAGCTAGAAAAAACCATTGATATATAACTTCTTTTTTAGTGATAATGAAAGTGAGGATAAATTTAAAAAAATATTTTTTTTGTAGCTCTAATCAATGTATTATTTATCAATGCATTATTTTTAGCGCTGATAAAGTGTAGCCTTTATCATCACTTTATCTTTAGCACTGATAAAAACCACCCTTTATCAGTGCTATATTTTAAACGCCCATAAAGGAGTCCTTTATCAATTCCTTTTTAGCACTAATTATGTTATGAATAAAAAATGAAATAATTAAATAAATAAAAATAAAAATGTGTTTATTAAAAAAATAGTACAAATTTTATTAATGATATAATTATTTATAAAAATGAATAAATTTATTATACTATATATAAATTTTAAATACTAATAAATTATATGTATTAAATATATAGAATTGTAAAATGAAAAATAAATGAATAAAAATAAAAAACAAGTAAGTTGAAAAAAAATATGAAGCATTTTATTAATTAGATGATTATTGATAATGTTATTAAATAATATATTCTAAATATTTATATATATATATATATTAATATATATTAACATGATTAATATATTAAAATATATTTACACACTATATTTAGTGAATAATGTTGTATAATTTCATATTAAGAAGAATTTAAATTACTAACTAATTACAAAGAGTAATAGACTTATAATTTATTGTCATTTGATTTTTAAATTTAAAATAGATCAAATGTGTGTTATATAGATTTAATATATATGTAATTAATGAATTTCTATATATAATTCACACACAGAACAATTATCCAAATTTTCATTATTATTAAAGTGTACTTATTTTTAATTTATTCAAGTTCACTCATTTTTAACAGGCATGCAGTTAAAATTAGATATTCATTAATATTGTTAAAAAAATATATGTTAGAATATATTTAAAAAAAATATATTTATAATTAAATAATTTTTAAAATGTACTTACTATATTTATAAAATTATATATTTATAACTAAAAATAAATTAATATTTTTAAAAAGTATTTATATAATTATTAATAAATAATTATATATATTTTAATAATTTAAAAATTTATAATAAATTTACTTAAATAATTAATTTAATTAATATATTTATATTTATATATATTTAATTTATATATATAATTATATAAATATATATAATGATATAAATATTATTTAAAAAAAAATAATTACAAATAAATAGTTGTATATTTAAATTATTTCAAAATTATAATAAATTTATTTAAATAATGAATATATTTTCTATATTTGTATTTATATATATTGATTAAGTATATATATATATATATATATTTACAATTTCTTTTAGTAATTATACTTATAAATCCTTTATCAGTCCTTAATTAATAAGTGTGAATAAAAGAAATCTTTACCAATGCTTTTTTTACCACTAATAAAGATGATACCTAATTAGCTAAAAATAAAAATACTGATAAATGTAATATTTATCATAGTTAAATCATTAGTGCTAATAAATATAAATTTCATTAGTACTTTTTTAGCGATAATAAAAACCTACCTTTATCAACACTTAAAAAGCACTGAAAAAATGTCTTTTATGAGCGCTTAAATAAATAGCACTAATAAAAGTGTCTCGATCTAATTTGAAAAACCCAACATGTTGTGAATACTTTGAGGACACTTCTGATTCATTATCCCATTTTCCATACCTATATTTCTCCCACCTTTTCTTCAATCGCTTCACCCTAAGGTCTGAGATTTGTTCAATGATGTTTCAAGTCTTTTGATCTCATCCTCATTGTAAAACGAGACATGTTCTCTTCTTAATATCACCATAGTTGTGTGGTTTAAGATGCATTTCCCTTTAGTGTAAACCATCGATAATTTAATCGTAGAGTCTTGGGGGTTGAATGATCGAGCAATGGTAGGTCTTCTTAACAAAAAGAACATCATGATTTTGTTTGACTTGGAGGAAGATCTGGTTAGGGCTTTGTCTAGTCCCGTACCTGCAAAAACATCTGGTTCTATCTATTCAAGTGGTAATATGACTTCTATAAGAAGAACAACATTCCAACCACATCGATTTGGGTTAGTTTTCCCAATCTCCTTTTACCTTTTCAAAATGAAACAATTATACACATGCTAGGGAATCTCTTTTGTAGATATTTATGTTCTGATAGTAGAACCCGGTCTGTTTCTAACCCTATTTGTCCCCAAATTTGTGTGGAAGTTTATGTCTAATGAGTTTTAACATATTATATTTGGATTATAGTGGGGGAATAATTCTGATGTAGTAGGTTGTCTGGTTTGAATCACGGGTTGATTTTTGCAGTTCCTGTAAGAAATTGGTCCATTCTATATCTTCTTGTCGGTGATGGACCAATAAAAGTGAACAACAACAGGTTGCAGTTTTTGAAGACAATAGAAAAGGATTCAATACTAGTGTGGGTGAAGGTATAATGGTTCAAAGTTAGTTGGACATTTCTTCTAACCCATGCAATGAAAAGGCTATTCAATGTGAGTCTCAGGGGGAACATCTCCTCGATGAATGAAAGTTATCAAATTCTATATATTAGAATTTTGTTTTTGGTATTCATCATTTTAGGTATATATATATTTTTTAGGTATATATACACATTAAATTAATAGTAATATAATTATACTTAAATAACCAACAATTTTTTTTAAACTCATGTTACATTCAAAATAATAAAATTTGGTAATAATATATACATTTTTTTTAAATAATTAATCATTATAAAATTTAAATAGTTATATTTTGTACACAATTACCATGAATAATAATTATTTATAATTTATATATTTTAAAAATAATTATAAAATGTATTTTTTTTTGTTTTAATATAAAAAATAGTAATTTATATATATATATATCGAATAATATATTATATATTTAAATAAATTTAAATATTATATAAAATCTATATATATATATAATTATATTAAAATAATGTTTCAAATATAATTCACACACACACACATATATATTTATAACACATATATATATAAAATATTTAGGGGGGTTCACTTTATTTATCTGTGTATTGAATGGGAAGTGACCCTTATTTTATAGTTTTTGTCGGCAGAAGGTGTGAACCCCATTCATGTTTATTGCCTATATAGGTTAGTGTAAACGAAGTAAATGCCTCCATAGTTCTCTTCTTCCAAGTATATAAAACCATATAATTATTTCTAATAAAATAAGACCTATTAAAAAATCCATGATTTATCGAAAAAGTAGTAAAACAATCCTCATCCAATTATTTTATAAAAGTTATATTGAGATCCCTATAGATAATTTCAAGAATAAGAAATAAACGTAATTAATCATAAACACCACCTCAATTTCAAATCAAACATGCTTGGATGGTCTTGATAATTTAGGAAATCAATTCACGAGTCCTTTATGATGTGTAGGAATTGTTCTCATGTGAAACTGATGCATGATGGGATCAGTATAGGTCATAAAGCGTGTTTCCAGTTTAAAATGAATTTTTAGTAGATAGGAAAACTCACTTAATCAAAAAAATTAAAACACATTCATATTATTTTTATAATTTAGTAACATGATCTATTAGTAATTTTAGATGTGTAGGAATTAGTTGAACCATAACCTGACATATGTTGTGACAGGTATGAATCCAAGTGAATCATTTCATTTAAAAATGACATCAATTTTAATAAAAAGATAAACTAACTTACTCAAAAATTGGAAAACACATTCAAATTATTTTGATAAACTAGGTAAATGTTCCATAAGTTATTTTTGACATTTAGTAATCAGCTGTACCACAATCCAACACACAATCTACCTCATATGACTCAATGTGTCCATTATCAGTTTAAAATTGATATTTTAGTTCAAAAAATGTCACTCACAAAATACCAAGAAAACATGATCATATTTTCTTGATAATTTTGGTAATTGATTCATAACTAATTTTTAATGTGTTGAAATATATCTCACATCAAACTGATACAAGATGTGATTGATATGAGTCAAAGTGTGTGTTTCTAGTTTAGAATGAAATTTTAGTAAAAAAGACATCTAACATACTCAAACCTGAGTAAATGCATTAATTTTTTTTCTAATTTAATAATATGATTCATAATCCATTTTAAATTGTAATAATTATTCACAATTCAATACAATTCATTGTGTAACTGATATGACTCAAAGTGCATCTTTTTATTTTAATAGACATAAATTTTAATAAAAGAAGGAAAACTCACCAACTCAAAACTAATCAAAAACATTAATATTGTTTTTATAAATTAGTAAAATTATACATAAGTAATTTAAGACATGTAGGAATGAGACATAACATAATATGATGCAAAGTGTGACCAGTGTGAATGGAAGCGTATCTTTTTATTTAAAAATGACATCAATTATAATAAAAAGTACAACTGAACTTCTCAAAAATGATAAAATGAATTAATAGTATTTTTATCATTTAGGGATAGAATCCATAAGTCATATTTGATTTTTAAGAAACAATTTAGCCACTATATAATGCATAGGGTGCCTAGTATAAGTCAATTTTTCCATTATTAGTTTAAAATTAACATTTTAGTTAAAAACATTTCATGCCCTAAAAACTGAAAAAAAACACTTTTAATTTCTTGATAAATTAGGAAACTGATTCATATGTCATTTTTGATGTGTATGAATCATTCTCACATCAAATCGATACATGATGTGATCAGTATGGCTCAAGGTGTGTGTTTCTAGTTTAAAATGACATTTTAGTAAAAATGATATGTGACAAACTCAAAATTGAGTAAACACATTCATATTGTTTTGATACATTATAAAAATGTTCCATAAGACATTTTGAGGTGTGTATGATTATCCAAACCTCAATATGATGCACAATGTGACTGATATGACTCATAGTGTATCCTTTTATTTACAATTTAAATCAATTTTAGTAAAAAGGATAACTCACTTACTCAAAAACAAGAAAACACATTAAGATTGTTTTTATTATTTAGAACAATGATCTATATTTCATTTGAGATGTGTAGGAATCATCTGTACCTCAATCTGACACTTGGTGTGACTGGTATGAATTCAAGTGAATCTTTTTTATTTAAAGATGACTTCAATTTTAATAAAAAGGAAAACTAACCTACTCAAAACTGAGCAAAAAATTTCATATTATTATGATACTTTTGGTAAAATATCCATAAGTCATTTTTATGTGTATAAATCATATACACCTTAATATATTTCATGGCGTGCCTCGTATGACTTAATGTTTCCATTATCAGTTGAAAATTAACAATTTAGTTTGTAAAATTTCACTCAATATAAACTGAGAAAACACACTCTAATTTTATTAATAACTAGGAAAATTGATTCATAATTAATTCATAATTTTTAGGAATCATTCTCACATAAAATGGTTATAATATGTGAACAATATGAGTCGACGTGTGTCTTTCTAGTTTATAATGAAATTTTAGTATAAAAGACATGTGATGTACTCAAAAATATTTATATGCATTCAGATTATTTTGATACATTTTGACAATGATCTATAAGACCATTGGGATGTTAATGAATTATATGCACCTCAATTAGACACACGATGGGACCGATATGACTGAAAGGGTGTCCTTTTATTTAAATTTGACATCATTTTTAGTAAAATGGAAAACTCACCTACTCAAAATAGAGAACAAACATTTAGACTGTTTTGATAATTTTTTAAAACCATCCAGATGTAATTTTTGATGTGTAGGAATCATATTCACCTTAATCTGATACACAATTTGTTTGGTATTACTCAATGTGTGTGTTATCAATTTAGAGGCATTATTTTAGTTCAAAAAGTGTCACTCAAAGAAAATTTAACAAACACACATGGATTTTATTTATAATTTCAGAAAATGATTTATATGTTATTTGGGACATGTGGGATTTGGTATCAAATCAAACTGATATAGAATATGACTGATAAGAATCAATGTGAGTGTTTCTAGTTTAAAATGATATTTTAGTAAAAAAGACAAGCGACATTTTCAAAACTAATAAAAACATTTTAATTGTTTTGATACTTTAGGAAAATGATCCATAAGTAATTTAAGATTTTTAAAAATGAGTCACACCATAATCTAATTCATGGGGTGATTTTTATGACTCTACATGCATTTTTTCAATATATATTTATCATTTTAGTTTAAAATGCTCATCATATCGCCAAAATTGAGAAAACGAGCCTAGATTGTTTTCTCAGGAATTAAATTTTATAATAATAATTATTTTGGGGATTTTTGGGGATTATAGTGTTGTAGTGTGCTGTTGTAACAAACTATAATGGGGGTACAATGTGTTCTAACATCATACTACATTATACCCCTTTATCAGTGCTTTTATAAGTGGAGATAAATATTTCGTTTATGAGTGCTTATAGAAGCACTGATAAATGGTTCTTTATATATGCTTGAGAAATTATTAGTAAATTTCTAGGAATTTTAACCTTACTATAGTAGTCAAAACTTCTTTAGAACTCATAAAGGCCATTTTTTCACTATTAAAGGCCTATTTTGTAGTAGTGAATATTGTTACCTTCGGTTAGAAAAAACACCAACAGATCTATTATTAAGGACCCTAAGGTTGGTATTTTGGGAATAATTCTATCACTATAATGAGAAGAAGGATTCTATGGGGATAATGTAATAGGTCTTTGCCAATACAGACATCTTTAGAGGAGTGACTATATGAGGGGAGGGGGTGCCTTTCTATAACCGATGAGTGGCATTTTTTAAATACCCAAAAGATTCATTAATGGGAAGTCAATATCAAACCATGTGACTAAAAAATTGATAAATAATAGGTTTTAGGGAATATAAAGTAAATAAAAAACCATTATAATAAAATTAATATGTTTTAAACATTTTATTCTTTTTATCTCTATGGTTAATCACTTTTTCCATTTTAGTTTTCACAATGGTAACTTGTTTTTTAAATAATGTAATTTATACATTTTTCCAAAAATAAAATTACAACTATTAGGTAATTTTTTACAACTTATTATTAATATTAAACCTAATTTATTAAATAAAAAAAATTCATGGGGTGTTGGAAATTAATTTTAACACAAGAACATGTAATGCACAAAACCCCATTTTAACATTAAATGAAATTATTAATTTTTAATATTTTTATTATTCATTATGAAATAAAATTAAGTTGAAATTATTAAATATTATTAATTTTATTATTCAATTTTTTAATTTGTTTTACAAAATTCAAAAAAAAAGTGGAAAAAATTATTTTGAGAGAAAACTCATGAATTGTGTCAAATAACGAGTTTTTAAGAATTCTGTTTTTCAAGCATAATGTGATTTTACATTAACTAAATGATGAGTGATCATAATTATATGTATCTAAATTTGTATATTAATATATGTATTATATATATTTCCTTTAAATATTTTCATAATTTTTATAATTTTAATTAATTAAAATGGAAGAAAATTATGTGCTTAAAAATAGTTTTTAGAAAATGGGTTTTTAAGTCTAAAAAAATTTATAAAAAATATGGTATATAAATGATTAAAATGTATTTAATTAAATCAAATATTACTAATGGATATTTATTATTCTTTGAAATAATATTTAAATCAAAATGGTACTTTTAAATGAACGAATTTATTAAAAAACATTGAGAGTTTTTAAAAAATGTATTTTTTATCTCCATTGAAAAATGTCACTTAAAAAAATACCAAAATTTCACCCTCATATAATTTTAACATGATGATTTATAAAATGTAGTTTATTTTTTATAAAAAATTTAGGACATTTTAAGAGATTAATTACATTTTTTTCTCACATAAAAAAATAAAAACTTTTTAGATAATAAATATTTATTTTTGAAGTTTGTAAATTATTTACAAATATTGGGGTCCTTATTTAAAAATGTTTTCTATTTTTATAAAATATTTACACATAATTTTCAAAAAATGGTTATTCTTATTCGTAACACACTTTTTAATGCTTATATTATAATATTAATGTTTAAATAATGTCTAATAGTTCATTGATGCTCAGTGTTTCATGTCATACACACTCTTAAATATTGAATTCCTTTTAAAAACTCATGGTGTTCCATTATACCCACCTAAAATAAATTCAATCCTCATAATAGAATATTTAGTTGGAAATCAGTGGTCTTAAATCTAAAAATACCTTTGGTAAATACCGCATCATTAAGTGGGTTAATAAAACATCCTTTTGATAAGAGGGAATAAGAAGTGAAACAATTATTTTGAATAACACGTAACGTTATTTCTTTATAGGGAAAAATTTGGTGAACATAGAATAAAATCATAAATAATTATGTATCGTGATATAGGTAATTAATTACATGAATTTGAATGATCAAGGGAAATTAATTGATCACAAAACCATAAATTGATGAGGTGTGAAAATACCATTGATATATATGAAATGTAGGTAAATTTATAACCTTTTTATTTGTAAATACTTTTACTAAATATGAGGTTTTATTTTATAGGGAAAGGATGAACCCCCATGGTACCTGAATTATTTGGTAAAAGGGATCCGGTTTTTGATTAATCTGGGAATGATTGTGGTCCACACGTGGAGAGAAGAAAATTTTTCTACGGAGGCATTGGAATGGAGGGAACCCATAGTGGCTCCATTATAATATATTATTGTATGATGTATCTACAAAATGAATTTAATCTCTATGAGAGGGGATATTCATGGGGTATCTATCATTTCCACCCCCATGACATTGGGTCCTGTGTGTGATTTTCAATTTTATAATAATAAAAAATAATTTTTAGTCTATAAAAGAGTGACATGTCCTTCTGTATGTCTCAAAATATTTACCAAAACCAAAATGGTTGGCATAATTTATCAAATATAAAACATTAATCTATAAACCTCAATGGTAACACAAAAATTTTAACATAATATTAATGAATTGATTTATTTATGTAATTTTTTTTGAAATAACCATAAATATTTTAGGCCATTAGTTGGAGCCACACCCTTAACACCCTTCAGTTTTGGGTTCAATCCCTAAAACTTTGTTAGATGCAATGTGTTATCGACCAATATACGATTTTACTTTTTTGTAAATTTATATTTCTATAATTTCTATAATGCTCAAAAAAATATTAATAACATCCTTGAAATAAAATTAATTATTAAATAAATTTTTAACTACTATATTATTCTATAAAACTTATTTTTCAACAAATCAAATAATCCAAATTGAGTATTATTAATTTGAAATGAATGATCATATTATCCCTAATGGTTATTAATACAATTAAATTTAGTTGAAAAATTATAAAATAATTATTTCTCAAATAACAATTTTAGTAAAACATATTCTAAACTAAAGGGTTGTGTTCTCTTAACATTATTCCCAAAAATATCTATAATCATGTTATATTCCAACCGTAAAAACTATCAAAAAGGGTAACTATGAATTTAAACATGTGATCAGCCTTAGAAATATCATCTGAAGATACATTATGTTTATCTCTTATCATTATGACATATCATTTGCTTCCATATGTTAAATTCTTTAATTCAACATAATTTTTTATAGGGAAAATGTGAATTAACCAAAGAATATCTCATATGATTGAAAACTAAGTGTGAGGTAAGGCCAGTTATCGTACAATAGGCGATGATTGAGTCAAAAACACAATCTTTCCCTTTTAGAATTATTAATATTAGGTACAACTATGCTAGGTCCACATACGGAATTAGTATCCAAATTGGGATATATTACTTGGGAAACCACTTAATATCTACCTTACCAAAACCCTAGGATGTTGTCCTATACTTTGACTTATCTTGAATCAGTTATTGGTTCTATATTACCATATATATTATTTATTAAATATATTTCCCAAGGTTTTCACTAATCATTCTCAAATAGAAACTATAACGACCCCTACTCCAGTATGCCGAAGCCAGTTGCGAATTTATTACATTTTCATATTTTATAATAGACGACATTCCAAAAGACTCAATAGTTTAGTATTCTTGGTAAACCACAAATGTACTTAATTTTAATATTAAATTTTAAAACATAAATTACAACATACATAAAGTATATATCACGCATCCTTGAACTCTTTCATTGATTCCTTATTTATATCTTTATAAAAGCATAAAAATATGGTTAAGTTAAAATGATCTTTAAGGGTAACATATAATAGAATATATCATTAATAAATAAAGAATAATCAATATTACTAGAATTATTATAGAAAATATATTTTAATTAATCAATATATTTTTCATGAATAATAACATGGAAGGAATAACTGATGATAAAATAACTCTACATAAATCATCAATTTATCTTAAAGATAATATATTGATATCATAAAAATCAAATAATCTCATGGAAATCAATAAATTAATTCACAATGAATAAAATAATTAATATTTCGCATCATTATATCAGACATCATGATATCTTTACCATCATGACCTTTCACAAAGATAATTTAATTGTTGGGTATGTATTCACGAATGACCCATTTAGTGTTATCTTACAAATATTACTCATAATACCCATCGATGTATTAAGGGATTATATAATTACAGGCCCCACCCATAATTTCATTTCCAATTCATTCTTTATACATCAAATTTTCTATTTAATTCATGAAAAATATTTCATATAAATAAATATATGTCTTGAGTAAAGAATATAAATTATTAATATTTCCCTATTCAATCAAATAATTTTCAATATAGAAAACGATATGTATAAATGTAATATGGTTTAATCAATAATTATTTCCATGATAAAAATAATATGTTAATTTAATGGAAATTTAAATTTTAAGGATCAATAGAAAGAAAATGTTTCTTTATAATATTAATGAATACAAAATTAATCATGAATGTATACATCAATACCTTACATAGTATAAAATATCAAAAACAATACAAAGAAAGAAAAATGATGATATTATTAAAACATATCCCTAATGAATTATATGAAATGTAAAGGTTTTTTTGTTATTGATAAATTAAAATACTATAAAAAAATTATTAAAAACATTTTGAGGAAAATACAGTTTTAAATTTGAAAATCAATTTTTAAAACGTTGAATTTATAGAATATTAAGAAGTACATATTCATTGAAAGTAACACTGTAAAAATACAAATTAATATTTAATGAATTTAGTTTTCATTAAGGAGACAAAAATCCATTCATGCAAAGCATGTCAAAATAAATATTCCTTTCACATTTTTGTTAAAATATCAAAAAGTACCTTGTTTGTAAAATTATAAGAATATTTTTTAAACCATTTAAAAAATAATAATGATTGGGTAAAAAAATTATTAAAATTACCTATATAATTTCGAAAATATTATTTGAAACATTTTATTGAAAAAAAGGATTTTCATCTGAAAAAAAGATAGATTTACGTAAAGAAATTATCAATCATTTTAAGTACCACATAGAAGAAAATGGTAAACATACATTAATTTTTTTTGAATAAATAGATGATAATAAAATTAATTGGTTTTATTAGACAAATATAATAAAATTTCTTTATTTTAAATTCAAGAATAAATAATCTCTATAAAAATGAGATTGAATCATAAATCTGTTAACACTTGGGTAAAATTTTAATAATAGGTCTCATGAAATAAATAAAATTAAAAGAAACATTAAATACCATGAATATAATGGGATTCATGGTAAAAAATACCAAATGGTTAGTATAAAAACCTTATAATATGGAATATTAGACACCATGTAAAATAAATTGGTTCATAACATTAAAGTATCCCTTAATAAAAGGAAACTGATACATAATCTACTACCATAGATTTTCCTTTAATTGATCATGATTTAACCTCATGTATATTTTTTTAACATGTCATTAATTTATACCAGAAACATATTCATTTTTATAATATCATATATTATCTTATTAAAACATATTAGCTCCTGTTAGTTAATTATATTTTATTATCACTATTGTCTTGGGTGTAAACTCCTTCGTTTCCACATACATGTTTTGTCAGAGAATTTATAATATTAATGAATATGGTATAGATCCATAATATCCATAATAATAATAACATTATAAATATAAAATTTATTCATTATATACATATTTATAACCATTATATAAATTTGGAAATGGAAAATGAATTTCTTCGCTTTGAGGAGATAGTAAGTTATGCGTACACACGAGCGATGATATCATTCCATTAATATGCGAAAGTGTATGGAAGTGGATGATATATTAATTTTATTGAATTAATATCATGTCATATCTATAATATATATTCATTATTTTAATCATTGTTACTATCCTTGTGTTTGGGGGTTGAAAAAAAAATTATATCGAATCGTGATGCGGTAGTCTTCTATTCTAACGAGCGATGAATTTGTTTCCAATTTGACGAAGAATGATATCGATAAATATTGTGAAATTAACATAAATTAATCTAATTATATGGGATATAATTATTATATTATATTTTAATTGTTAATAGATAATATAATTTTTAAAACGAAGAACTAAAATGAAGGAGTTTATTGAATACTGTTACCTTCTCTTAGAATAACCACCTTTGGATGTCTTATTAAGGACCTTAGGCTAGGTAATTTAGAAGAAATATAGATCTAGAATGTGGACATGGATGTTTTTAATATATTTCTATAATTTTTGTTGAGATAAACTAATTTATAGGTGTGGATATATGATGTGATGAGGTGCCCTATTTAGATTGGGGTGGAGTGTCATTTTTGTAAATTTCAAAAACCATTCAATAATGGGAAGTCTGTCTCAATCCAAGTGACAATATAATTTAAAAATAATGATTTTTAGCTAATATAAAGTCGATATAAACCTAAAATAATAAAATAAACATTTTGTAACCATGTTATTCTCTCTACGTCAAAGGTTACTCAATTTTACCATTTCAGTTTTCACCACAATAGCTAGTTTTTTGATAAAGGTAATTTATCATCTAAGACTAAAATAAAATGACCATTATTAGATAAATTTGAAAAATTATTATTATTATGTAATCAAATTTATAAAAATAAAAACATTACATGTGTTTTTGAAATTAATTTTAACACAAACACATGTATCTCAAAAAACCCCATTTTAACATTAATTGTGGTTATAATTTTTACTGTTTTTTTATTCATTATGACCAAAAATAATTTTCCCTCATTAAATTTTTAAAATTATGGTGATTAAAAATTTATAATTAATTCTATTAAATCAAAATAAAAAATAGGTAGATTTTACTTTATAAACAAACCCACAAATAGTGTCACCAAATAGGTTTTCAAGAAATGAAATTTTCAAGCATAAACTGATCTTACATTAACTATATGACTAGTGGTCATCATTATTTGGATTTAAATACATATATTTAAATATATTATATATAAAATTTATTTAAATATTTTCCTATTATATGAAATTTTAATTAATTAAAATGGATGAACATTATGTAGATCAAAATATTTTTCAGAAAAAATAATTTTAGCCCTAAAAATAAAAATATTACAAAATTTGGTATAAAAATTATAAAATGCAATTAATTATATCCAAATATTATTTATTTTAAATTTTAAATTAAATTAAATTCATAATTTAGATTTTAAATTATTTAATATATTGAAAATGAATAAAATTTTATAAAAACTGTTATTTTAACTATCCATTGAAGTGTCACTCTTTTCAGAAAAATACAAAATTTTTACCATTACATAATATGGAAATGATGATATAAAAAATTTAGTTCATTATATACAATATAATTATTAAAATTAAAATAAATTATTTATTTTATATTCTCACACAAACAATAAATTTTTTTGGTAAAAAAAAATATATTTTTTGTATATAAATTCAATACTTAAAATTACATCCTTATATACCTATAAATTTTATATATCTAAAATATTTATACTTAATTTAAAAAAATTGTATTCCTATTCATACCATTTTTAATGGTAACGTCTTAATGATCATGTAGGAATAATATATTTATTTTCATTTAGGGTCATTTTCAAGTGTCATATAATCTTTGAAACATAATATTTGTTTTAAAATCATGCGGTGTTACATTCATGAAATGGAGGTGGTGAAATGAATTTAAAATGTTTTTTCATTCACTCAATATTTAGGGTTTAAAATTATCTGAATCCTAATATAGTTTAATAAAGGGCTACGACATGCATAGTGGGAGTCACTGCCTCAAGGTAGAGGTTAGTCGAACCTACTTAATATATTTAGGGTTGGATCTTTATTTTTTCAATTTTCCTTCCTTCCTTTTGAACCATATCTGAACACTAACCATCCTACCACCCTAAAACCATTTCTTAAAAGATTATAAACCCTTAGAATATATATATGTATCTTTATATGATTAAAGGTACTACCCTATCCTCCACTCATCTCTATATTCGTTCTATTTTAAATTATAGGATCATTATTTTTATGTTTATCTATATTAGAGTTGGGTTTCAAGAATAAATTGATAGTATGTTTTTTAACTTGGTTAAAAGTGTTTCACATTGAATTTGGTGGTTGTTAAATCTTGTTTCTTTCACTATTGAACGTCGATCCTTTATAGCTATGTGTTAAGTTTAGGGATTAAAGATTATATTTTTCTTTTAAAAACGATATTATTATGATGTATTTGGTTCCTTCATTAATTAATATGAAATATCATATTGAAGATAAAAATACAAGGAGATGGATAAATGGGAAGTGAAGTGATGCATAGTTAGTTAATTTATTTTCCTAGTTTGTTTAATTTGGTGCCACTATTTTTTTATTTATTGGGAATGACCCAAAAAAATAAAAAAGAGCATGATGATTAAAGTGATAGTGAACCTTTGAGTGCGATGTATATTGTGAAACATAGTATTATTTAACAACTAAAACCCCTTAAATTGAGAAACTATTGTATTCATGTTTGATGATACAAGTCCCTTAATGTTATGAATTGATTGAATCTGTAAACATTACTTATATTTTTTGTTTATATTTGAGAATCACTACACATAATTGAAAATATAATTTGATTTAGTAAATAAAAATGGTTGGTTTTTTAGTTAAAAACTAAATTGATGTTCTTATTGGCCCGTATATTATTTATATCAAAAACATTAATTGGTGTTGTTATTATATGAGTTTGTATGTAGTATGTTGTATGTTTTAATGTAAGTATTATGATATTTTTATATTGAAAGGTTCTCATGTAGTTGGAGACATAATGGTATTGGTGATGTGGTAGGTTGGGAAAGGAAGGTGCTGGTAATTGTGCCAGGTTCATGTGGCATGTAATGTAAGGCCTTTTTAGTGATCCATGGTGGTATGGGATGAAGTGTATTAACAATGAATGTTAAATTGGTTGGATGGGATAGAGTTTCTGATGTGGTAATTATTATATAATAGAACTTTGATAAGTGGAAGTATAAACTCTAATAATGAGTGTTTTGTCTTGTAAAAGGTTTCTCATACAATATTGGTAATAATTGATAAAAAAATATAAGTTAGAAATATATAATTTGGATGAGTGAATATTGAAATAGAATGCTTTGGATAATAATGTCGCTCTTTGGGTATTGTTTCTATGTGTGGGTGACAAATTTGGCTATGATTTTTTAACTGGAAGAAGTTGATGGTGTGTATGGAACTAGCTAGTGGCAGATGTCAGTATATGGTAGTGACATTCTATGTTATTTTAGAAATCTTTTTACGTGATACAATTAGGAGGTTATAGTGTGAAACTATAATACCTTGTATTTCTTATTTTTTCTACGTTAACTCCAGATAGATAAACTTACCGATGCCCAATTTTTTTTTGTTTTTATAGTGTTTTCCCAAAAATATAAGTTTAAAAGGGTGGTTTATGGATCATCCCACTTCCCTAATTTCCATTAGATAGTTGTACATGATTGTTGTACTGGTATTCAGATAGTGGTGGGTACCTGGTGGAGGAAACATTTAGTGGTGGTTCATGGTGGTGTTAGTACACAGTTTGAAATAGCCCAAAATTATATTAATGAAAAATCCTCTTGATCTAATTAAATGTCTTATTATGGTTATATAACATATAATCTTATTTGGTTTTATGACTTTGGATTTTAAAATACCATTAAGAATCGATACCTTTTCTAATATAGACATTGAAGAGTGATCACATGATTAGTATAAATATAGGTCTTAAAAAAATCAAATTTACTCAGACAATGGAAGCGATGGCCTCACCCAGTATAATTTCCCCATACGAAGCCCATTTTTCAGAGCTTATAAAGGAGGTGGATTCATTGGGCTTCGCTCTTAACCAATCCCAAGACAAGATTAAACATTTTAATCTCGAACAGAACCTCCTAAGAGAGAAGTGGAAGTTGATTGGGATTAACACTCGAGATATGTTATCCGAGCCACCCCAAGTGTCTATCACTATTGAACACCTTACCCATAGGTCTTATGCGGTTTTTATACAAGTTTATTTAACAAGATCCGATCATTATTTTTATGTGAGTTATTTTTGTATAGAATAAATAATATACATTCATTTTATTATTGTTACTTTGTAAATGGTTTTAAAGGTCAAATTGTATTTTTTGTTAATATTAAATTAAGAAATATATTTTGATGAATTAATGGGTTTTTTAATCAAATAATAATTTAATAAATTATTATTGATAAATTAATTTTTATTAAATATATATGATCTTTGAATTTTTATAAAAATAATTTTGATTTTAATGAAAGTTTGAAAGCTGTTTTTGAAAAAACCCATAAATTTTCAATAAATGTTACTTTTTATTTTATAAGTAAAAATTCAGATATTTTGGAAATTATTTAGATAAAATAAATATTATTTTTGGAATCAGGACATTGAAATTATCCAAAGATGAATTTTTCATAATTTTTTGGTCCAATAGGAATTTTTGGTAAAAATTAAATACGGTTTATTTATATAATGTGTTTTATGACATTATAATGACCCAATGTTGATTTAATTTAAAAATATAAATTATTTTTTCAGTCAATATATGTTGTTTCTTTCAGATAATGTTATTTTAATTTTTTTTATTTATTTTATGGTGCCTTAGTGGACCATCCAAAACTTATAAAACATTTTATATTTTTAAAACGATTTCCTTGAGAGTTTGAATCCCCTCCACATAATAAAGAATACTATTTTAAGAATCTCGGACATTGGCCTTATAAAATAGTGTTTTCTACTCCCCTTTTTCAATAACCATGTGCACAAACCATGGGCTGGTTTGTGTTTTTGATTAGTTTAATGTGTGGTTTCCAAAACCTAAATAATGATGAATTCCATCTATTTTCCAAAATAAACCAACCTAATATCCCACTTCCTCTTCACTCAAAGCATTTGAAACTCGACCAACCTCTTCCACCATCTCTCTAAAATCCTAATGAGGCACCATAATCTCCCAAGAATCCTCTCTCAAGCCTCTCCCAATCTTTTGGGATCACACTTCCATGTAAAGGATTTCTTCATTTCGAATTTTTGTCCGAATTTATTTATACCATTATACCATTTTTCAATTAAAAATTTTGGGGTATGATTTCAAAACTCCCCCATACTAACCTCTTTTTGTTTGAATGATGATATTCCTCTTTCTATCTCATTAATACCTCCAATTTACACCCGTTACAATTCCAAAATTCCATAGGGCATTTCTCTCTCCCCTCATTAACATTCAATAAATTATTTTGTACTAGGAATCTAAATTCCATTAGATATGTTGGGAAAAGTATCTATATGACACCATAATATACATTTCATTTACATATTCTGAGAAATCCCTATTATCTCTTATCAACCATTTTTATGAATTCTTATGTCACGCCATTAAGATGTGGAAATTGCACCACAATTTTCCATGCCAAAGTCAATGTATAGTGAATACCATTCCCATTTATCTATAAAGGGTATTCAACTTTTTCACATTTACTTATTGATTATATATTTTCATGTATGAATTACACATTCTTTTATCGTGAAATAAATGATGATGTTTAATGAATCAATGTTATATGATCCATGTGGAAGACTTATTCATGAACTGAAATGATTAAGAAGTGTGCACCATGATAACACTCAAATGCGTTAGGTAAAGATTAATATCATGATACATCAAGTGAAATGAGGGTTTAATCTTGCTAATTAAAGTTCAATTATCATTTACACATGCTCTATATGCAATGAGCATTGAATCATGGAAATACCATGTTAAGTGTTGTTTCCACATTTCCTTGTTATGATAATCATGGTTTACCATGCCTTTATATTAATTATTATCTTATGCTCCATTATTATACCTATTTACTAACATGTTCTATATTATTCATGTTATGCCTTGGTTACTTCCTTACTGGGCTTTATAACTCACCCTTTTCTTTATGCATGTCCACAGGTTATCCCATGCAATGCTAAGTACGATGGAATGTGGGTGGTCACATAAAAGAAGTTTCCAATAATGATGTTGTGTTTTATGTTCTATATTCTTATATAATGTTCCTAATACCTAAATACCACAGACCTCTCTATATTCTATGTTTTATCAATTCAAGAGTTTTATGTAATAAATCATTTTTAATTGTGTTTTAAAGGGAAGGGTTGTTATAGTTGGTATTGGAGTATAGGTTTAGTTATTTTTGGGATAAAGATTAGAAAGACCTAGTGAAATCCTTAGGGATAAAACTAAGTATAAAAAAACATACCTAAATTTTGGAGAGTATTGAGTATGTGGTTTATCATTCAAATAAATCACTGTCTGAATATAAGAACATAGAGGTGGCTTTAGAACAGATGTATCCTAGGGGTAAAATCCAAAAACACCGCATTGTGCTAGACTCCTGGTGTACAAAAACAGGACTTGAAATAATCTTGTTTATTACACTCCCAAGTGATATTATTTGGTAAATTTATAAGCTTATTATAAACCATTAATAAGGGAATTAAAAAAATTCCCCTTAGAATATTTGCTGGGAGGTTGATCACGGATAACATAGATTGATGCCTATAAATTCATAAGTTAGTGAAATAAAAGTAATTTATAATTCATCTATTTTTGTTCATTGGATTACCCATTATGTGTTACCCCTAACTATCGTTTTATTCCAGAAAATAACCAGTAATTGGGGGACTCATACAAACAATGGATGTGAAGATCAATGTGACGACCTTTCTAATGAGATGACCAATCTGATGGGAGTGAGAATCATGTAATTTGTCATGATACTCTCTCAGTTAACTCATATTTTGAATAGAAACATGTTTCAAGTGGAACATTCATTCCCCCTAGTAATGAACAAGTCGCAATTGAGAGCTTAATGAGAGAAAGGCCTCCTACTTTTAATGGATCATCCTATCCCTCAATCATTGAACAATGGATCAACTCCATTGAGAAGATCTTATCCTTCCTTCAATGATTTGGATAGGAGAATGTTATTATCAATGCTTATAAAATGGAGGGTGAAGATGATCAATGGTTGATGTTGATAAAAAATATGAATCCTGAGGAAGAGATCGTGGTGTTGGAATGGAGGGATTTCCAAAAAATATTTTTTGATAAATATTTTCCTCACACCCTCCGAATTAAGATGGAAAGGTACTTCTTTCCCTTAAGAAAATAGATGAAGAATCCATCGGATCATATGAGGGAAAAATTAAAAGGCTTGAACTATATGCCTCTGGATTTGTCGTTTCCCCCAAATGAAAGGTTGAACTCTTATTTGGTGGGATAAAATCTAGCCTATGGAAAGCCCTAGAGATCCGTGACTTTGAGAGCTATGAAAAATTGTCTAATTTTCCCTCAAAGTCGAAATGGAGATCATAAATTCTTAGAGGTATCTTGGGGATAATGAAGTATAAGGTAGACTTTAATTATGACGGTATGATGGATTAATCCAATGGTGATAAGAAAATCTAGCACACCACATTCCAAAGGGGTAGAAAGAAGCACCCTGTAAATTGCCTGAAGGGGACAAGGAAATGCATTAGGTGTGGAAGAGAAGGGAACCTGGATATTAAATGTTGAAAAGAAAAACCCGCGGCTATGAAAGAGGAGTGGAACCCTCTGTTCGACCCCCAACACGTTGTTCATTTAATCAACTACAATGAACTAGTGCACTTTGCACACCAGTTTCCTAAGACAAGGGTTTTCGAAGCCAACCAACAACCTCCAAGGCAGTAAGGGAAATATTTTTCCATCACTACTGCTGAAGTGAACCCTGAAAACAAAGTGGTGATATGTACCATTGTTATTATGCAATAATAGAGAATGAAAATTTTGATTTTTGTTTTACGCATTATTTTATATCTCAAAAGTTTAGTAGAACAATCCAAACAGCACCAAAAATCATGGAAGTAAAGATGTCAGTGAGTATGAAAAATGGGAAAATCATTGAATCCCATGAATATAACTCTTCCTCTATCACAATTTGTGGTATGAACATCCTGGAAAACCTCATCATACTCTTTCTAGTGTAATTTGATGAGATTCATGGAATGAATTGTCATTCCTTATATAGAGATAACATAAATTACCATGAGAGGGAAATCACTCTCCACATGGAAAATCAACCCTCAATTTTGTACAAGTTCAAGGATGAAGATAATTCATCTTTAGAACCATCATATCAAGTGTGGACATTACTGCCCTATGAGAATGTGTATCTAGCTGAGATGATTGAGTATAGGGAAGAAACCCTCCTTGAAGGCATACCTATTGTGAGGGAATTCACTAAAGTGTTTCCTAAGGAAGTTTGCGGTCTTTCTCCTAGATGTGTTGTTGAATTCTCAATTGATATTATACTTGGGGCATTGTCAATATCCCAGAATCCGTATAAAATGTTTTTCGTGGAACATGAGGAGTTGGAAAAAAACTACAGGAGAATCTGGTTAAAGGGTTTATATGCCCATGTGCTTCACCATGGGGTGAAATAGTCCTATTAATCATGAAGAAAGATGGTTCAATGTGCCTTTGCATTGATTATTATGAGCTCAACAAAATCACGATAATGAAAACGTATCCTCTTCTTGGAATTGGTGACTTTTATGATTAGTTACATGGAGAATAATACTTCACTTAGGTCGATTTTCGGTCAGGATACTACCAAGTAAGGGTGATGAAGTAGGATATCCCCCAGACTACTTTTCGTACAATATACGAGCACTATTAATTCAACTAAATGCCATTCAGACTCACTAATGAACCAACAATCTTCATGTATTTGATGAATAGAGTCATTATATATTACCTCAATGAATTTGTGGTAGTATTTATAGATAATATTCTAATATAATCCAAAACCAAGGGGGAGCATGAGTATCATGTAATAACTATACTAGAGACCCTGTGGAAGGAGAAGCTCTATGAAAAGTACATCATGCATGGGTTCTAGTTAAGGATGTCTCATTCATGGGTCATATCATCACAAGAAATGGGATATATGTGTATCCCTCCAATACAAAAGCAATTGATGGATGAATGAGGACAAAATCAGTAACAGATATCCGTATCTTACTGGGGTTAGGCAAATATTATAACCGATTTGTGGGAAATTGTTTATGATTTTCAAACCCTCTTACAAAGCTAACTCAGAAGGGAGTCTTGTTACCATGGAGTGATGAATGTGAAGAGAGATTCAAGGAGTTGAAAAAGAGGCTTATCACTATACCCATGCTCATACTACCCAAAATTGAATAACATTTTATGTTAGTTAGTAATGAGTCAAAGAAGGGTATGGGTTGTGTGTCGATGCAAAATGAAAAAGTAATTGCCTATGCTTAAATGCAATTGAAAGTTCATGAGAAAAATAATCCAACACATAATCTGGAGTTGGATACTGTGATATTCACTTTGAATATTTTGAGACATTACCTCATTTGGGAGAGGTGTGAAATATACATGGATCAAAAAAACATTAAGTATATATTAACAAAGAAAAAGTTGAATATGCACCAGAGAAGATGATTAGATCTGATTAAAGACTATGAATTCTCAATCCATTACCACTCGGAGAAAGAAAATAAGGTGGTAGGTGTTCTATGTATAAAGGACCCATCAATTCTATTATTTATGTCAATTAAAAAGGATATGAACTTCTTATATTTGTTGAAGATGGACATGAGAATCATAAATTAGGGAACATCATCAATCCTTTCACGAATTATTACTCAACCGTCTCTTTTGGAAAGGATAAAAGATGATTTATATAATGATGTGGGAATTCAAATGAAAGTGGAAACTATCAAAAAAGTAAAAATCCTGAGAGTTAAATGTTAATGATGAAGGAACTGTGATATTTGGGTTAAGACTATACATTCCATCGAATCCAAAGTTAAAGAAAGAAATTTTGGATGATGTAAATAGTTTGAATTTCTCCGTTAACCCAGGAAACAAAAAATGTATTGATATATCCAAGAGAATTATTGGTTGGACATCCTGAAGAAGGGGATTTCTTAGTATACATCATAGTGCCAGATATTTCAGCAAGTGAAGGATGAGAGGTATAAGTCTAATGGGATGATGCAACCATTAACAATAATAACATGGAAATGGGAGAACATCACCATGGACTTTGTCACAGGACTTCCGAAGACATCCAAAGGAAACAAAGCTGTTTGGGTTGTTGTGGATTTTCTTAAAAAATCTTCACACTTCATTGTAATTAAATAGGATTTATCATCAGATCAAATAGAATATATATATATATATATATATATATATATCATAGAAGTGGTAAAGCTACATGGAGTACCACTATCAATTGTATCTGACCGAGATCCAAGATTCACCTCCATGATTTGGAAGATCTTTTAACATTCTATGGGTGCTGAACTGAACATTCGTATGGATTATCATCCTCAAACTAATGTCCAATATGAGTGGACTATAAAAACACTTGAGGACATGTTGAGATTTTTCTCAATAGACTTCAACGGATGATGATATCAACATCTTTCTCTTGTTGAGTTCTCTTACATAAACAGTTTCCATTGAAGCATCCAAATGGATCCATATGAATCCCTTTTTGGGAAGTGGTATAGATCAATTGAATGTTGGGAGGAATTAGGGGAGAGAAAACTCT
The DNA here is from genome assembly GCA_963277665.1 of Viscum album. Taxonomy (NCBI): domain Eukaryota; kingdom Viridiplantae; phylum Streptophyta; class Magnoliopsida; order Santalales; family Viscaceae; genus Viscum; species Viscum album. The sequence continues at coordinate 624,091,981 of OY728133.1, forward strand.
TAGGTCCATAAATGGTCATAAAAATGGTAGAGAAGATTAATACCATTAAACATCATATTAAATATTTTCCGAGTCGACAAAAGTGCTAGGTTGATAATTTTCGATGAGACCTAGAGTTTGATGTTGGAGACATGGTATTCCTCCGCATATGACCCTGGAAAATATTTATGAGATTTTGAACGAAGGGAAACCTTAATCCAAAGTACATCAACCCTTTTGTGATCCTTGATCTCATTGGAGAAGTGTCCAATCGAATAGTACTCCCACCAAACCTGTCTATAGTACATGATGTATTCCATGTATCACTCTTGACGAAGTACATACATTACCGGTCCAATGTACTAAATCCAAAGGTGGTACCATTGTATAATGACCTCTCTTATGAATAGAAGCTGATGAAAATCGTATATTGTAGGTAAAAAGTTTTACGAAATAAGACAATGCCCCTCATCAAAGTGTTGTGGAGAAACCACAAGTTTGAAGAAACAACGTAGGATTTAGTGGAAGTGATGAAGATGATTTACCCGCATCTGTTTTAGTGTGGGAAAAGGAAATTTTGAGGGAATAATTTCTTAAGGGGGGATATCGTAATGGCCTAGACTTTTATTAATGAAAATTCCTCCTAGTATAATTAAATGTATTATTATGGTTATATAATATAAGAAATTATTTGGTTATATGACTTTGGATTTCAAAATATCATAATGAATTTTTATCAATTATAATATAGTCACTGAACAAGGAACACATGATTAATATAAATATAGGGCTCTAAAAAATCCAATTTATGTAGACAATGGAAGTGATGGCCACATTTAATAGAATTTCTCTATTCGAATCCCATTTGTTAGAGATCAGAAAGGAGTTGGAATCATTGGGCTTCTTTCATGACTTATCCCAAGGTGAGATTCATTATGTTATGCTCAAATGGAACCACCTACAAGTGAAGTGAAAGTTGATAGAATTACCACCCAAGTGATGTAATCCTAGTCACCTCACGAGTCTGTCAGCATCACACACCATAGCCTTCGGTCTTATGTGGGTGTTATATGGGGTTATGTAACAAGACCCTAGAATGATGATTATGTGGATTATTTTGGTATATAATAAATAATATACATTCATTTTATTATTGTTACTTAGTTAAAGGATTTTAAAGCACGAATAGTATTTTTAGTAAATATTCAATTAAGAAATCTAGTTTGATGAATTAAAGGATTTTTGAATTAAATAATAATTTAATAAAATATTATAACTAAATTATATTTTATTAAATATAAATGATCATATAATTTTTAGGAATACAATTGTGATTTTTATTAAGATTTGAAATTCGTTTTTATAAAAACCCACGAATTTACTATAAATTTAAGTTTTTTATTCTAAATGAAAAAATTCACATAATTAGAAAATTATTTAGATAAGATTAAAATTTATTTTTGGAATCAGGATGTTGAAATTATCCAACGGTCAATATTTCAAAATTTCTTGAGAATCAAATTTTTGGGTAAAAATTAAATACTGTTTAATTATATAATGTGTTTTATGACATCATAGTTACCCATTGGTGATGTAATAGAAGACTATATATGATATTTTCAGCCAATATATGTTTAATCTTCAAAATAATGTGATTTTATATTGGTTGGTTACTTTTATGGTTCCTTGGTAGACCCTCCAAGAATTATAAAACATTTAAAATTTTTAAAATAATTTCCTTGAGTGTGTGACTCACCTCTACATAATCATGCCTAATATTTTAAGATGTTTGACAATTGTACTTATAAAGTAGTGTTTTCCACTCCCCTTTTGAAAAAAACCATAGTCAAAATTCATGGGTTGGTTTCTAATTTAGATTAGTTTAATGTGTGGTGGCCAAAACCTAAATAATAAATAATTCCCTCCCTTTTCCTTTATAAACCCACCCATGATGTCACTTCATCTTCACTAAAATCCTTTGGATATCAGCCAAAATATTCCATCCTCCCAATATAAGCCTTCTATGGAACCCCATTATCTGAATGATCCTTCTTCCAGACTCTCCCAAGACTTTTGGTTAAAACTTCCAAGTAAGGGATTTCTTCCTTTCCCATTTTATCCAAATTTATTTATATCATTATACCCTTTTGTTTCCATTAAAAATGCTGGGGTATGAATTCTAAACTCCAACATACTACCCTAATTATGTTTAAATGATTACAGACCACTTTCTCTCTCATTAATTTCTCCCATGTACACCGGTTACTACCAATTTTATGTACATATAATGAGGCATCCCTATTGTCTCTCATGAACCATTTTGATGAATTCTTATGACAGGTCATTATGCTGTCGAAATTTCACTACGATTTTTCAAGCCAAAGTCATTATGTAGTGAATTCCATGACCATTTCTATATCAAAGGTTATCACCTTTATGAACATTTAATTACTTATTATATAGTTTCATGTATTAATTACACATTAATTTAATTTCAAATAACTGATTATATTTAAGGAATCCATGTTTTTTGATCCATGGGGCACACTTATGCCTGAAATGAAATGAATTAGAAGGGTGCGCCTTGATAGCACTCCAATGAATTGGGTAAAGATTAGTATCATGATTCATAAAGTTCATTAAGGGTTTATTCATGCTGATTCAAGTGAAATGAGGGTTTACTCATGATCCATGTGAAATAATCCATGGCTCACATTAATACCATGTTAAGTGTTGTTGCCACATTTCCATGTTATGATAATAATGCTTCATAACACCTTTATGATCATGTTTCTATTATGATCCATTTTTATGACTATTGAATAAAATATACTATACTCTTCATATCATGCCTTATTTACTCCCTTACTGGGCTTTATAGCTCACCCTTTTCTTATTCATGTCCTCAGGTTATCCCATGTAATGCTTAGTATGAAGGAATGTGTGGGGTCATGCAAAATAAGTTTTTAATAAAGATATTGTGTTTTATGTTATATGTTGTTATATAATGATACTAATCCCCAAGGAAACTAGACCTATCGATCTTCTATTTTTATAAAGTCTAGAATTTTATGTAATAATTCATGTTTAAGTGTTTGACAAAGAGCATGGTTGTTATATGGTTGGTTTCATGCATAGTAGGAGGAGGGAATAATAATGATGTAATTCATGTTCGTGATACCCTACTATAATTAATATAGATCAAATATTTTTACTATATATATTCTCACTAATGATTAGATAAGATGTTAGACCCAGGTATTGGTTGGGGAAGAAAGGTTTGCGACTTGAACCGTATTAGTTGTAACTAGATTATATATGAAAATATATAAGGGATTGAATCAAAAGATCTATGTTGTTGGGGAGTGAGAGTATCAAACCACCATTGAATTGGATTTTGGGTACTAATGATTATTATTTTTTGATATTACATTATTACATTGTATTCAATACCTGGTAAGTTGTCCATGGTGAGGTCGAGAAAGGGTTGTTTACCATGTTGGAGATTAATGATTTTATTAATTTTTCAATGTAGAATTGGTATTATCTTCCCACATTTTCACGAGAGGTATTATGGAGGTTCTGGCTTAATATGAATGTAATGTTCAAACACATATATATAAAACGTTTTAATGATAATTATAATGGATTTGGTAATTGATATGGACCATATTAGATTGATGTGTGGAGTTTTAATTGATGTTTTTACATATGTGTCTTTAGGTAATTTATTTTTAGGAGACATATTATATTTATATTCATGAATTGTGGGATTATATTATTAAGTGATCCTAGTTTATTTTTTATGATGTGGTATGTATTGGTGATTTCAATCTTATCTCTTGGATTTGTCTTCATATATAAGGTTTAATGCCTCCCATTGGGATTTTCATACTCTCTAGAGTAGAAATTAAACCATGGATATTTGTATGAGAACTATTTGGGTCAGTCCCTCCATTCATTTTAAGTTCAAGAGGGGTTAATGTAGAAGGGGGTTCATTATTGGGTGGTATCAGAGATGTTGGTTTAAATATTAGATAGATCTTGGGGAATAAACATAGGCTATGACTACATGGTTTGGTAGGCAAACCATTTTACCTCAACTTAGTATGTGACATATTAAAGGGAAATCATATAAAATATTGGATTTTATAACACCTATAATCTTATGCATGGTCCATATGTTTTTTTATCTTACTTGTTAATGTGATATTGCTTGTGATGTGGAGACCTATATAGGTACATACACCATGCTTGGTTGCATTCATGTTTATACTTGGTTGATTTTGAAAAAAATGAAATGAATCTAAATAATTTAATTTGATTAAATTAATTTCATACCATTATAATTAGGATTTTTATGTGATTAAAGTTGGTTTTCATCCATGCATGTTGCATGTTCGTGAGGTTCGGTAAGATGATTTGTTCAACCATCAAAGGGTTAACCAAGATGAGGAGATTGAGTTGTGGTATAGGATGACGTGTGACCTTTAGCATCACAGATTTGTAATATATGGGGGGATAACCTCAAATTTAGTGTTGTTTCATTTGATGGAGTAGTTTAAGATCATATTTAGTTTACTTCATATTTACAAAGCTGAGAGTAAAGTCCTACCAATGGCGTATTCTATACCTTGGAGTGTGGTAGGAGGAAGACATTTCTTAGGGGGATTTTTTTGAAGGATATCTATTTTGATTTTTTATTATAGATGATAAGGGGGGGGATACAAGTATGAAGATACTCGCCCTTTTACAGGGGGATTGAGTGTGTGGGGGATCAAGATTATGTTCAAAGACCTTCTTCATTTAACATTATAAATCCTTTATAAAGAGGATTATATAGCCTGATTCCTTAAGGATCTGTTGTCCCCAATTATCATATATGTGCTCACCACATTTACATTACCTAAGAACATGGAGGTGAAAAATATGATTGAGGTGTTGGAAATGAAGCATCCATAGGGTAGATTTCATGAAGAGTGAGGCCAGAAGTTTCCTTAAAAGATTATAACTATTTATAGAAGATAAAATACATTAAAGATGTCATGGTTTTGGTTAGCCAGAATTTGATCACAATAGTCTAATTTTCATTTTTATATGGCCAGTGGTTTCTGAGTATTTATCAGGAGCTCTCTGGTGGTGTGTTATGATTTTTTATGTCTTGTTCATTGGTGGTCTCTATACCTAACCATTCAAGGACTTCAATATAGTATCACTATTTAGGTTCTCTTCTATCCTTAGAGTAGTAGTTTCCTCTTTGACTGTATCAATAGTTCACAATGTCAACTTATGATTATTAGTTGGGACATTCAGTTTATCATACAATAATAATAAATGCTGTAAACAGATGCCAGCCTTGAGATTCCCCCCATCCTTAGGGTCTTATAATAGAGTATGGCCATGTAGGTGGTCAATATCAATGAGACAGTGGAGTAAGGAATTTTTAGATTTATTTAATTAGATTTTCAGTTCCATTGGGGTGGATATAAAACAAGGTAGGCATTTCTTATCAACTACATTGGTTTATAAATTTTTGTATTTATGATAATAACACCTATTAATATATCATTCCTTTATCCATGTATCAAGACTAAAGGTTCAGAGGCTTCTTGTGACCCTTGTGTTGACTATTTCAGTCAGAGGTGAATAAGTTTTTTTGATGCATATCAGGTTTTTGAACTAATTTTGGGATATACTCTATCATTTGAGGATTTCATCATGGTGTATATATAACTATAAAATGTCATTATTAGTATGAATTGGTTGTGTTATATGTGTGAAATCGTCTATTAAATTTTTAGGAGGATTAAGTTATATAGTGTGGGGGACAAAATGTAGTGGTTATTATTGAGTGAGGTGATTGAATATGTCATAGGTTTTCGAAGCCATTATTATCACAATTAGAAGAATTGACATTCAAACTAATAAAGTATTAGGTAGTTGATTTTACTTAGGTATTTGAGGTTTATACAAATGATTTTCTATATGAAGTTGCGGCCTTATCTCTTGACAATACATTGAGTTTGGGGTGAAATTTCAATAAAGTGATTCACTAATTTTAATGTATTTTTATAAAATGATATCTTATAATATTGAGGAATTAGGGATATATTTTCATATAGAAGTGATTCATTCAACATAGTTTGTCTTCATATGGTTCTACCAGGTTGTATTTTAAAAATTTAAGATGGTGTTTTAAGGATATGTGTTGTCAACCAGTGATTGAACCAGGTGATGATCGTGATTCATTATCCCCATCAAAGTATTGATGAATTGTATGACTAGTAAAAGGAAGAAAAAAAGTTTTAAAAGATTTATTTTTAGTCTGGATATCATTATATGTGGGTAAAATATGAGGATATCTCATAGACAACCTTTTTATTTTTGTATTATATATTAATGTTTTTGTTCTTTCCATGTAGTGTTACGAATGATCCAACCATATTCCAGGAACTCATGAATTACATGTTTTATTATTTATTAGTTCATTTTGTGATGGAATTCATGGAATAAATCCTTATATACTCGAGGATATAATAGGATATTATTTTTACCTTGATATTTGTGTTACAGACACTCTGATATCACCGTCACTAAGAGAAGTTATCCAAGTGAATTTTTCATATATGGGAGTTATAATGCCTCATACTTGTGGTGTCTCAGTTGGGAGTATCATTTGATCCATAAAATATTAGGGTAGTTGTTTATTAGTTAGTTCCCAAGAATGTTTTAGAGGTATATAGTATCTTGGGTATGAGAATATATTATTGAAGTTTCATGTATAATTTTACTGAGTTTCAAACTCTTTAACAACATTGGCGAAGAAAGACCAAGAAATTATATAGACTGATCAATGTTAGGGAAATATTTAGTACCCAAAGAGGAACTTGATCAGTGCTCTCATACTATGGCTACAAAAATAACGAGTGATTTATAATTTGTTCTATGATGCTTATAATTTGGGTTTAGTGTGTATTTAGATGTAGTAGATGGTATTGATCCCCTATTTTTCCAGCCATTATCATCCCCATGAGAGTAACTATGCCACCAATGATATTGAATTAGAATCTATAGTTTATGATATAAAGATATGGTGAAATTAACTCATTTTTGAGTGATTTATGGACATCATTGACTATAAGATATTGAGATAATTATTACGATATCCCCCTCTTAGTGATGTATGAACCCATTAATTTTTTTTAAAACCCATTTCTTTTATTTTGAATGAAATTCGTAAGGGGATATGGGGGTTCTCAAAGGTATCTGAGAGGATCATGTGGAGGCCAAGACATGTATAAGTGTTCTAAAGTTCCACCATCTGGCCCGTGTTTTGAGACAAAGTATTGAATTTGATTGATAACATGGGGTATAATAGTTAACAAATATTGATGTTTCAAATGTGATGTGGTATTGAAAACAAAATACAAATGGGGAGATTGTTTAGCCCAAGAATTGTATCTATTTTTGAATGAGTCAATATGTGAAGTGATAATTCTTGTAAAATTGTTATAGATTCACTATATGACATTGGATGTGAGGATTAAGCAAATTTCCATGTAAATATGGTTATTTGTGAACTAATATAATGCTCAAATACAGATGTCAATGTTTTTATGATAAAGAAACATGGTTTTATAAATTTAAGTTTCCCTTAAGGCCATGAAAAAATAGTTTAATTTCATGAAGAATATATGAAGAAAAATTTATAGTTTTTATTTTAATTTTATGAGAATTTTGCTAACTATTTTTTTAGATTTCATTAGAAAATCTATCCAACCAACCAATAAGAGGAACCATATCTATACTACCTATGTGGGAGGATGTCCTCAACCACTCAGGAGAGTGAGTAGACACATAGTTACCAAAATATCACTCTAGTGATAGAATATAGAGTGAGAAGGTGGGCCTATGTATGGTGGCACGACCCATTAGCCTTGTGTATGTTATGGTTCCAAGAGAAAAACCTGGGATACTTGAATCGAGATGCTGATAGAGCATAGAATAATTGATGGAAGTAGTAAAGAAAAATAAAATCCATCGTGGGATCAGAGGACAAGGCGTATTGTTCACCCAACCTTTAATAATATGAAAATAACACTGGACTTCTGATTTAGTTGATCTATGCCATCAAATCAAAGTGGCGAGTCTTCATCTTCATCTCATGTTTTCGGGATCATCTTTATGTGTTTCTTCCAGTATTTTTGATTCATGATTACATACCATCTATCTAATCTGAGGTATTATGGTTGTGATGATATTAATACTATGTTTTAATTATGGATATAACCATGATAAGCTCGATACATGCATCATGGGAGGTCTATGTTCCAGGAACATGAAAACATACATGGTTGTTTTACAGAAGATAGAACTGAGAAATAATCTTGTGATAAAGCCCAAATTAATTCCCTTGTATGATAAAAATAATATATACATAGTGTTTCAATTGAATGTATATACGTTGAACGAGGAAAATAATGAATATCATGCCCAGTGAGCCACGCTTGATAAAGTAGTGCATGTGATATTCATGGACATGATATTAAAGGTATAGAGACATATATAATGTGATAATTGATTAGCCTAATTAATTAGAATCCAAATGTATTTAAAAAAGTAATATTCGTAGTGATGAAGAATATGAGCTTGATCCTTTGGGTATATTCATTTTCAGCATGAAACAACATGTTATCCCAAATCTATTAGGTATTCTAAATGAGTTGAATGGATTTTAAGACATAGAGGTTTATGTATTTTTGTATAATGATGATAACCTGATTCCTTTAGGTATTTAAAGATGGAAGACACACTTCCTACATGATGGTAATCTGGTTGAAAAATGGATAAATTGAAACACTCAAGGTATGTCAATTTGGTAGCATAATGATAGAGAATACCCACTAAATTATTTTTTATTTTAAATAAGGACATCTCATACCTAAAAACTACCACGTGATGAATACTTGTGTGGGAATATAAAATTATAATTTTGATAACCTGATGGAACAAATTATTATAGAAATATTTTAATGTTGGTATCCTTTGAAGAAGAAGCAACTTGTGTTCTTGGGTATATAATAATTGAGAGAATCAAATCATTCAATATCTAAGAAGAGTTTCAATGATAATAAAACTACTTCATGTAGCTATTAAAGTTCATTAACAACTGTACCCTTGTAAAAGAAAATCCAGTTTTCTTATGGAGGAATACTATCTGAGGAAGAATATTTTCTAGACCTAGATCATTGGATAAATGAATTATTCTCTAGTGGAATTTATAGTAGAGAGGTAATATTGGATTTTATATTTTAGTAGAGAGGGAACAATGGATTCTGTGTTGTAGAATTTGTATTCACTTTTGGAGAGAGTGAATAATCCATGTTGTGGTTATAACCAAACCCGGAAGGAGTAATAATTTCAGTCGAACCCTGTAAATTTCATGTTCTACACTCTCTCTTATTACAACCAAAATTATAGTGATATTGAGAGATAACATTAAGTGGATTGATAACTTTAATCATTTTAAGAGGATAAATTTAAATAAATGAGAATCCATAAAATATGTGTACTACAAACTCACCCCCTCTCAGTGTAACCTAATCTATATTGGTAATATACTCCATCGTCCTCTTGTTGGTGTGAAGAGCCACCAGAATCCCACCGACTAGTAAGTGAGACTCACCAACCTGCCGATGGGTTTTGGGATATTTTTTTTTGTGGGTGGGTGGGGGAGGGGAGGATTTATCATTTATCATCTTTTTCTCCTTTAAACATCACATTATTTTCTTCTTATTTTTTTATAATATCCTCTTCATAATTCATTATCCTCCAATCCTTCAACTATGATAGACCTTATTTGATCTCCATCCATTTTGAGTTATTTTTAGGAATATGAATGATTTAAGTAATATTATTACTACAATTTCCACTAGTTATTTTGTAATTATTGGCCATATGTGTTCTCACCATTTAAGGGTAGTATTCCCTATATTCAGATATTTATTATAATTCTTAAATTTCTCTTTTTTTAAAACCAAATACTAATACTTGACAAGAGAAACTCTAATAAACTATAGTATATGGTTACTATTTTAATCTATGGTAGTATTCATCCCTATATTTTTTTCATCTTGTGTTATGCATGTATTCCATGTGAGGTCATAAATTTTAATTTGAATGATAGTAATATGTTTTTCAATGCTATTTATCCTCTTTAAATTTGAAAAATTCAAATGTAAAAATGACTCCATGGGTTTACTTTACCTTTAACTAATACCCTTTATAACGTGATTGTGGATATGATAATTTGAAATGGTATATAGAATTGGTATTATGGAATTATTTTTTTGGGAGTATTCTTTTGACATATTTTAAAATTAGAATTTTAAATCGTTTGATTTTAAATTGATCATTAAATGGAAGTGTGAAGTGGATTTGGGAAATTTTTGGCTTGAAATATATATTTCTAATGTGGTAAATATTTTATCATTATAGGGGTTTTATAATCTATTAAAGTGACAACCTTTTTAAATGGGGTTGTTTTCTAATGCCTTGGGTGAGAAAACTTCCATGGAGTTTTTTCTCATAATCCTTGTTTTTAGAAAAAAACCCTTGGTAGTGGTATATACTACTTTTTAGTTGAGAAAAAACCTATGTGGTGTGGGATATGCCACTATGTTAAGGGTGAGAAAACTCCCATGGGGGATTTACTATGCTCATTGATTTGGTTGAGAAAACACCTATGAGTTTTGTTCTATTCTACTTTCTGTTGGTTGGTGAACACATGAAGGGTCGGTCCTTGATAAATTTTGAAAAACATATGATGATAGTCATGGTATTATGGATAATATCGTCCCTACAACTTGCTAATAGACATGTTACTATGATCAAAACATGTAAGTTTGTTCAATGTATCGTACTTATGGAGAAAAAGTGTATCTATTCCATTAATTACTTTTTGATGAATGAAAATTTTAAATTATAGTGCTTCTATATGAATATCCTTACATAAAAGATTTATTTAGTGATGCAATTGGTGATGGTCTACTGAGTTGAACTCACACCTTATGTTGGCCACTGTTTGGTGAACAATCAGATCATATGATTCCATGATAGGATATGACCAAGTTACCAATTCTGGATGCTTAATTCTTGGGTAGGATAGAGCTTTGGAGATGGGTTTCGAGTTAGAGCGTGATACACTTTTCATGGTATTGTAGTTTTTTGGGTATATCTATTTTGGAAAAGAAGTATATTCTTTTCAGCTCTTGATGCTTAAGAAGGATGCATTAGTTGGCGATGGCTGAAATTTCGGTCCCTCCCCTACCAGAGGGGGAGGGACACCATCTTCCTGTAGCTTCCCAGCCTTCATTTTCTCCCTTTTCTAAACCAGAATCTTTTCCTCCATTCTTATCCATTGATATTTTTCCTAAATTTATAAACCTTCATGAAGGATTCCATATTCTCTCTTTATCCCCTTCAAAATTCAACACAACTTTGGACCGCTTTTTATTGACCTTGGTGGCTCTCTTCAGGCATCTTCATCTTTTGGTCGATGACTTTGACATGTTAATTTTTGCTACTTGGGGTTTACAATATAGAGTGGTCATGGGGAATCTTTACAAGCGGAACATTATGGTTCGTTTTTTATTAGAGGAAGAATTAATTCATATCTGGTCTAGAGCTCGTTGTGTTTGCAACAGATCTAACTTTTATCTTTTCTGGTGGTCCTATGACTTCTACATGAATTATGATGCTTTGTAAACAACTATCTGGGTTAGTTTTCTCAAACTCTCCCTTCCATTCCAAAATCCTACAATCATTCGTATGCTTGGAAATATGGTTGGATGCTACTTGTGTTCGGATAGAAGAACCAAGTCGGTCTGTCATCCCACATCCCCACGCATCTGTTTTTAAGTTGATGTTTCTAAACCTTATATCAATTGTATTTGGATCATAGTTGGGGACGAATTCCTGTGAAAAAAACATGTGGTTTTCAAATCTTGGACCGATTTATGATCTTTATGTTACCATTTGGTGCACTTATCTACTGTCTGGAGGAGTGTTTTCTTTCTTCACTCGGGGACAATGAGAGAAGTTACACGGTATGGCAATTTATCTTTAGTAGATATGGATGTTGAAAATATGGGTGTCATTATAGCATCACGACCTTTTCTTCAATTAATATTACTTCATTTATACGATAAAAAACATAATAGTATTACACATAGAGGATACAAAGGTTTAGTGTTTTGGGAAAACTAAGACCATACATAATAATTACAACATCAAGCATAAACATTTATTTAATTTATTCCTCACCAGCTTCTTATTGGGACATGTCCTCTCCTTAGTACATGTATACACCTGAGGATATAAATAAAAAGGGGTGAGATAGAATCCCAGTAAGTGGATAGATAAGAACTATATAACATGGGGTGAGCATAATAATAACATGGGAAAAAGATCATGAATATGAGAGGAAGCATAAATATAAGACTTGAAATTCTGCAATGCATAAAAATGAAACATCATGTCTTAGTGGTTAACTACGACACATACTTATGAACCATGCTAGAATCTTGTTCACACATCATTTCACATTTACTCATGAGATTCATCACTTTACCCAATTCATTGGAGCGCTGTATAATTCTAGGCGCACCCGTCACATTCAAACATTCAAATTGCGCTATATAATTCCAGGCGCACCCATCACATCCTAACATTATCATTATCATGCATTCTGTTGATCCCTCTGGAAGATTGTTGATTTCATGTCTATGTTTGATGTTTTAATAATCACAAATCATCACATACCATTAATGCTTAATCTGGGTTGATTTCTCATAAACTTAATTACAATATGTAAATGAAGCTGTTATCATGTTTTTGTCTATGCTTATTGACTTACAAAGTATGTTGGAAGACTTCTGGATCCATCAGACTCACCGATCCATCAGACTCACCGATCCATCAGACTCACCGATCCATCAGACTCACCGATCCATCAGACTCACCGATCCATCAGACTCACCGATCCATCAGACTCACCGATCCATCAGACTCACTGATCCTAGGACTCACCTATGCAAATGAGTCACCGATGGACGAAGCTACTGACAGACTCATAGCTACCGATACCGACGCATGAAGATACCGACGCATGAAGCTACCGACGCATGGAGCTACCGATAAACAAAGTCACCGATACAAACATGTACCAACCGATGAAAATGAGCCACCGATAAAATGACCCACCGATCAGATGACAGACCGATGCTGATCAGTCTGATTCACTGATGCTGATCTATCTGAGTCACCGATCATTACTCACTAATGCTGATGACCTACCGATCACTTGATTCTTCAATAGTCATAAACAACTGTTTTAATTTCTTTATCTTTATCTTTATTTAATCTAACCAACGGTCATATTAGGTATATTTTAATGCTCTGTCAAATTATTAATAAAGGTTGTCGGATGTCAAAAATCCATACCTCGTACCTACAGAAAGGAAACCTTTTCTGTCCCCTGTTGCACGTGACATAAATACAAGAAGACTCTGCTAAAGAGAGGAGTTACAACAGATATAGAGACAAGAAAGACATACGACATATTCAATAAGAGTTCTGTGCATACAAAAGAATATCGAAGAGCTTCATCGACTACATTTTTCACTGTCTGTGAACCTGGAGCATACGACACTCTGTTTCTCAAACAGAAACGAGAAGAGGACTAAGACTCACTTCTGATCGAATCCAAAGGAGTCCAGAGCTACAATGAAATCACCAGAACCTCTTGTAAACTCTACATCTTTTGTTCTGTGATTTATTATTATACCTTTCGAGCAGTGTGTGTTATCTGCTGTATCTAACATATACACTGTCTCCTGTACTTTCACTGGAGGATCTGTAAATCCTCAGCAAACCTTTTTACACTTAATTTCCCACTGTGGATAGTGGTAGAGGTCGTGTGTGACCTAAACAGCTAGTTGCTGTTGAACTGTTTCCCACGAATAACAGTGGTAGAGGTTTTTGTGACCTGGACAGTGTGTTCACTGTTGTTAACCCCGATCCAGGGTGTGGATCATTTTTATATAAACTTTTGAGAGGACTAAGTCTCGGCTTGAGACTTAACCTCTTTGTTAATACTCTGTGTTTGTAGCTACATACTTTATCCATACTACATAGTTATTTCATATTCCGCTGCTATTACTTTGAAATATAATTTATTTTCAAAGCTACTTTGATAGTTAAACTCGCAAGTGTTTATATTTATTAGAGACTAGTAAGTTAGTTTCAAAGGTTAATTTAATCATAAGAATAAGTTAACTGAGAACTAATCAATCTTTGAGAAACTAATTGAACCTTTATAATCTGTATAAATTCACTACAGTTTAATCTGTTTTTGAAAAGGGGGGATTTTTAATCAACATTTTTTTTAACAGAAAATTTTAATTGGAACTCAATTCACCCCCCCTATTGAGTATCCACTCCGACCAACACTTGGTATCAGAGGGTTGAAAATACTTTCTAAAAGTACTCTGCTTTTGAACTGTGATTGTAGTTGTATTTTAAAGTTCTTAAAATTTCTTTTATATCTAAATTTTTATCTCTTTCAATTTTTTTCATCATGGACAATAGACTTGAGGGTGCTGCTACTAACCGACCACCTTTCTTCAATGGAACTAATTATGCTCAGTGGAAACTGAAAATTAAAATTCATCTAGAAATCTTAGGTTTTGATATTTGGACTGCTATTGAATCAGAATACAAAATTCCCACTACTGGTAGATCTACTTGAGATTAACCTACAAAGACTGCTTACAATAACAATTGTAAAGCTATGAATGCTCTGTACTGTGCTCTAGGAGATGAAGAATTTAATAGAATTTCTGCATGTAAAACTGCATATGAAATTTGGGATACCTTAGCTGTTTCTCATGAAGGAACAACTAATGTTAAGGAGATGAGATTGAATACCTATACTATTAAGTATGATAATTTTAAAATGAAGCCTGACGAACCCATTTCTGACATGTATCTCAGGTTCAATGAAATTGTCAATACAATGATCTCACTGGGAAAGGATGTCTCATCGAAGGAACAAATTATGAGAATTTTGAGATGTCTACCTGATAGATGGAGGGGCACATCTGTCTCCATCAGAGAATCCTGTGACATTGGAACACTTCCTGTCAAGGAATTAATTGGTAAGCTGATGATGTATGAAGAAGAGCTTAAAGTAAATAAAGAAGAAGATGATGAACCTAAAAGGAAGTCTATTGCCTTCAAGACTACAACCTCAAAGAATAAGGATAAGGAAAAGCCTCAAGCTATCAATGAATGTTCAAGCAGTGAGGAAAGTGAGAATGATTCTGACAGTGATGCTGAGATGGCTCAAATAGCCAGGAGATTCAAAAAGTTTTATAGGAAAAATAAATTCTTTAGGAAAGCAAATTACAAGGGAAAGTATGATCACCAAGGTAAATGGAAAAAGGATTGGAAAAAGAATGACAAATCAGATGATGTTGTCTGCTATGAGTGCAAGAGAAAAGGACACATTAAAGCCGACTGTCCAAAGCTGAAGTATAAAAATAAATATGAATATAAGGACAATAAGTTTAAGAAAGCCATGAAGGATACTTGGAGTGCTTAAGAAGACAGCACAAGTGAAGCTGAATCTTCAGACTCTGAAAGGAATCGAGCCAACATGTGTTTTATGACAAACACTTCTGAGGTAACATCAGAAACTCCTGATTCAAATTCATATTATTCTGGAGATGATTCTGAAGATGATAACATGTCTAAATCTGAAATGTTTGAATATTGTGATATGCTTGAAGAAACCTGTAATGAGCTTAAGGATAAATATAAATGTTTAAAGAAACAATATGCTTTAAGTGTTAAGCATAAATCTGATCTGGATATAGAAGTAGAAAAGAATGCTCAGTTGCTTAAAGAGAATACTGAACTAAAATTGTCTAATGAACAACTCAGAAAAGACTTAGAGAAGTTCACAAATGGCAAGAATACTCTAACACAGATGCTAGGAAAGCAAGTTGCACCTAGATATACTACTGGTATAGGATACCAACCTGGACAAAGAAAAGTTGCCAAAACTAGATTCATTCCTAAATCTGGACAAAAGATAGTTAATTCTGGAACTTCATATGCCTCAACCAGTTATATTCATAGTTATGGATCTAATAAGGTTTATCTTTCAAAGAATGTCAATTCTACAAATTATATGAGACCCATTAGACAAATATGGGTACCTAAAGTGTTATTGGATAACCTGTCTGGACCCAAGAAGATCTGGGTACCAAAATCATCTTCCATCTAAATCTGTTTTGTAGGAGACCTGCTTGAAGAGATGTCACAAGAAGATATGGTACTTAGACAGTGGATGTTCAAGACATATGTCTGGAGACTTTTCATGTTTCAAGAACTTAGTAAAAGTTGATGGAGGCTTTGTCACTTTTGGTGATAATTCAAAAGGAAAAATAATAAGCTTAGGCCATATTGGTAACACTGATTCAATCTTGGTTTCTGAAGTTTTATTTGTCGATGGACTTAAATATAACTTGTTAAGCATTTCTCAATTGTGTGATGATGGTTTTTATGTGAAATTTAAAAATGATTCTTGCAATGTTTTTAACTCTAAAAATGTTTTAGTATTTTCTGCTTTAAGAAATGAAAATGTTTATTCTGTTGATTTAGATTCCTTAGCTAAGCAGAATATTCCTTGCTTAAATGCTTTTCATAAAGAGTCTTGGCTTTGGCACATAAGATTAGGACACTAAAATGTACACTCACTTAGTAAACTTTCTAGGAAGAACTTAGTTAGAGACTTACCCAAACTTGAATTTCCAGCAGACAAAGTTTGTAATCCCTGTCAAAAGGGAAAGCAACATAAAGTTTCTTTTAAATCAAAGAAAGAAGTGTCAACTTCTCAACCTCTCGAGTTGGTTCACATGGATTTGTTTGGACCATCAAGAGTTTCTAGTTTAAATGGGAAGCACTATGTTTATGTTCTTGTAGATGATTTTTCTAGATATACTTGGGTATATTTTCTAGCACACAAAAGTGAAGCATGTTCTTC
The DNA here is from genome assembly GCA_963277665.1 of Viscum album. Taxonomy (NCBI): domain Eukaryota; kingdom Viridiplantae; phylum Streptophyta; class Magnoliopsida; order Santalales; family Viscaceae; genus Viscum; species Viscum album. The sequence continues at coordinate 624,109,070 of OY728133.1, forward strand.
TTTTGTTAAATACTCCAAGTCTGTAGAAAATCTTAGTGGAATTAAGATTAAAACATTGAGAAGTGATCATGGTCGTGAGTTTGAAAATCAAGATTTTGAATCTTATTGCTCACACAATGGCTACAGTCACAATTTCTTTTCCCCTAGGACACCCCAACAAAATGGTGTAGTAGAGAGAAGGAATAGAACCCTGCAAGAAATAGCTAGAACCATGCTCAATGAATATGAACTGCCTATTTACTTTTGGGCTGAAGCTGTTAATACAACTTTCTATGTCATTAATAGAGTTTTGATCAGACCAGTTCTTAAGAGGACCCCTTATGAGTTGTGGAACCATAGGAAACCTAAGGTTAACTACTTCAAAGTTTTTTGTTGCAAAGTATTTATTCTGAATACTAAAGATAATCTGGATAAGTTTGCTTTCAAGAGTGATGAAGGAATTTTCCTAGGTTACTCTATCTCTAGTAAAGCCTATAGAGTTTTCAATAAAAGAACCAAATGTGTGGAAGAATCTGTTCACATAAAATTTGATGAAACTGATCCACATGAACCTAAAATCTCTCTTGAAGATGATCTCTCTGGTTTGAATCTCAATGATAAATACAATGGACCTATAGTTAAAACATCTAGCTCTGGAAATTCTCCAGAACCTGCTTATGTTGAACCTCAATCTGTAGATGAATCTGAAATCTCTAGCCCTATATTTTCAAGACCATCTAGGACTCTAAAGAACCATCCCTTAGATGATGTTGTAGGAAATCTAGATAGAGGAACACAGACTAGAGCTTCTCTATGAAATCAGGTTGAACATCAAGCCTTTCTTTCACAGTCAGAACCTAAAAATATCAATGATGCTATCAATGATGAGTTTTGGGTAATGGCTATGCAAGAAGAACTAAATCAATTTGAAAGAAACAAAGTCTGGAAATTAGTAGAAAGATCTAAAGACACTTTGAAAATAGGCACAAAATGGGTTTTTAGAAACAAAGTTGATGAATCAGGAAACATCATTAGAAATAAAGCTAGGCTAGTTGCACAAGGATATAGTCAAGAAGAAGGAATTGACTATGAGGAAACCTTTGCACCTGTAGCTAGATTAGAAGCTATTAGGATCTTACTTGCCTATGCATCACATTTGAATTTCAAGCTATATCAAATGGATGTCAAAAGTGATTTTCTAAATGGTTTTATAATTTAAGATGTTTTTGTAGAACAACCACCTGGTTTGTTAAATCCTCATTTTCCAAATCATGTTTTTAAACTTTCTAAAGCTTTATATGGTTTAAAACAAGCTCCAAGAGCTTGGTATGAAAGGCTTTCAAACTTTCTTATCTCAAAAGGATTTACAAAAGGAGTAGCTGATCCCACTCTTTTTATAAAAAGGATTTCAAAACATGTACTAATAGTACAAATCTATGTTGATGATATTATTTTTGGATCTTCTAAAAATTCCTTATGTACTGATTTTTCAAAAAGTATGCAAAATTGAATTTGAAATGAGCTTAATGGGAGAACATAAGTACTTTCTTGGATTTCAAGTATTTCAAAATGAAAATGGTATTATTTTGAATCAAAGAAAATATAAAAAGGATCTTTTAAAACGTTTTGGTCTAGATAGTATCAAGGAAAGTGAAACTATTATGAGTACTACCTGTAAATTGGATGCAGATGAAACTGGGAAACCAGCTGATCAAACAAATTACAGAGGTTTGATTGGTAGTTTACTTTATCTTACTGCTAGTCGACCTGATATTATGTTTAGTGTGTGTATGTGTGCTATATTTCAAGCTAATCCAAAAGAATCTCATTTTCTTGCTGTTAAAAGAATTTTTAAATATCTCAAACACACAGTTAACTTAGGTTTGTTTTACCCAAAAGGACAATCCTTTGAGTTAATGAGTTATTCAGATGCTGACTTTGCTGGTTGTAAGTTAGATAGGAAGAGCACATCTAGAACATGCCATTTTCTGGGAAAATCCCTAGTATCATGGTGTAGTAAGAAACAGAACTCAGTTGCATTGTCTACTGCCGAAGCAGAATACATAGCTGCTGGTAGTTGCTGTGCACAAATTCTGGGGATGAAACATACTCTATTGGATTATGGATTTGATCTTAAACATGTTTCAATCAACTGTGACAATACTAGTGCAATAAATATATCTAAGAACCCTGTGTCTCACTCTAGAACTAAGCACATTGATGTCAGACATCACTTTCTACGAGATCATTATCAAAAAGGAGATGTTTCTTTGAAATTTATTAGCTCTGAACATCAATTAGCCAATATCTTCACAAATCCTTTATGCTATGAAAGAATGAAATTTATTAAACAAGAGTTGTGTATGATTGATCTGTGATACTGATCTGTGAAACTGATCTGTGAAACTGATCTGTGAAACCGATCTGTGAAACCGATCTATGAAACCGATCTGTCACACCGATTTTTTTTTATATAGTAATAAATTAGTAAATTTCTTGTATACTTTTTATGGGAACCCTAAATGATAAAATAAATGATACGCGACTATTTATCCTCCCTAAACCTTTGACCTTTCATTTCTCTCCGAACCTTTCAACTTCTCTTCCCTTCTACTTCGAACCTTCGAACTCCTGCCTTCTCAAAACCCTCGAATGGCTAAGCAGAAGAGACCGAGAAAAGGACCGGATACCCCTGTACCTTCAAAGCGTGCTCGCGGAGAGTCGAGTAGTACCTCTCAGCTATCAGTAAATCCGAACCTTGAAACTCGGATTGTTGCTGTAGAAAAAGAAGTAAACTCTGCCTGGCTTTTGTCAAGTAAGTCACTGTTGCTGCAAGTTCTTGAATCGCAAGGATGGATAGACTGGTTTTCTGACAACACTCAAATAGACTACCCGAAGCTGGTACATGAGTTCTATATGAATCTGGAAATCACTTTAGATGGTGTGGAGGCTACCAGGATGTCGTCTGTGGTAAAAGGAAAGAAAATATCCTTCTCATCTAAGCAGTGGGCTGAGTGCCTGAACGTACCTCATGAAGGTCGGTATGAGGATTATGTTGGGAATATTCCTCCAACATCTGATTACTTCTCTTATGAATTAGCTCTGGAGCTTCTGATAGGAAACAGAGAGTCATGAAGAATCACAGCTTCAGAATTAGATGGTGAGCGCAGACTTATTTTCAAGTTTATTCAGCACCAACTTTGCCCTAGGAGAGGAGATTTTCCTGCTGTAAAGTACCAGGATGTTTTCCTATTGTTTCTTCTGAAAACACATGAGAAGATCAATTTGTGTAGATATGTGATGGTACACATAGATGGAATGATAAAACCGTCCAAGAAAGCCACTGCCTTGTTTTATTCAAAGATGATATCTACCATGCTCAAGAATCTAGATTGTATTGATGAAGATGATGAAGTTAATGAAACAGATCATAGCTTCTGTCTTAACAAAGAGATCTGCAAGAGGATGAAAATAAATTGGAATCCATGGAAGAAGTGCTGGGTTGCATATGAAGATAAATTGTATGAAGCCTACAATCCCATAGATCATGGAAAGAGGCCAAAGGATTTGAGAGACCCTGGCATGAAACCAAATGAGGAACCGGTTTATTCTGATGATGATGAGGAAGAAGAAGGAAAGAATGAGGCCACTGAAACCCAAGAGCAAGAAGAAGCTGCGACTGGGGAAGGAAGTATGTCATCTCCTGATGATAGGAGTGACCCTGACACTGCCAGTCCCAAAACAAGAATAGAATTTGGACCGGCTAGTCCACCCTTATCCATACCAGAATCCGAACCTATTCTTGGTGATGAAGAAGATTCTGACACTGAAGAATATCACAGTGAAGCTTCTGAGAAGAGTGATGATGGACGTGCTGATGAAGCTGAGGCTGTTGCTGATGGTGATAACAGACCAGTGGATGGTCTTTCTGAAGATCAAATGGCATCACCTCAATCAGTACAAGAAATACATATCAGTGGCAAGGATGATTCACCAAAAATCAGTGGAACAACAAGCTATGAGAAACCAAAATACACCCTGTGTGCTGATGTTTGGGATGACTACCCTGGTTATGCTGTGTTGGGCTTAAAATATTCTGAAGATGAAGAAGCAATGCCAGAATCTGCTGCAGCTGTGAAGAGGAACCTCCCACGAGAAACAAGGTCTGTTCCTACTGTTGATCCTACCAATAATAATTTACCTGGTTCAGGAATCTCTCAAGCTGATCTTGATAAGTTTAAGTTTGAATTTCTAACTGCTGTGAGAACCATAGTTAGAGAAGAAGTTTCTAATGCTCTTACTCAAGTGTCTCTACAAGTTTCAGAAAATTCATTGGAAGCCTTCTCACAGAGAGTATCTAATGCTGTGAAGCCAGACCTAGCCAATACTGGTGAACTTATTGGCAGGCAAATAGCCTTTTTGAATCATACTATGAAGGATCTTCACACCGGCCTGGTATCTCTATCATGCGAATTTCGATCAACCATCACTGGTATGATGGAAGTTTTGAGAAATTTGATTGAACATCTCAACAAGTCTGACCTGAGGAAGTTGAAAGCTGAGTTAACTCACATAGTTAGCCAAGCCAGTACAGGCAAGGTCACTAAGATCACTACCCGTGAGATAGAATCTCTAAGAGAAGTTATGCATGATGAGTTAGCTGCTGTTAGACAAATTCTTGACTTAGAATCTTTGAGAAATATGAAAGAACTCTGTGATAACAGTCATAAGATGGCATTGGTATATTCAGAAGATGCTAAGAAAGCCCTGCAAGAGATCAAAGAGAAAGTTGATAATTACTTCTCTAAGATTTATACAAAACACGAGATTACTGCAAGCTTCAAGGTATTGGCAGAGAATCTGAAATTACCTCCATTCACTCAGGCCTTCAAAACTCAAGTTCATCAGTTGCAAGATTTTGTCCCTTCCTTGGCACAGTTCATGGAGAATAAAGATTATTTTGAAAAAGCTATGAAGTATGGAGCAGAAGTCATTCAGGACTTTATTCATCTTTTGAAGCCCTGTTTTCATGCACAGGCCACTGCCATAGTACTTCCTACTTCTGAACCTCTCAGTGATTCTGATATAGCTCCAAATCAGCTATCTGTTGCTCAAGCTCTCTCTCAGTTAAGACCAGTTCCTCAGTAAGTTTCTCCATCAGCTCCTGTTTCTCAACACCAACCCTCTGTGGCACCTGCTCCTCCACCTGCCCGAGTTGTCCTACCACCTTTTCAGATTCTCCAAGACCAGCATGTCTCCCATCCTTCAAACTTACCCACTATTGATCCCAAAGACAAAGGCAAAGCCCCTTTGTATTCCACCAAATAGTTGTGTATTGTTTTTGATGGGGTGAACAATGTGCTACTTGTAATAATATGTACTTTATCATTTTTTTTATCTCTCCTCTCTCCTGACTGCTTTTACTTTCACCTTCTCTTATCCGTTTTCCCTCCTTTTTGATTATCCCAAAGGGGGAGAAGAACAAGAATACTTTATGGGAGAAGAACAAGAATACTTTATGGGAGAAAAGATGTATATATCTCAGGGGGAGAAATCTGTATAATATATATGGGTAATCTAAATTAAGGGGGAGATTTATATATCTCTTTATATTTATTCTTCTTATGGTTTAATTCTCATTATGTTTTTATTAAGGATATATCATATTAGTTATATTTAATGATAAAGATTTGTGATTATCAAAAAGGGGGAGATTGTTGAGCCCTCTGGAAGATTGTTGATTTCATGTCTATGTTTGATGTTTTAATAATCTCAAATCATCACATACCATTAATGCTTAATCTGGGATGATTTATCATAAACTTAATTACAATCTGTAAATTAATCGGTTATCATGTTTTTGTCTATGCTTATTGACTTACAAAGTATGTTGGAAGACTTCTGGATCCATCAGACTCACCGATCCATCATACTCACCGATCCATCAGACTCACCGATCCATCAGACTCACCGATCCATCAGACTCACCGATCCATCAGACTCACCGATCCAAGGACTCACCGATGCAAATGATTCACCGATGGACGAAGCTACTGACAGACTCACAGCTACCGATACCGACGCATGAAGATACCGACACATGAAGATACCGACACATGAAGCTACCGACGCATGGAGCTACCGATAAACAAAGTCACCGATACAAACATGTACCAACCGATGCAAATGAGCCACCGATCAAATGACCCATCGATCAGATGACAGACCGATGTTGATCAGTCTGATTCACCGATGCTGATCTATCTGAGTCACCGATCATTACTCACTAATGCTGATGACCTACCGATCACTTGATTCTTCAATAGTCATAAACAACTGTTTGAATTTCTTTATCTTTATCTTTATTTAATCTAACCAACGGTCATATTAGGTATATTTTAATGCTCTGTCAAATTATTAATAAAGGTTGTCGGATGTCAGGAATCCGTACCTCGTACCTGCAGAAAGGAAACCTTTTCTGTCCCCTGTTTCAGGTGACATAAATACAAGAAGACTCTGCTGAAGAGAGGAGTTACAACAGATACAGAGACAAGGAAGACATACGACATATTCAAGAAGAGTTCTGTGCATACAAAAGAATATCGAAGAGCTTCATCGACTACATTTTTCACTGTCTGTGAACCTGGAGCATACGACACTCTGTTTCTCAAACAGAAACGAGAAGAGGACTCAGACTCACTTCTGATCGAATCCAAAGGAGTCCAGAGCTACACTGAAATCACCAGAACCTCTTCTAAACTCTACATCTTTTGTTCTGTGATTTATTTTTATACCTTTCGAGCAGTGTGTGTTATCTGCTGTATCTAACACATACACTGTCTCCTGTACTTTCACTGTAGGATCTGTAAATCCTCAGCAAACCTTTTTACACTTCATTTCCCACTGTGGATAGTGGTAGAGGTCGTGTGTGACCTGAACAGCTAGTTGCTGTTGAACTGTTTCCCACGAATAACAGTGGTAGAGGTTTTTGTGACCTGGACAGTGTGTTCACTATTGTTAACCCCGATCCAGGGTGTGGATCATTTTTATATAAACTTTTGAGAGGACTAAGTCTCGGCTTGAGACTGAACCTCTTGGTTAATTCTCTGTGTTTGTAGCTACATACTTTATCCATACTACATAGTTATTTCATATTCCGCTGCTATTACTTTGAAATATAATTTATTTTCAAAGCTACTTTGATAGTTAAACTCGCAAGTGTTTATATTTATTATAGACTAGTAAGTTAGTTTCAAAGGTTAATTTAATCATAAGAATAAGTTAACTGAGAATAATCAATCTTTGAGAAACTAATTGAACCTTTATAATCTGTATAAATTCACTACAGTTTAATCTGTTTTTGAAAAAGGGGGATTTTTAATCAACATTGTTTTTAATAGAAAATTTTAATTGGAACTCAATTCACCCCCCCTCTTGAGTATCCACTCCGACCAACACATTCCATATTGAAAATATAGCATAAATTAACATAAATAACCCATTAAAAGTAACGAGTTTCATCTCATAAGAACACATTCATAAAATTTCGGTTCCCAAAAGAAAGAGGGGATAACATACTTGATACAAGAACCGTAAATCTTGAATGAGAAGTAAAAGATGTGTTATTGAAAGAAGAGTTCTTTTGGAAAAAATTTTGTTCCCAATAAACAATATTGGTAATCATATATATCCATGGAATTTAAAGAAAATGATTACCAAATTATTTTTTATGAGTAACCATATCAAAAATGGAGTGAGAGAGGGAGAACCTGAAGGATGAAATTTGGGTTTGAGAATTTCCCCTTACCTTGTTTCTGAATGCTTCCTTCTCTTTAATGTATGGTATAATGATATTATATTCATTAATTATAAATATAGAACATTGTGTAAATTAATATGGTTCATTATTTTTTCATTAAGTGATTTTATTTACCTTTGGATGAGTTATAGGGTTTAAAAAAATTATTTGGGAATGTTTGTTTTTATGGTTTTCTTGAGTGGTTCACTTGTATTCTTAAATTGATGTTTGGGTAGAACATGGGTAAACATCCAGAAAAGATATTACATGTTATTAATGATATTACAGAATGTTGGATGATATTTTAATGAATTATAGTAGATCCATGTGGATGAATCATTAGATAAGAATTAAGTTATGACTGTTTGGGTTAATTTGAGCGATGTTTCGATCATAATGAACTTGTATTATTTTATCACTACCACTATGGTCATAAGGTAGTTCCAGAACATTAAATAAGAGATAATACATATAAAATGTTTTTTTTCAACCATAAAAATGGTTTCATGACCATATCTGAGGGTAGAAATGGAAGAAGAAAACTTGTCGTTCTTGAAGGTGATAAATTAACACCTCACGAACGACGTTCTCCTTAATAATATAAAAGGAAGAGGAAAAAGGGGGTTGGATGATATAATATACCATTTTCATCATAATATTCCAATACATGTATAATAATGGAGTTATAATACCATTTAGATGAAGATAGGTGGGGAGAGATCAAGAAATTAACTTGAACTTGAAAAGAAATTAAAGGAGAAGAGGGAGAGAAATTACCTCTTAAATCCTCCTCTTGAGATTCTCCTTAAGGAAGCTAGGCTTGGTCTTCTGATGAGACCAGAAGCTCTTGAACGTGGGAGAGGGGATAGGTAATAGGTTTTAGTAGATTTTATAGAAGTCTTGGAGCTTGATAGGTGTGAGGAAATGAGTGTGTGAAGGGTGGTTTTTATAGTGGAGGGGAGATGGGTTTCCTTAATATAAAATTCATTAGTTTATTAATTTCCCCTAAGACAAGGAATAGTGAGTCTTCAATGACCATGAATATTAATTTTATCATGTGATCCCGAACCAAGTGGGCTTACATCAGAAGAACATCACACATGACTCTATAATTAGCTTATTTAGCATATTTTGTAAATTAGGGTATTTCACTATTCATCAAAAATTGAAGTATCTCAGAAAAATCCCAAAAATTTACCCCTACCATTTATCGATGTGTATAATCCAAAAATGAATTACATTTTTCAAAAATAGTTTTCTAAATATTATTAATTTTATATTTACTTAAAATAATAATTTACTTAAAAAACAATTTTTAAAATTAAAACTGATTTTATAGTGCTTTCAAAAATTACGTAGTGTATTATAAAATTATCTAAAAACTATAATAAATTTATTTTATAATTAATGAACACATTTTAAGAAAATAATTTTTCATTTAAATTAATTAATTAATTATAATTATTTTTTTATGACTTACAAAATACCAAAACGTTTACTAAGGTCAAATTGTCACATTATTAGATGTCTAAATTTTATTCAATTATTCATGGGTAAGATTAATTTTATATTGGATGATTTAATATTCATAAGGGTCATATTACTATTCATATGGGTATGTTACTATTCACAAGGGTAGGTTACTATTCATCAAAAATTATTTTAGTTTTATTAGACTCCAAAAATCATCTTAAACACAACCGTGTATGTCAAATTCTAAAAATTCCCAATACAGAAGTAACAAACATAGGTTTAGAGGTCACTTAGCACTTAGTAGTTCATTATTTTGTGTTTTCATGTGATTTTATGACATAATTTTAATAATGGAATTTTCATTGAAAAAATTTGGGTCGTTACAGTCATAGACCCAACAATGGTCTATCATCCCCCGATAGAAAAAGGTTATGGTGACCTGAAGGTCCCAATAATTCATGATTTATTGAACCGTGACTATGGTGTTAACAAACATTATTGATAGGTTCTGGAAGAGTATCATCAGATTCTTCCTCAGTTTTATCCATTGTTAATTTGAGAAGGCAGTTCCCAGGAGGATCCTTACTCTTCTAGAGTGGGATGGATCTTGAATGGTCCCACTATAGTGACTCTAGGTTCAGTAAAGAGTGGTATTCCTAAGGACTAAGGGATGCATGTAGTGTATTTCTTAGAACATTTGAGGAATGATTTGGGTATCCACCCCTTTCCATAAGGAAGGTCAGGGGAGGCAGTGTAGAAGGGTGTAGTGGAAAGGGAGGCATCCTAGGATGTGGATGTGGCGAGTCATCTGTTTGAAGTGAGATCTATTGACGATGCTTCAATGTACCTGCCTTTTTGTCATGACTAAGTTCTCGGTGGCCCTTAAAGATGAGTAAGGAAAGACACAAAAAAAGTAACCTCAATTCATGGGTCATGGATACAAGCAACCCATAGGCCCAGACCTTTAAGTACATGTCTTGCAGGCAAGACCTTTTTATACTGACACGGTTAAGTCAAGTGGAAAGGTTATTCATTCTCAAAACCAGTTTTCAGTGCAGGGAGTTAAGTAAGGAAACTCGTTCGAGGAAGGGAACAATGTGGAGGCATCCTAATAAATTAACTTCCCCAAGATTTTATAGGCTCCCAATGAGGATTAGGTTTGTAATTCGTAAAATCCTATTGATTCCAAGGTGGTGGAAATTGTGGATGAATATATTAGATCCTCTCAAAGAAAGGAAAAAACTCTCTAATTGGTCTAGAAGGTTTTATCTAGAACTCCTGGAGGCCACCTAAGAAGAAGAATTACTCCTTATTACATAGACCTCCTGTTACACAATCCTCAAGGAAATGAAAGGTACCTATGATGTTTTCCAAGTAGTCTCATGATGCTAAAGAGGTTGCCGAATATGATTCCCGCCTGTTCGGTAAGGAATTGATTTAATGTGATGAGTGGGAAAGAAACCTCAATAGTAATGAAGATTTATGTGGCAAGGGATTTCAAGCCATCACTAAATAAGAGGAATTCGACATGTTGGTGGGGGAGTCATATTCAGTTTAGTCACTACAAGGAGCAAGGCGAATGGATGTAAAAAGATATTGGCATAATTGGACGTGGATACAATGAGAATAATATTTCTGTGGAAGATCTCTTCCATACATGGGACAGGACAACATACAACATTGAGATATTTCTCAACAGTGATTCCCATGATAAGGTTTCACCTATGCAATGGAGTCTCCTCAGAGGTAAGCTTTTTTATAGGCTTAAATTACAATTCCTTGATTTGGCTATTTCTTATCAGGTTGGGTGATGTCCTTCGGTATCTTGACCAATTTCCCACTTTTCCTTAAAAGTGTTTTCATCTCAATACAAAATTAAAGTTCTAAGAGGAGGGTTTTTCTATTTTGATCACGTTTATAATTGTTTTATATTATAATTGATATATATGACTCTTGAATATCTATTATCATTATCTTGGATGTAATACAATTTATGTTTTGTTCTTGGGTCCTATATAGATGTTTATTTTGGTGTTATGTGATCTATATTGAATCCATTAATTTTTCTTTTTTATTGCACCCTCCTCAAAGAGTCTAATATCTTCATAGAATCTTATTCAACCCTCACAGCTATTTTGAATCCTCTAGCATATAAATAGGTAGGTCTGAGATATAATAGAGACCACTATTTCAGGCACCAAATAGTAGCTTGCGGTCGAGGGATATTAAAAAGTGATATTAGAGAGGTTTTTCATATTGACTTGATTTTTCATGATAGTATATATTTTATTGGGATGTTTTGAGGATTGGTAATGTTCTTTATCTTTAGAGTAAATAAACCATGTATACTAAAAAAATATAACTCATGTAGGATGGGACATTTTTTTCTTAGATTTCACCTGTGAGAGTTCTGTTATCTCACCTTAAGTGATGTATATGGTTTTATTTTTAATAATATTTTATTTTATCTCTTGGGATTATATAAGAATATCTAATATGTGCATTCAACCATTATATTTTTCATGTAGGATTCACATTTTATCAATGCTTTTGGTAGCGATTGATTGATTTACATATGCCTTTTTATATCTACACATGATTATGAGAAAAAGGAGGGTTGTCCATTTAATGTGTGAATAATGTCTTATAAGATGTTTTTTCAAATAAGGTAATGGTGGAATATTACCTAGAAAATACATTAAATGTTACCTAGCGGCAAAATAATATATACATGGGTGATTTAATGAATATTTTTGTTAAATAAAGTGCCAATAAAAAAATATAGTATTTCCCTTATATATAGTGAATGAAACTTTATCTAACCAAACATAGAAAATATAATTCCTAAGAAAATATTAAAAACAAGGAATAATTATTTATATAATCATATAAAAAATGGTGATGCATGTTATTGAGTAATCGACAGTAATTGAGAGTGTTTGGTTTTGTGATACTTTAGGGAATGATTATATATGGAAGTGGGATATTGCACCTATTTTGTTTTGTTAATATTTGAAAGTCATTCTATTATATTTGTATAATATGTTCATGTTTTCATTGTATAAATTCGATAGCTTAGAGATATAGGATTTGAGATAAGAGGGCGAGGATGTGTTGGTCCCACTAGTGTGTGGGATAGAGCATTCTGTTGTTCAGGTTCCCTGATTTATGATTATGTTCTTAAGAGTTATCTACGTGTAGTCCATCCAATGGATTGGGGAGCACCTCAGGTGGCTTTATTGATGTCAAACCTAACCAATGAGTTTTAATGATTTCACCCCCATTGTAATTGGGCATGGGTTCTCTATCGGATGCTGAGATATGTATTGTGTTTATTTGGACTATTCTAGACCACTTAGAGGCCACTCATGGTAAGAGGGTGAAGCTTTCCTCATACATGTTTCATGGAGTATCCAGACAATGATGGAATATTCATGTATAGGATGAAATATATGATGGAATGACCTAGTTGTTATTTCAGACCTGTTTCATTGGTCATTTAGTTTTTAAGAACTTACAATTAGATAAAGACATATGGTTAATTTATTTTATATAGGGTATGATGATAATTATGGATTATGCCTCCCATTTTGTAGAGATTCTATGTTTTTCTCCCTCTTTGATTTGAGATGAGAGAACTAGGGATAAAAACATTGAGTAAGGATTATGATACAAGAGTTGAGTTTAGGTTAATGCATTTTGACTAACCTCTTTTTTGGAAATTATGAACAAGGCCTAGATCATCTAGCGGATTGTGGGACAGGTGACGAGTCGTTCCGCCGAAGATATGTTATCGGTGTCTCAAATTATAATTACCCTAACAAGTATAGCACCAGTAGGGGTCGATCAACATGGAACATTAAGAGGTTACTCTTATCTTGTTTTGAATTTATTTGTATATTTCTTTTAGTGGAGGCTGCTGGATTTAGAGTTGATTTTGTTTGGTTGTTTTTAGGCACAAAAAGAACTAGTGGTTTTTAAGTTTCTTTCAACAAAGTAATTGCTAGAATGAAAGAAAAGACAGGAAAATTGGTTTTGATGCAAATAAGAATAATAATGCGTTGGGGTTATGGATTTGTGATAAATTGATTATTAAATTAAATTTCTTATGAGGTTGGGTTGTTCATGATAATATAATACTCTGGATTACAATTTGTAATTAAGTTTCCTTAGTCCAGATCAGTTAATATTAAGAATTTAAGTAACTAACTCCTTGGTCCGGTAGCTAGTTTTTAACAGATATTTATTTGGCTTAGTCCATTTTGAGCCGAAAAAATCTTTCAATAGTCATGAAATTATTCATCAGGATTCTTCTTTTGAATCCTTGAAGATTCTGCCCTAGGTCCAGTACTGAATTTTCAATGATAATATGAAGTGATTTAAGAAGAATACGAAGAGATTATTAAAACGAACATATTCACAGAAACTTAATTCATATTACAACTCATCAGTCTCCACAACCGCAACACACTGGGTGTTTAGTTACACATATTGAAAATGAATAACACAAAATTATTAATACCTGATTAAATCATTCTTGGAATTTTGAGGTAGAATTGGTTCTTCAATAGAAGAATGATGGTATTATGACGGTAGAGCATCTTTCCTTTGGATCATCGTTCCTTGTTCTCCACACCACACCTCAATCTCCACTTCTCAACTCCTTGGTCCGGAGGCCAAGGACTCTTTTTATAGGAAAAATAAGTAAACGACATGTATAGAAAGTACACGACGTGTAGTTTCGTCAACACACTTTTGGATTCCTTTTCTCTGCTGGTAGGTGGCCTAACATGCCGTATTTGACTTTGAACATGGAACCTCCTGGTAGGTGAGTGTACACGACATTTAGCGTCGTCATACACAGCTTGTAGTATCAAAATTTTCCATGAACCCCTTCTTGAATAATAGACACGACGTGTAGAAAATGGAAGATGGCGTGTCTCCTTCAGCGGCCACATGGGTGTGTAGACTCTTCTCATCCACAAACCGCTTCTAGAACGTCGTAAATGGCGTGTAATGCCACCCCACATGGAGTTTAATGTCTAGCTGGTGACTTGGGCATGTAATCCCTCCTTTTATATGTGTCCCTGTCTGAATGTACATGGCGTGTATAAAAGTACAAGTCGTGTTGTTGAAAATTTTTCTCAGACTTCCCTTCATTTGTGTATTTGGATATAAAACTGCTGAAAATTGACAAGGCCACCAAAATCAAATTATTTTTCCTCTAAGAATTTGGTATTTGGTGAAGAATTGTTTTTATTGTTAATAAAGTGTATGAAAATGCATACAAAAATTGGGTGCATCAAAATCCCCCATACTTAGTCCTTTTCTTTCCCTCAAGAAAATCTCAACATCTAATTATCAGAGTCTATACTTTAAAAGGAAGGACTTTAGTTAGTCGTAATTGTAAATAATAAGTTACAGGAGAAAATTCTGAAAAAATACACTACAGTTTTAAATTCTGAAGATATTCTAATCATGCATCCTATATAATTTAATTAACTATTGTCATCATCTTATAACACATGTTTCAACCTTTCAAAAACAAGAAAGACTTTTTATGATCTACCTCACCAATAAAGAGCTCAACACTTGATAATTTTTATATAAAAAGTTTTTTTCAATCAAAGAAATATGAACTCTATCCATAGGTTTGCAAGAATTCTTAGTTCTCCACTTTAGAAAATTTTACTTACAAAAATCATGAGGGATTTCCGAATAGTATCTGATGTTTCTGTGGCTAAAGGTTGGTAGGTAAAGATTTGAAAAATAATTCTGAGGCTTGAAAATGGAGGATAAATTCTTATATAACAATCCATTAAATTCAAATTTAAACTCAATATAAAAATTTCCTCAACATGCTTTATCAAAGGATCTCTTCACCACCATATCCTTTAGCTGAGTCGAAGTCACAAACCAATAAGTGTGTATAATGTCCCTTTGTCTATACCGTTTTTTAAAGGGAACCCTTCTGAATTTCCAAAATAGAGGTTTGGAACTCTTTTCTTTTCTCCCCAAATGATAAAAAAGAACTCCCCCATACTTAATTTCTTGACAATTCATAAATTTATGCCATGTGTTTCCAATCCTTTTTATAAGATCAAATGAATAATCATGAAAAATCATAAAAGAATGAGGGTAGGAAGGGAAATAATCTTGTAATATGGCTTCATATTAAGGCTATTCATGGCTTCTATGGGCTTTACGAAGATTAGATGTAGGGTAGGCTCAAGATAAAGGGGTTAACAATCTTATACCTCAATCATTTTAATGTAATTAAAAAATTCTTCATGTTTTGAAAAGAAAACTTGCAAATTCTGGTAGTTATGCATATTCTATGAATCTCTCAAGAAAGAGGGTATTTAGAAAGAATATGACAAAATGGTTTAGAATACCTCTCAGGAGTGGTAATAAATAAGAGACAATCAGGTCATGACTTTCAAATAATTTATTATTATAATTTTTGTAATTATCCATAGATTACAAGTTGTAATTTAAATTATGTGATCAATTATTTAAAAACACTTAAGAATCAAAATAAGCATGCAAGTTTTTTTTAAATTTTTTCACTTTTAGTTTTATTATTTTAAAAAATAATTAACCAAAATATCTTTACATTTTAAAAATATATCTTCCAAAAATAATGTCTCCTAGATTGATGATAAGGGCGAAGACTAAAGAAGTCAAGAGAGATTCCCCCCATACTTAAGTGTGCATGTGGTCCACCAAGTGCCCAAAAAGTGGAACAAGGAAAGGTGGGAATATTTAGTGGATCAGACTATGGGGAAGTAAAGAAAGGAGTATTATCAAGAAATAAAAGAAAAAAATGGAAAAAAAACACTCTGCTCGTGTCTAGGTGAAGAGAAATAGTAGGTGGTGGAAAAGAGCAGCCCAAGACGTGTCAAGGTACCTGTGATGATGGGTGAAAGAAAAAAAGGAAAGCATACAAAGCAGGCACACAGATGAAAGAGCAGAAAAATATATATACAATAAAAAGAATATGTCCCAAAACCAGTCATGGGGTCACCTCAGAAGAGGCATCAACCAGGACAGAATCGACTGGAAGAGATGGTGCTAGAGACGTGGAAGATGGAGGCGTAGACTCGATGGCAGGATGGGAAGCTGGAGAAGTAGGAGCAGTAGGCACCAGACTCAGTAAGAGAAGATCAGCATCCCCCCTGGACTGGCAGTAGTGGTGGTAGCAGAAGAAGTAGCAGTAGGGCCCAGAGTAGATAGCAGAACGAAATCTGTGGCCAGTGTTGTGAATAGCGGTGGAGCAGCAGCAGAAGGGCCAGGGACCGAGGCAGGTGGCATGGGAAAATGAATACCCAAATGCTGAACAATAAGTCCTAACAACCGCTCCATGAGGTCTTGGAAGATATCTATATGGACCAAATGCTCCCCAATATTGTCCTGGCGGCAGGCGAGATGAACCAACTACTATCCCATCACGGATAGGTGGATGGAAAAGGCGAGATCAGCTAAGGGTGCGGGGGTAGGTGGGGATGGTGGTGTTAACGAAGAAGGATGGCCACAAGAAGTGGGTTCAGTAGGAGGTGGGTGAGGTGGAGAATCTATAGGGGGTGGGGAAGGAGGAGTAGGGGCATCAGCTGGGGCAGGAGGGTCAGTGGGTGGCTGGGGAGGAGCCTAGACAAGGATGTAAGCACCCCCTGCTTTGGGACCAATCCCATGAGAATAATCTTGAGATTGTCGATCTGCTAAGAAGAACCTAACAAGTCATGGGGTAAAGAAGGCTCGAAAACCCCAAGGTGGTGGGTGAGGTTAGTTGTGTAAAAACCACCATTCAGGTTTCCTTGACGGCTGGTAAACATAGAGTGGAAATAGGAGGCGGCTCGATAGGGGAGGTCCGGGTAGTCGTGCCGGATGACACATGGTGAGGGAAGAGGATGGCACTGAAACATCGGTGGGTGAAGCTAAAGATGGGGTTGGTGATAAGGGTGATCTTCTGGGAGGTGGGGGAATATCGGTGGTTAGGCCCAGAGATCTCCTCCCATATGGTAATGAGCTCAGAGCTCTTGGTTTGGGTAAAGGTAGAAACCGAGGGTGGGGTGATAGGATGGTGTAGAAGTTGTAGCCTTGGCCAAACTCGGTCATGGTGAGGGGGAATCATCGGCTGCCCAGCCGGAATCGAACCATGGGCAACGCATCACCAGGTGTCTCTTGATACTCAACTCCATTAAACTCAAAAGAGGCCGTGAACTCCAAAAATAAATCACAGAAGATAGGAGTGTTATCCTGGAAAATAGTGAGAAATAGAGTATTCCCGATAATTTCCCCCAAGTCCTCCCAAATACCTAGCTACTACGGAATTCTGTTGTCGAGGTATCAACCACTCAATGGTATCGACCGGCGAGAGAAGCATCAGACCCTATAATGTGCCAGATCGGTGATTGGGAAGACCATGCATGGGTAGGGAACACCTGTAGGTCCCGGTCCAGGTGCAGGTGCAGCAGCAGGAGCTGACTCTGTGGGTGGATCGACTGCCGGAGGTAAAGTCTCGGTAGATGAAGTGGTAGATGTGGGACTAGATACTGATGAAGATAGGGTAGTTAGAGTGGAAACTGGTGGAGAAGAAATGGAGGTGCTTGGGAGCTCCATGCAGGAAGGCGGAGGTACAGTCGTGCTAGGTCCAGCCTCTACAAGGGCAGTCAGTGGTGGAAGAATGGCCAATAGAGGGAGCTCATAGATCGGTGCATCTGGGTCTGGCTGCATCGTAGGTTAGAGTCAAATCCGCCGAAAAATGGGCCTCTCGGCCTCAATGGAAGAGTGAAGCCGCTTCCCCCAAGAAGGATTGCGATCTTCCATATCCTGAAATAGAAAACAGAAAACAAATGAAATTGGAAAGAAAATAAAAGAAATAAAATGTGAG
Source organism: Viscum album (assembly GCA_963277665.1). Taxonomy (NCBI): domain Eukaryota; kingdom Viridiplantae; phylum Streptophyta; class Magnoliopsida; order Santalales; family Viscaceae; genus Viscum; species Viscum album. The sequence continues at coordinate 624,127,210 of OY728133.1, forward strand.
AAAATAGGAAAAAGTACACGGCATGTACATCCATAGTACACAATGTGTAGTGAAAAATGTAGAGCATCCCGTGTTCCTTGGATAAACATGCCGAAGGTGGAGAAGAGTGACCATGTAAAAGTACACGACGTGTACCAAACATACATGCCGTGTTTATACAAAGTGCATGTGGTTGTGAATTACAAATGGCATGGCCATGTTTTTATGATGTCGAAGAATAAAGGACACAACATGTATCAGAAAAACACGATGTGTTATTTACTCAAGGAACATGGTCGTGTGGGTGCGAGACATGGGCCGACCGAAAGGAATAAGCTTCACGGCGTGTACCGAACATACACGCCATGTATGTGAACATGGGGTGAAAAGTAATGTTATGTGATACACACGGAGTGTCCAATGGAAATGATATACATGGCGTGTACCAAACACACACGCCGTTTACATGAAAATGGTGTGTGTGGCCATGTGGAAAAGGGTACTCGGGGACGACGGGGAAAAGTACACGGTGTGTACTGAAGATACACACCATGTATATTCGAATTTAGAAGTATTTCTTGTGTGGTCATGTAAAGAAGTACATGGCATGTGTTCTTCAATTCGTGGATGTGTACTGGCGGAAGCTGAACGGTCGGCCGATCTGAAAATCATCCTAAACTATTCTAAAAACTTGAAATAGAGAGTGCAGAACAACGTACCTTGATTGAGGATCGCAATGCAAGAGAAATCAGAGCTTGAAATGAACCAAAATGACGGATTTGGGAAATGGGGGTTTGGGTTTTGTTCGGGAGAAGAAAATGGGAAGAAGAAGAGGAGAGGGGGAAGCCGTGCAACATGACGTGAAGTTGGGTGGCCCGTGGCTTATATAGACGAGGTACACAACATGTTCTTCGAGCCTACACACCATGTATCCCAATTGTTTTTTAACAACAATAATATATACTATATAATAATTAATATTAATTAATTAAAATAAAAGTAAAATGGGTATATATATATATATGTATTTATAGAATTAAAAGAAAATAAAACTATAAAAATAATGTAGTGGGCAAATACATGTCGTGTGTTTAAAAATTGTAAAAAGAGAAGTACAACCTTTGGTCCGGTGCTCGGGGTGAGGTTCGAACTGGCGATCGGCTGTTCCGAATAGAAGCCCTCAACCACTAGAGTGAAGGTAGTACTGCTTCCCATATTATATATATATATATATATATATATATATTCTATACAGCCTATACACACAGGAAGAAAGAAAAGCACGACATGTGGTTTTTAATTATATAAGAAGGGGATGAAGCAGAGAGATTAGCCGAGTTCGAACCTGGGTCTTTTGGATCCAGGGCCGAGACTTTACCAATCATCCAAATTCATCCGCATGAATTTGTTTTACAAGAAAACGTTTTTAAATTATTAAGGAAAATTATGGTACACACGACGTATATCGAAAGAAACGCCGTGTGGTTTTATTAAAAGGGAAAATGATGGAAATGGGGTGGTTAACAGGATTCGAACCTGGGACTTTTGGAACCGGGTTATGATCATGGCCAACCGATCCATCCCCTCCATGGGTTTTCTTATAAGCAAATACATATATATATATAAATATAAATTTTCCTACACATGCCTTGTAATAAATGGAGGAACCCCATGCTGAAGGTAGGTTGGGAGGATTCGAACCGGGGACGACTCCGATAAACTCCAGTGAGTTTACCATCGGAACCGACATCATCCCTGGTTATTTATTGGTTATTCTATAGATTTATACTACTAAGATTATAAATTAAAAAGATAAGTACATGCCGTGTATATATGTGGGACATGACATGTAACCTCTAGGTTTCCTCCCAGGAAGCGCCTTTGTTTTAGGTCGTTGGCTCAACCTTCTTACCTTGACTTACCTGAGAGGTGTGGTGGAGATCGATCCCAATGTATCTTCCATGGGATTATAAATTTTTAGTCATTGGCCATTCACCTTCAACGGTTGACCATCCTCCTTAGCAATTTCCACCACTCCGTGAGGGAATACTCATATGATATGGAACAGTCCCGACCACCTTGATTTGAGATTTCCTGGGAATAGACGAAGATGGGAGTTGAAAAGGAGTACCTGATCACCGGGTTGAATTTGTTTTCGAGAAATCAATAAGTCGTGAATGGATTTTGTCCTCTATTTGTACAATTTAGCATTCTCATGTGATTATCTTTTGATTTCATCAAGTTCTGATATCTGGAACTTACGTCTCTCTATGAGTACCTTCAGATCAAAATTTTGGGATTTGATGGCCCAATATGATTTGTGTTCCAGCTCCACAGGTAGATGACATGGTTTTCCATAGATGAGACGAAACAGTGACATCCCCAGTGGTGTCTTAAAAGTGATGCAATAGGCCCACAAAGCTTCGTCAAGATTTTTGGACCAGTCCTTCCATGAGGTATTCACTATTTTCTCCAAAATTTGTTTGAGCTCACGGTTGGAGAGCCCCACCTATCCACATGATTGGGGATGGTATGGTGTACCCATGTGATGCTTCACCCTGTATTTTGACAGCACGCTTTTCATTAATGCATTGTCCAAGTGAGTCCCTCTTTCACTGATCAGTACACGAGGAATAGCAAACCTAATTAAAATTTTCTTCTTGAGATAGTTCACGACCATCTTGGCTGTGTCGTGTGTCATAGTAGTGGATTCCACCCATTTGGAGACGTAATCAACGCAGACAAGGAGGTAGGTATGCCCCAAAGAAGGGGAAAATGGTCCTATGAAGTCGATTCCCAGAACATCAAAAATCTCGACCTCCAGGATGGGGTGCTAGGGAATCTAGGCTCTACGTCCCATATAACCTGTACATTGGAATGGATCACAATAGGGAATGAAGGCTCGAGCATATTTATGCATGGTGGGCCAGAAAAACCCAGGTTGCAGAATCTTTACTATAGTATGATCCGGTCCATGATGTCTTCCAACGGGTGAGGCATGAAAAAATTCCAGGACCCCTTGGACCTCCGTCTCTGGGATACACCATCGGATCACCCCATCTCCATAATATCGGAATAGGAATGGGTCTTCCGAGAAGAATCGCTTAACATTAGAGAGGAATCTTTTCTTCTACTAGAAGGAGAGGTCGGGATGGATGGAACCTGTAACTAAATAGTTAGCAATATCAGCAAACCATGGATTAGGGGATTTAAAAATTGAAAAGAGTTTCTCATCAGGAAAATCCTCCCTTATCTCTCTATCCTATCCCTTCTCCAAGTGCGGCAGCTCCAGACGGGATAGATGATCAGCAACCATGTTCTCACTCTCCTTCTTATCACAAATCTCTAAATCAAATTTGTGTAAGAGGAGGACCCATCAGATCAATTAGGGCTTTGCATCCTTCTTGTTTAACAGGTACTTAAGTGCTGCATGGTCAGTATAAACAATAACTTTAGACAACACAAGGTAAGAATGAAACCTATTTAAGGTGAATACTACTACCAGAATCTCTTTCTCTGTAGTGGTGTAGTTCAGTTGGGCCTCATTGAGTGTCCTGCTGGCATAGTAGATGGGTTGGAAGATTCATTCCAGCCGCTGACCCAGGATAGCTCCCACCACACAGTCCCTGGCATCGTACATCACTTTAAATTGTGCCTCCCAGTTGGGGGAAATCATTACTGGAGCTTCGACCAGGCTTTACTTTAGATGCTCAAAAGATGAGGTGCATGCCTCAATGAATTCGAAAAAGGAATCCTTTGTTCGGAGATTGGTGAGGGGCTGTTCTATCTTTGAGAAGTTGTGGGAAAACCGCCTGTAAAAACCCACATGGCCTAGGGATTTTCGGATGGCTTGAACAAAAGTTGGAATGGGAAGTTGTGAAATGACTTCTAATTTCTCCGGATCCACCTCTATCCCCTTTTCTGAAATTTTATGGCCAAGGACTATGCCACTTTGCACCATGAAATGACACTTTTCCCATTTTAAAACTATGTTAGTTTTTTCGCATCGCTCCAGTAAAAGTTCTAGGTACTACAAACAGGCGGTGAATTACTTCCCGCAAATGAAAAAATCATCCATGAAGACCTCCAGGATTTGTTCCGCCATGTCGTAAAAAATGTCTAGCATACATCGTTGGAATGTGGAAGGAGCGTTGCACATACCGAAGGACATCCTGCGGTAGGAAAATGTTCCGTAAGGGCAAGTGAAAGTGCTCTTCTAATAATCTTCTGGGGAAATGGAGATCTGATTATAGCAAGAGTAGCCATCGAGGAGGTAGTAATATTCATGCCAATCAAGCCTTTCTGGTATCTGATCCATGAAGTGCATGAGAAAATGTTCTTTCCTTAATGCGTCATTCAGCTTCTTGTAATCTACACAAACTCTCTAGCCCATGACTGTGTGAGTGAAGATGAGCTCAGTCTTATTGTTTGATAGAACAGTGATGCCTCCCTTCTTATAGACCACTTTCAATGGACTCACCCATGGGATATCTGATATAGGGTTAATGATGCCTCTTTGTAAATGCTTTATTACCTCCTTCATTATTACTTCCTTCATAGGAGGGTTCACATGCCGCTGGGGTTGTCTCTATGGATTTGCTCCTTCTTCGAGTATCACCTTGTGGGTGCAACTGATAGGGCTGATACCCTTTAAATCTGCAACAATCCATCCAATTTCCTGCTTTCTCCTCTTCAAAACTTGAAGAAGTGCATCCTCCTGGTCTTTTGATAGTGTTTCACTAAGTATAATCGACAAAGTATGATGATCCCCCAAATACACGTACCTTAAAAAATGTGGGAGAGGCTTCAACTGTAGTTCAGGTTCCTTGAGAACCGAAGGTACCAGTGGGTGTACTTCTGCCCTCTCTAGGTTGTCAGGAATGACAGCTCGTTGTCAGTAGTGGCCACCCTGGACATTGATGAATTTTAGTCCCTCTAGAGCCTCATCAGTGGGTATGTCTGGAATAATCATATCATCTAAAAAGGAAGAACATACCAGATCATCTTCTTGTCTACTCAGTTGTTCATCCATGGTAGTCACTTTGTAGAAGTACTCATGTTCAGAAAACGATGCTTATTTGAAGACCATTAGAATATTGTAGGAGACTCTTTCGTCCCCTACTCGGAAAATCAATTCCCCCTGGTGCACGTCAATCAAGAATTTCCATATGGCCTGGAAATTTCTCCCCATTATAATAGGTTCCTCCTAATCCTCCTCCATGTCTAGGATAATAAAATATGTTGAGAGGATCAATCATCCCACCTTGATGAGCACATCCTCCATTAGCCCTTTTGGATATTTAATGGATCTGTTATCAAGTTGAAGGGAAATTCAGGTAGGCTTCAGATCATGGAGTCTGAGATTGTGGAAAACTATGAATGGCATGAGGTTTACACTGGATCTTAAGTTGCATAGAGATTTTCCAAATTCATAGGGTCCAATTGTACAAGGGATAGTAAAGCAACCGAGATCCTGGTGTTTCGGATGAATGGTATGTTGTACAACTGCGGAGCACTCCTTTTTCAGTGCTATCATGACCAAATCCTCCATCTTCCATTTATTCGAGAGGATTTCCTTCTTGAATTTAGCATATGTTGGCATTTAAGTCAGGGCCTCTACAAATGGTATGTTGATGTGTAGCTTTATGAATACTTCCATGAATTTTCCAAACCGGTGATCCAGCTTCCTTTGCTTCATTTACTATGGAAAAGTTAATACAGGCTTGAATGGTTTGATGACCTCCTTTCCTTTTCCTGGTTGAGCCTTCGATGATGGATTTTTGGATGAATAAAGGTCTGAATCTGTACCTTTGTTGTCAGCTGGAAATATAGGAGCAGTTGAATGTGCTGGTTCTGTCTGATAAAGGTTCTTTCCACTTCGCAATGTGATGGAATGGGCCTACTCCCTTGGGTTCTTCTTGGTGTTTCCTGGTAGTGTACTAGGTTGCCTCCCTGAGAGATGGTTTTCTAATTGGACGATTTGGTTCTCGAGGCCTTGAATAGAAAACTCTTGGTTTTGAAATCAAGTCTCAACAGTAGAGATTAATTTCTTCAGAAGATCCTTTAACTTGGACGTATTCTCTTGCTGAGGTGTCTGTGCAGCTGGTGGAGGTGGTTGCTACCTTGGCTACTACGAGCGAGGGTTTTGACACCCTTGTTGCTGGTAAGGGCCCTTTTGGGGCTGTTGCTGCCGTTGGTACTGGTTCTGATATGGTGGTTGACTGTAGTCAGGCGGTCGCTGAGGCAGAGGATTCCGTTGCTGTTGGCCCCAGCTTGAGTTATGGTAATCTCGCCATGCCGAGTTATGGTATTGTTGATACTATTTCGACCTTTTGTTTTGAGAAACATTGCTCACTTCGCTTGTCGAAGGGTCAACTGAAGATCCCTTGCATTCTCTAAAGATGTGGTTGTTACCACAATCACCTCATGCTGGATGGTTCACCGCATGGATTTGCGGTGCACCCTTGAGATTTAATGCGTCAATATTTTTGGATACTACATCCAACTGGGTAGAAATCATGGTACTAGCATCAATACTATGCATACCTCATTTTGGGTTCCCCCGCATGGAATTCCACTGGAATATGTTGGAAGACATATCTTCCAACAGTTCAAAATGTTCTTCCGGGGACTTTTGCATTTCCATTCCTCTAGTAGAAACATCCACCATGGACTTGGTATTAGTTTTCAACCCACCGTAGAAGGTTTGGACTTGCATCCAGAGTGGATGTTCGTTGTGTTGGAATTTACGTAACATTTCTTTGAAGTGCTCCCATGATTCGTACAAGGATTTTGAATCATGTTGCTGAAATTTGGGGATCTTATTCCGCAATGTTACCATCTTCGATGGTGGGAAGTATTTGGACAGGAACGCCTGGGGTAGCTCCTCCCAGGTGAGGATAGATCTTTTTGGCATCCCTTTGATCCATTCTTTCACCTTGTCTTGTAGAGAGAAAGGGAACATGCGAAGATGTATGGCATCCTCAAGAACTCCATGGTACCTGAATGTATTTCAGATCTCCCAAAAAATTAGAGAGATGGGAGTTTGGGTCATCACTGGGCAGGCCACCGAATTATACAATGTTCTAGATCAGATGCACGATAGCTGGCATGATCTCGAAGTGCTGGGCTTGAACCGGAGGACAAACGATGCCCATATCAGCTCTGTAGATCAATGTCAGGCCGTACACCAAAAGTGTACGATGCGGATGTGGCTGCTGAGGAGGGAGAATCGGCATGTACTCTTGGTCCTGAGGGGCGTAGTATGCCCCCTGACCTTGGTTTAAATATGGCATCCGATCTAGTTGGAATTTCTGGAGCTGTGGTGGGCCATATGGTGGTGCAAGAGGATCTTTCTCCTTCCAATTTTCATCCGGACCTAACTGTTTTCCAGCTCCTTGGACAACACCTGGATTTCCTTCCTCATTCTATGCTGTGGGGTTGTTTTGATTTTGTTCATCCATAAGTGTTCGTTTTCACCTCAAGAACGTTTGTTCGATCTCCAGGTCAGTTGGGAAAAATCCTAATGACTTTGTGGTCTTGGAACGTGTGAGGTGGCTGCTCATACATTTACGGACCTGCACAAAACAAAACAAACTACCAAGCGTAAACGAGGAAAAAGAAGGATAAAAAAGAAATATGATTAGAAAAGGGAATTTTTTTTTGAAATTTATGATTTTTATTTTCACTAAAATGTAATACAAATTGAATTAAAACAAGAATAAAATAACTTAAGAGCTCCCCGGCAAAGACACAAAAATTTGACAAGTCGTTCTACCAAAGATATGTTATCGGTGTCTCAAATTATAATTACCCTAAAAAGTATAGCACCAGTAGGGTTTGATCCATAGAAAACATTAAGAGGTTACACTTATCTTGTTTTGACATTGTTTGTATATTTCTTTTAGTGAAGACTGTAGAATTTAGAGTCGATTTTGTTTGGTCATTTTTAGGTACAAAAAGAACAATTGGGTTTTAAGTTTCTTTGAACAACTTAATTTCTAGAATGAATGAAAATATGGGAAAATTGGTTTTGATGCAAATAAGAATAAGAATGCATTCTGGTTATGGATTTGTGGTAAATTTATTATTAAATTAAATTTCTTATGAGTTTGAGTTGTTCATGATAATCCAATACTCTGGATTACAATTTGAAATTAAGTTTCCTTGGTCCGGATCACTTAATATTAAGAATTTAAGTAACCAACTCCTTGGTCCGGTAGTTAGCTTTTAAAAGATATTTATTTGTCTTAGTCCATTTTGATCTGACGAATCCTTTCAATGGTCATGAAATTATTCGTTGTTATTCTTCTTTTGAATCCTTGAAGATTCTACCCTTGGTCTGGTACAAAATTTTCATTGATAATATGAAGTGATTTAAGAATAATACAAAGAGATTATTAAGAAAAACACATTCAAAACAACTTAATTCAAATTAAAACTCATCAGTCTCCACAACCCCAACACATTGGGTGTTTAGTTACACAAAATGAAAATGAAAAATACAAAATTATTAATACCTGATGAAATCATTCTTCGAATTTTGAGGTACAAATGATTCTTTGGTAGAAGAATGGTGGTATTACGACGGTAGTGAATCTCTCCTTTATAACTATGTTCCTTTTTCTCCACACCACACCTCGATCTCCACTTCTCAACTCCTTGGTCCAGAGGCCAAGGCATCTTTTTATAGGAAAAATAAGTACACAACGTGTATAGAAAGTACACGCTGGGTACTTTCTTCAAAACGCTATTGGCTTCCTTTTCTCCACTGGTAAGTATCCTAACACGCCATCTTTGACTTTGAACACGGTGTCGCCTGGTAGGTGAGTGTACATGGTGTGTAGTGCCGCCATACATGGCATGTAGTTTCAAAATTTGGCCACCAACCCCTTCTAGAATACAAGACACAACGTGTAGAAATGGAACACGACATGTCTCCTTCAATGGCCACTTGGCCGTGTAGACTCTTCTCAGCCACAAACTGCTTCTAGAATGTCGTACACGACGTGTAACACCGCCCCAGAAGGAGTGTAATGTCTAGATGGTGACTTGGCCATGTACTACCTCCTTTGATCCATGTCCCTGTCTAAATGTAAATGGCATGTATAAAAGTACACACTGTGTAGTTGAAAAATTTTCAAAGACTTCCCTTGATTTGTGTATTTGGATATAAAACTCCTGAAAATAGACAAGGTCACCAAAATCAATTTATTTTTCCTCTAATAATTTGGTATTTGGTGAAAACATGTTTTTATTGTTAATAAAGTGTGTGAAAATGCATACACAAATTGGGTGCATCAACAGGGTGTTGGTTAGTTTCATTATATTGGTGGTTATGGTGGTCGATCCTCTGTTAGTTGGGATTACCATTCAAATGACTCGAACTAGGGTGGTGGTTTTCAAACACATCAAAGTAGCCACTCTTCTATTCGTATGAGATAAAATAGTGAGATCTTGTGATATCAGTGTAGGGGAAGGGGCATAAATATCATAGTGTACTATGATTCCCTAGGAGTGTTATCATTATGGAATAAATGGTAAACTATTTGGTTTTTTACGTTGAATAATAGATTCCTAGTAATAGGGGTTTGAGATCAGCTCAGGGATCTATGGATGTGAGTAAAATTCATCAGTAGGTTCATTTTTTGGTATCCAATGGAAATTCAAGATGCGATGGTGGACATCGAGCCCTAGATTGGGGTCAGTTGGGTAGTATAACATTGGGTATCCAGAATAGAGAACAAGGATGCTGTGTCGACTAGTTACACATTGTTGATCCTACTCTAACATGTCAAGATTCATGACTATATACCATGAAGGGAATGATCATAGTAGTTCTGAATCATGATTGTTCCCTTTTCGATACAAGATCCTTCCATTAATTTTCATCTACATAGTTTCTGGGAGGTTTAGGGTTAGTTATAGAGTATATTTATGGAGTTTAATAAATTTAAACCCCCTTAGGCATGTTGTCATAAGTGATTCACAAGTATTCATATTGTTCCCTAATTATTTTTAGTTTTGGATTCCTTGGATACTTTTTATGTTTTATATGGGTGGTTTCGATAGGATTCTAAGGATGGTATGGCTTGTTCTTTTTTAGGAGAAAACTGACTGTTTTCTTTGATAAGTTTCATTCCCTTCTTCTGATGGTGAGAAATTTGAATATGTTGGTGGGTGGGATAGGTGAGAGGATCGTTAAAAACCTAACTATCTATGATTGGGTGGGATCAAAACCCATATTTTTAACATAATTTAGGATTAGGGGGAGGTTTTATTCCAGTATTCCATCCTAATATTGATTAGTACTAGGATGTGTTCCCTGAAAAATTTTCTTGGTAACAAAATACCTTGGAATTTTGTTTATAATCACGATCATTCAGAGTTTAAGAAATATATCTATTCCTCTTTATAGGATGGTTCCTAATGATCTTTTAGAGTTGAAAGGTCACCTAGAGGATTTGGAAGAAAAAGGGTTTATCCATATGAGAATGTCCCCTTGATTACTACTATTTTGTTCTCTATGAATATGGATGAATTATTGAGACTCTGTGTAGTTTATCAGATTCTTAGCTAGGAAAAAACTAGTAATTTTTACCCTCACTCTCATATCAATTATTTATTTGACCAGTTCATGGGTGCCTGAGTTGTTTTTTCAAATGTTGACATAGGGTCTAGGTTTCACTATATCTAGGTGTGACTTTCTAATGTTCATTATACATCCTTTTAGATTTGGTAAAATCTATATGAGTACTTCATTTTTTCATTCATGTTAAAAAATATTCTTGTAGTGTTTATGGCCTTGATGAATAGGTTTTTATATTCTTACATGGACAATTTTTTTATCATGTTCATCTAAGATACTTTTGTGTACTCCTAGTTGATGTGTGATAACATTAAGAGATTTGAAATATTTTTTAGCACACTTCATCAAAAATTACTTTATGAAAAATTATCAACGTTTCAAATTTTGGAAGGATTGATTTCACTTATAAGTCCACATCATGTCATATGATGGGGAATAATTAGACCCCGGTAAGACAGACATTGTAATTTCATGGGAGGGACTGGAGAATGTCTTTTATATTTATACCTTCCTTAGGTTTTCCAACCACCATCACAAGTTTATTCTACATTAACCAATTTAGTAACATCCCTGATAGATGTTCCCAAGTGACAAAAGAATTTGACCAACTAAATACTATTCCACCAGATCACTAGTTGATTTTTTATAGGCTTGAAAATCCACTAGAATCCCACTAGATCACTGATGAGACTCACTGATTATCTAGTGGGTTTTCTATAGTTTTTTTAATTGGGGGGGGGGGGTGGTGAGATACTTTTCATTTATCCTATTCTACCCTTAAACATAACTTGATATTATACTTTTTCATTTTCATACTAACCTCTTAATATGCCCTTATTTTGTATTCCTTCAACCATGATGGAAATCCTTTGATATTTACCAATTTAGAGTTCTATTTTTGATGTTTGAAAGCTATAGGTAAGTATACAACTCCACTTTCCTAATTTATTATTTTTATTCACTACCTTATGTGTTCAAAATATTTAAATCTAATATGAATTGTTTTTATGTATGTTTTTAGTTATTCAATTTATCTCGTTTATTCTAAAACAGAAGGATGATATTGAAAAATGTAACTCCAATAACCTAAAGTAGGCGGTACCTATGTTTTACCATAATTTCAACCTTCTTTGTAAGTTTTTTCATCATGCATTATGACAATATTCACTGTGTGGAAAAAAATTTTAATTGAAAGCCTTATAATAATATTTTATTTACTATTTATCCACATTAAAATAAGAAACTTCTAGTTGAATGTTTACTCCATGGGTTTAAATTACTTTGAGATAATTTTCTTTATAATGTAAAAATGGAAATTATAATTTGAAATTGTAAATGGAATTAGTATTATAGAAATAATATTTTCAGAATATATTTTTGAATTTTTTCCCAAGTGGTAATTTGAAATGGGATAATTGTAAATAGATTTTAAAATGGACGTGAAAAATTACATTAAATTATTTTATGAAATATATTTTTCTAAAGTTTTAAATATTGGATTGTTAATTTTTTTCTAAATTATTAAAGTGAAAACACTACAGAATTGGTATAGTTGGCTTATGCCTAATTTTGAAACAACTCCCATGGGGGTGGTCCATGCTACTAATTTTGGTTGAGAAAATACCTCTGGGGGTATACTTTACTTAATGTTTTTATTAAAAAACTATTATTAATGGTAGTCCATGACACTATGTATTGTATGAGAATAAAAACTTGGGGGTGTTCTATGATAATGATTTTCATTGAGAAAACACCCATTAGGGATGGTATATTCCACTATATATTGGATGGGAAAACATCTAAATGGGTGGTCTGTGATAACATTGAGAACAACCATAAGTTTGGTCATCGTATTATTATTGTCATGGTCACTGTGATGTGGTTTGAGGCACCATGGCACTGGCCAAAAAAGGTATGGTCGATTGAGTTCTCAAACCTAAGGATTGATGATAGGTTTCTTTTATTATTTACTTTTGAAAAAATGAAACTTTAAAATTTTAAATTACAACGTTTATTCATGACATTCGATATAGATTAGATTTATTAAGTTACATCATTAGTGGTTTTTACTGAGTAGATATATGACCTTGTTTTGGATTTTTTTTGGTATATGCATAGGCTTAAATATTTCAACATTTGATGTGGAAAAGCTTCATATTCGTTATGCATAATTATTTTATCGGATGGATCATTGGAGTTGGGTGTCAATAAAGATCTTGAGCCACATTTTAGGTTCTTCCAGTTTTTTGGGTTATTCTATTTTGATCAAATTTATACCTATTTTATATATCTATTAATGGCGGGTAACCAGTAGAGGTAATATTGTTTGATGATTCGTAGTGGAGTTAGTATATGGTGGGGCTCCAACATGGAAGGAGGAGGGAATAAGATTGATTGAATTAATGTTTATGATATCATAATATTATAAAGATGTACCAAATATTTATGTTACATATTTCATTTACTAATTCTAGCATAATACGATTACCCAAAATGTGGGTTGGTGTAGGAAGGGTCATGACCTGACACACATCAGAGTCATCTAGATTATATATATATAGGGAAGGGACTGAATTTTGAAATGTATGATATTAATGTGTGAGAGAATAAAATTAATGGGGGTGTTTTTTGAGGTTTGTATGATTATATTTTTCGAATATTAGGTTATTATGTTGTGTGTGATAAATGGGGTGTGGGACTTCATGAGACTAGTTCTGGGTAGTTGACATTGTGGGTTATTGTTTGATCTACTAATTGTTCACTACAGATTTATTATTTCCCTCTCACCATTTCCTGAGAGGTCATGAGGAAGATTCTACTGAGTATACATGTTATGAATAAACCTATATATATAAACCCTTTTTGGGTTAATTCAAATGGATTTGGTGATCAAGATGGACTACACTTATTTAGAGTGGGGAGTTGTTTTTGATGGTTCCACCCAAGAGTCTTTTTGTACCTTATTTATAATGGCATTATTATATTTCAATTTATGAATTAGGGGATTATATTCTTATGTGATTTTTTTCATTTATATTATGTGGTGTTGACTGGTGATTTCCATTTTATCTCTTGTCTTGAACCTCGTATATAAAGGTTAATGAATCTCATTGTCAGTTTCATATGCTTATTTATAGTACCCAATTCTTGGTTCATTATACATGGTATTGGGGTGGGGGGTTACTATCCCTACATTGTTATCCATGGAGGGGTTATAGTGGGGGGGGGATGAAGTCATTATATATAACCATTCATGTAATGACCTGGTCATTTATGAATAAAATTCCATGTATTTTAATGTTATATGGATATAGAAAACACATTCCCTCTTTTTTAATTATTATTGGGTTTAAAATACCACTAAGAATCATTACCGTTGATAATATAGATGTTGAAGAGTGATCAAACAACTGATATATCTATATTGTCTTTTAAAAAATCCTTTAAACGTAGACAAATGAGAGGATGGCCTCATCTAGTTGACTTGGGCCATACGAAGATCATTTTCAGAGTTTAGAAAGGTGGTAACAACAATGATACTTTCTCTTGACCAAGGAAAATCATAGCTTCAATATGTTAATCCCAAATGGAATTTTGTATGGGATAATTTCAAGTTAATAGAGAATACCACCTAGGTGATGTTATCCGACCACCCAAAGATTTTTTCACCATCGCACACCTTACACTTAGGTCTTATGAGGGTGTTATATGGGGTTATGTAACAAGGTATTGGTTAATTATTAGGTAATAATAGTTTTAAATAAAATCCCTTTCCATCAATTATTTTACGAGAAGAGTCTTTCAAAAAAATAATGATTATTTTGGTAATTTGATTTTTTTGATAAAAATGGTACTTTTGAGAGGTAAATACATTATAATATTAAACTAAGTTTTTAATTAATAATATTATAAAAATAATTCCTATAAATTATTACCGTATCAATTACATTTCTATAAATTATTAGGTAATCTCTTTGATATGAGTTATATTTTTATACGATAAAACAGAAAGTGTATTTTTAAAGAATTTACCCTATGGAATTAATAAATTTATGAGATAATTAATATTTTAAGAAAATATTATTATAAAATTACTTTTATTAATAATAAGTAATTATATAATTTTCTTGAATTCAAATGTAATTTTTATTAAATATAGATTTTTTTTAAAACCTGTGAATTTTCAATAAATGTCGATTTTCAATTTAATAGTGAAAATTCACATATTTAGAGAATTATATAAATTATATAAATAATATTTTTGGAATCATGATGTCTAAATTATCCAAAAACGAATATTTCTTCATTTTACGGGGCATTCAAATTTTTGGGTAAAAATTAAATACTCTATAAATAAAATATATGTTTTAGGATATCATATTGACCAAAAAATGATGTAATAAATACTATAATGGGTATTATGGGCCCACTATATATTTTCAAATTAAAATAATGCGATTTTAGATTTGTTTTACTTATTTTGAAAATCCATAGTGAATCCTCCAAAATTTATAACATATATAATGATTTTAAATTCATTTCTTTAATAAAGTGACTCCCCTCCCCATAAGAAAGGATAATATGTTATTATGTTTGGCCATTGTCCAAATATAATAATGTAATCCACTCCAATTTGGAAAAAATAATGATATAAAACCATAAGAAGGTTTGTATTTTTGAATATTTAATTATATAGATTCTAAAACCTAAGTTTGGGTAATATTAAAGAATTCCCATCCCACTTACTATATAAACACACCTACACACCCATTCCTATTCAATAAAACTCCTTTAATCTCCTCATCACTCTGGTATCCACTCCCTATTGTCCTCCCAGGGCACCCTCAAGCTCCCATGTAGCCTCTCCCAAGACTTTGGGACCGCACATCCGATTAAGGGTTCATTTCTTTATCATTTTTGGCCAAGTTTCCTTATGTTATTAAACAATTTTATTTTTCTGTTACTAATGACGGGTTATGTTTTATCACCTCCCCAATATTTATCTTATTATGTTTTTAATATGGTATACCTCTTTCCATCCCATTAATCTCTCCCATGTACACCCGTTACCATGCCAATATTTCGTAAGTGTTATTCCATTTCTCGTCTTTCATCAAATTTATTTATTATGTTACACCATCTATTTATAAATCACATTTGTTGGGAGATATATTTATATTCCACCTCACTTTTCTTTTCATGAATAAATTATGATAGACCCCTTTCTCCCACATCAACCATTTTTATTACTTTTTATGTCACGTCGTTAGGCTGCCAAAATTGCACCACGCTTTTCCATACTAAAATCCTCATGTAGTGAATACCATGCTAATTTTTCTATCAAGGGTATTAAACTTTATGAACATATTCTTATTCATTATATACTTTCATATATTTATTCCACATTCCTTTATCAAGTGATAAATGATTATTTTGAATAAATCCATCTTATATGATCTATGTGGCACACTTAGACAAGATATTGAAATTATTATGAAGGGTGGTCCCTGATAGCACTCCCATGGATTGGGTAATGATTAGTTTCATGATACATAATGTTGGGATAAGGATTTTTCTGATTCCTTTTAAGACATTTTACACCATGTTGGGACAGGGGTTACCTGATTCCTTTATGATTATGATGTTGTGTTTGATATTGTTACCAAATTTTCATGTGATGACGATCAAGATCTATTATGCCTTTATGTTCATTTTTCTCTTCTGATCCATTGATATGTATATTTACTAAAATATATTGTATTCTTCATGTTATTATTTTTTTACTACCTTAATGGGATTTATAGATCACAATTTTCTTATGTATGTCCTCAAGTTATCCTATGAAATGTTATGTTTAAAGGAATGTTGTGATCATGTAAAAGAAGTTTTCAATAAAGATGTTATATTTTATATCTTAATTTGACATGTAATGTTTCTAATACCCAAAGTCATTATTCCACTTATTATTATGGGTTTTATTAGGTACATGTTTATGTAATAAATCATTTCTAAATATTAAATAAAGAGAAGGGTTGTTATAGTTAGCATAAGAGGATATGTTTAGTTATTTTGGGGATTAGGAATAGAAAAATTTAGTGAAATAATTTGGTATAAGGCCAATAATAGGAAAAAAATCCCTAAATTTTGGTGAGTATTGAGTAAAAGGTTTATTAAGAAAATACATCCCTATATGGATATGAACAAGTAGTGGAGGATTTGGAATAGATGAATCTAGGTGTAAACCCCGAGAACACCGTTTTGAGCTTGTATCGAACAGGAACTGTGGCACCACAATGCGCCTTGGTGCACTCTTGGTTCAACACTCCTAAGAGATTTGCTTTAGTAAATACATATGCTTAGTACAAACCATTATTAATGGAAAAAAATGCACCTATGAATATATGTTAGGAAGTAGATCATGGAAAACATAGGTAGAATATTAAAAATTAATATGTTAGTGAGATGAATGTAATTTATATGTTGTCACTTTATGTCATTAGATTCCCATTTGTGTGTTTAATAGTTTAAAATACTCATCCCTATGTCTATATTAGATAATGTAGAACCAAAATCACCATGTTTAGGTCAAGGTTATCATACATAGTTCTACATATTCTTTTATATCCTGAATGTTTAGTAAAATAATCCAAACATCACAAAAAATAATGGAAGTAGAGATGTCGGTGAAGATGGAAAATGAATAAATTATTGCATTTCATGAATATAACTCCTCTGAGGTCAAATTTTTTTTATGGAACTTCCCATAAAACATCATCATACTTCCCTTTATGTAATTTGATGCCATTCATGGTATGGGTTTGCTTTCCCTATATAGAGCCTACAAAAATTCTCATGAGAGGGGAATCACTCTCCATGTGGTGAATTGACCCCCAATTATATACAAGTGAAAGGAGGAAGGTGAATATTATTTAACATCATTATCTCAAGCATGTATATTTCTTCTCTATTAGTAAACATACCATTATCTAACGATCGAGTCTAAGGAAGGTTCCATCGTCAATGACATGCCTATGGTAAAAGAAATCACTAATGTGTTTATCGAGGAATTTCTCAATCTTCCTCCTATAAGAGATGTTGAATTCATGACTGCTCTTATGCCTGGGGAGTTGAAAATATCCAAGAATCCATATAGAATGGTTTTTTTAGATCATAAGGATCTAAATAATCAACTATAAGAGAATCTAGATAAAGTGTTTATATGCCGAAATGCTTCACCATGGCTTGAACCAGTCCTCTTTATCAGGACGAAGGATGAGTAAATGCGCCATTTCATTGAATATCAAGAGATAATCAATGTGAAAATAAAGAACAATTTTCTTTTTCCACTAATTGAGGAATTGTTAGATCAGCTACATGGATAACAATACTTCTCAAATGTGGATCTATATTTTGATATTACAAAGTAAGGTTGAAGAAGTAAGATATCCACAAGACTTCTTTTTGTACAAGGTACAGGCACAACAAATTCAAAATAATGAATTTAGGGCTCACAAATTCACCAAAAATCATCATGGGCTTTATTTATATATTATTAAGTGATTACCATGAAAAATTTATTATAGTATTTATAGAAAATATAATAATATACTCTAAAACTAAGGAGGAGCATAAGGATTATATAAAAATTACACTGGAGACCTTGTCAACAGAGAAGATCTATGCAATGTACAATAAGTGTGATTTCTGGTTGAAGGAAGTCTCATTATTGGTTAATATAATAAAAAATAATGGGATAACTGTGGGTACTTCCAAAATAAAAGAAATTTAGGGATGGTAGAGGCCAAAATATTTGACAGATATCCATAGATTCCTAGGGTTAGCTGGATATTATCACCAATTTGTGAGAAATTTTTAGGATTATCAAACCATCTTACCAAGATAACTTAGAAGGGAGCCTTGTTTTCATGGAATGATGAATATGAAGGGAGAATCAAGGAGTTCAAAAAGAGGCTCATCATTGGGCCTGTGCTTAGACTCCCCATAAATGGAGAACTTTTTGAGGTATTCAATGGTGATTCAAAGAAATTAATGGGCTATGTGTTGATAAAAAATGACAAATTCATTTCCTATGATTCATGAAAAATGAAAAGTTAATGAGAAAAACTATCCAACACATGATCCGAAGTTGAATATAGTGATATTTTCTTTGAAAATGTGGAAAAATTACCACTTTGGGAAGAAATGTGAAATATATATGGATCAATAAATCATAAATTATATATTCACATAGAGAGTGTTGAATATGCAACAATGAAGATGGTTAGAGTTGATCAATGAATATTACTTCTCAATTCACTACAATATAAGGATGGTAAATAAATTGGAAGATGCTCTATTTAGAAAGAACCCCATGACTCTATCATTTATGAAAATTGAAAATGATATAATCTTTTTAGATTTGGTGAAAATTGATATGAGAATCATAAATAAGGGAATATCATCAATCATTTCACAAATGATTGCTCAAACATATATTTTGGAAAGGTTAAAGGATGCTTAAATAGATGATTTGGGAGTTCCAAATAATGAGGAAGCTATTAAAAAGGGAAATCCATAGAGTTCAATGTTAATGAAGATGGAATTATGGGATTTGTGTCAAGATTGTGTGTTCCCTCAAATCCGATGTTAAATAAATTTTTTGGATGATATACATAGTTCAAATTTCTCTATTCACCCACAAAATACAATGATGTATCCTGATATATGGAAGAATTATTTGTGGGATAACATTAATATGAATATAGCTAAGTATATATCATAGTTCCTCATATGTAAGAAAGTGAAGGCTCAGAGGCATACTTTTAATGGTATGATGCAACCATTACCCATACCAACTTGAAATTGGGAGAACATTACTATAGAATTTACCACCAGACCTATGAAGCCATCCAATGGAAACAATGCTATCTGGGTTTTGGTTGATTGTCTTACAAAGAATGCACACTTCATTTCAATTAGAGAGTACTTATCAGTGGATCAACTAACATGGATAAATCAGATAAGTGGTAAGGCTTCATGGTGTACCACTATCGATTATATCTGATCGAGATATATGATTCACCTCTACGTTCTAGAAGAGTCTCCAACGTGCTCTAAATATAGATCTTAACATTAGTAAGACTTATCATCCTCAAACTGGTGGCCAACCTAAGTGGACTATCCAAACACATGAGAATTTGTAGAGATCATGATCAATGGACTTCAAGGGAGGATGGGATCAGCATCTTCCACTGGTTTTGTTATATTACAACAACAGTTTTCACTCAAGCATACTAATGTCTCCTTACAAAGACATTTATGGGAAGAGGAGTAGAACACCAACATAAGGGGGAGAGAAAAATTCTAGGTCTATAAATGGTTGAAAAAATGGCAGAGATGGTTAATAGAATCCAACATCACATAAAAGCTGCTCAGAGTTGAAAAAATAGATTTGATGAAAACCAACAATGAGACCTATATTTTGATGTGGGAGATATGTTTTTCCTTCACATATCACCATGGAAGATAGTTATGATATTTAGGAAGAAGGGAAAGATTTGTCCAAGGTACATCGACACTTTTGAGATCCTTGATCGCATTAGAGCAGTAGGCTATCGAATAACACTCCCACGAAACCTTTCTGATAAACATGATGTATTCTGTGTATCACTCTTAAATAACTACATACAAAACCCATCACATGTACTCAATCCGTATTTGGTACTATTGTATAATGACCTCTTTTAAAAAGATAATCCGAGGATGATCTTAGATCGCAGATAATGATTTCTACAAAACATGAAAATTCCCCTCGACAAAGTGTTGCGGAGAAACCACAAGTTTGGAGAAGCAATGTGGGAAGCGGAGGAAGTGATGAGGTAGAGTTACCCTCATATGTTTTAGTGCAGTAAAATGAAATTTTGAGGGTGAAATTTATTAAGGAGGGATGGTCATAACTCCCTTATAATTTATGGATAAGATTCCATTTATTTTAATTTCTTATGTATATAAAATACACATGAACTCTTTATTATTATTATTGGGTTTTAATTAACATTAATCATCATTATAGTTGAAAATATTTTCGTTGAAAAGTGATCACACAACTAATATAAATATAGGGTTTAAAAAAATCCTTTCAAAACATAAAAAAGAGAGGATGGCCTCATCCAGTAAACTCAATCAATACAAATCTCATTTATCAGATCTTGGAATGGAGTTATCATCACTGGACTTCTCTGTTGACCAAGTCCAAGACAAGATTCAACATGTTAATCTTGAACAAAATTGCCTACGAGAGAAGTTCATGTTAATAGTGATTAACAAATGAGTGATGTTATCCAGGCCTCCACAAGAGTATGTCACCACAACACACCTTATCCTTATGTCTTATATGGGTGTTATAAGGGGTTATGTAACAAGTTATTGGTTACTTACTGTGTAATTATTTTTTTATACAAAATTCATATTCTATCAATTCATTTATGATAAAATTCTTTCGTAAAAAAATGACACTTTTCATAAATTGATTCTTCAGGTAAAAATTGTACATTTGAGAAATATATATTTTTTATATTAAACTAAGGTCTTTATTAATAATATTATAAAAATTATTCTTATAAATGATGATCAAATCATTTCACTTTCTATAAATGATTAGGTAATCAGTTTGATAGGAGTTATATTTTTATATGATAAAATAGAAAGATTATTTTTAAAGAATTTGTTTTAAAGAATTAATGAATATTTTAAATAATTAATATTTTAATAAAATATTTTTATTAAATTACTTTTATTAATAATATATTACTGTAATTTTTATGTAGTCAAATGTAAAATTTTAATGTTTGAAATATATTTTTGTCAAAACCTGTGAATTTTTAATAAATATATGTTTTCATTTTAAAAATAAAAATTCACATATATGTGAAATTATTTAGAAAAAATGAATATTATTATTTGAATCAGGACATTTAAATTATCCAACAATGAATTTTTCATAATTTTTTTGAGACATTCAAATTTTTGGGTAAAAATTAAATACCGTATTAATAAAATATGAGTTTTATGAGATCATAATGATCCCAAAATGATGCAATTAATACTATAATGGGTATTATCGACAAAATATATGTATTATTGTTAAAATAATATGGTTTTATATTTTTAATTTATTTTATAATGCCTTACTGAATCCTCTAAAATTCATAATGTATTTTATGATTTTAAATTCATTTATTTAGTAATTTTACTCACCACAACATAAGAAAAGATAATATTTTAATATGTTTTGAAATTGGAAATATAAAATAATTTTTTCAACCCCTATTTTTCAAAAACCATGGGAAAAACCATGGCATGGTTTATGGTTCTATATATTTAATTATATAGATTCCAAAACCCAAGTTTGTGAAATATTAAAGAATTACCATATCATTTCCTATATAAACACACCCATGAACCCATTAATTTTCACTAAAAATTCTTTAACATCATCTTCACTACGATATCTACTCCCTAGAATCCTCCCAAGGCACCTCAGGATTTTAATAAGACTCGCCCAACCCTTTGGGATCACACATCTATGTAAGGGTTCCTTCCTTTCACATTTTTGTCAATGCTTCCTTATATTGTTATACCATTTTATTTTTCAATTAAAAATGATTGGGTATGTTTTCCAAACATCCCCATACTTCTCTTATTTTGTTTTTATAATGGGATACCTCATTCCCACTCATTAATCCCTCCCATGTATACCCATTACCATGCCAAAATTCATTAAGTGTTATTCCAATTCTCCTATTTGTTCAAGTTTCTTTATTATGTTAAACCGTCTATTTATAAATTAATTGTGGTGGAAAATGTATTTATATGACCCAATAAATTTAAATTTCATGTATATATTATGATAGACTCCATTATTTCACATCAATTATTTTTATTAATTTTTATGTCACACTGTTTTGCTACAGAAATTGCACTATGATTTTCCATGCGAAAATCATCGTGTAGTGAATAACATGACCATATATCTATAAAGGGTATTCAACTTTTTTAACATATATATATTTAATATATACTTTAATATATTTATTCCATGTCCCTTTATCCTATAAAAAGTGATGTTGATGAAGGAATCCATGTAATATGATCTATGTGTCATAATTAAACATGATATTTAAATGAGTATGAAGGGGGTACCCTTATAGCACTCCAATACATTGGGTAATGTTTAGTATCATGATACATAATTTTGGGATATGGGTTTACCTATTTTCTTCTAGGAAAATTTTCTACCATTTTTGGATAGGGGTTACTTGATTCCATTTTGTTTATGATGTAGTGTTTTAAGTTGTCGTAACATTTCCATGTTATGATGATCATCCTATATCATGCTTTATGTTCATGTTTTTCGTATGATCCATTGATTTGTATATTTCCTAACATATATTTTATTCTTCGTTTTATTCCTTGTTTACTATATTTCTAGGCTTTATATCTCACCCTATTCTTATATATGTCCTCAGGTTATCCCATGAAATTCTATATATGAAGGAATGTTGTGGTCATGTAAAATATGTTATCAATAAAGATATTTTATTTTAGGTCATATGTTTTCATGTATTATTCCGATTCCCCGAACACACTAAACCTCTCAATCTTATTGGTTGAATTAAAAGAATTTTTATATAACAAATCGTGTCTATATACAAAAATAAATGGTTGTTTTGTTATAATTCCCACTATTTACATAATGTTAGGGGTCCACCCAGCACCCAAAACCTCATATAGGCATCAGTTAGGTTATCGTATAGGGTGGTAGTGTCTAAGAAATAAGAAACAAAAAATTATATCTAATATTTCATAATCCCTTCCTTATATTCCAATTATATTTGGAAACATCTACAATTCTCCCATTTCCAACATCATTATGGCCACAAAATTATTATTTCCACATCTAACCACATAATAAATGGAAAAAATCAACCAAAAAATTACATTAACAATTTACCATAACATACTTCTAATTTAATAATATTTTATAAAATAATAAAAAAAATTATTTACTATGAATTGTGAATTTCTTTAGTGTTTTACCTATTCATTTCATTTTTATATGCATAACCCATACCCATACTCTTAATCAGTGGTTCATTCATTATGTCATTCTACAACAAATTATTGTACCCAACTATTCTTATTACACTAAAGTGTAAATCAAAATTCACTAGCCTTCTAAATTTTTTATTATATATCATACTGCCAGATAATCAATATTTATTCCTTCAAACATAATATATTCAAAAAAAATCATAAATGAAGAATAATGGAAAATCACACTAACCACAATCTCTTCACAACCCTCCTAAGATCAATTAAATTAATATATATTTAAGTAATCTCATTAAAATATTAAAATATATCTAAAAGTTGATAATATAACAATAGAGATAATAATAGGAATGAATTTTTAGGAATCAACTACTTCAAACAATATTCGTTAATAGTAACACTACCAAAGAACATGGTTTAATATTTTAATATTTTTAAATTATCATGATGATTCTCTAGTAAAGTTTTTATTGATAAACCCTTCAAATTCATACATGAATCTCTTCCAATGAACCTCTAAGATAACATAAGAAAGTATATGATTAATAATTGATGATAAAATAATTTTAAGGATATAGATTTGATCTCAAAATAAAAGGATTCAATACATTAACATGGGAACTTAAATGTCATAAAAGAAGAGATCTATGTCATCTTGGGTCATCAAGAGGGTGAAAAGTTTGAATGATAGGAAATATATGAAGATAAATTAATATAAAAAAATAGGTAATATAAACCAAAAAATAGTGATATAAACCATATCATTATTTGAGGGAGTCAAACCTAATTTGAAACCATGATGATTCATTTCAAACTCCAACCCTTACACTAACTATTTTCTTTTAGATATTCCCACCTTTGACCAAAACCATGACATGGATTAATAAACCATAACATGTTTCTAGTAATTCAAAATCAAACAATGATATCTAACCATGATATCATTTATAAAACCATGTCACATTCCATAAACACAATTATTGACCACAATGTTTTTTTACCCATTTATAAGAGAACGTCTAACAAATTAGCCCTAACAACAGGAATATAGACCACATCAATTATTATAAAAATGATATTGTGGTAAAACAAATTATATAGTTACACTCCCTATGGTTTCTAGTAGTTAATCCAATTCTTCCTCTAAATAATGAGACTATATGAAAAGGAATATATTCAACAATGAAGAAAAAAACAAATGTTATATATGGTCTATGTTAGAACTCAAATTTAATATTTTATTTTCTAATCTAATTCCAAACTCACTTATTTACCATTTATCACTTCTTATAATTTAAATAAAAAGAGAAAATAATTTTATAAGAAATTAAAATAAATACATGAGAAATCATTAATTACCTTTAGAATCCAAAAAGAAATAAAATAAATAAAAAACAATAAAATAAATAAATTACCACACACGATACCTCTTAAATGGGCCTCTCCCTAAAGAATAAACTTAACCACAATTAGACAATAGAAGAAATTAAATAATTTGAATCACTATAGTACAGTCCGAATTCATTATTATAACTAAGGTATAAAACAACTTTGGGTATAAAACCCACATATGTGGCTTCTCATCTATTGAATATTCATCTACACCACTATTCCCCCATATGACATACACCAAGGGGAGGACTTGTATACTCTAGTAAATCTATTAAAGATTATGAAAATCCATAAGTTAGTCTACAAATTTATCGTCCACCTTAAAAATTGATATAAGTAATATTAATGACATGAAGGTCCTAAAGAATATGATATTAAAGTTACAATGCATAGAAGCATCATGATAGAGATTCAAGAGTGGTGGAAACAATAATATATATGATTTTTTAATATATTATATTTCCATAGAAGCTCCAATAAAGCATGGAGGTAACTTAATACCTCTATCTAATCATATATCTATATGAAGAGGATAAATATCTAAGACAACATAATCACCAACCATGAATTAAAAATTTCTCCTCATTTGATTCATATAATCCTTATGATAGTCTTAAGAAACTTTTATCCTCTCTCAATTCACCATATCCTCCTTTACCATACTCTACAATAAATCTAACACATCATAAACAATCCCACATAGAGGTTATTTACATGGACACCCATACAACTCATTGAATAGTGTCATGGAAATGGATAAGTGATATTTATTATTATAAGGAAACATAATCATGGGAAAATTATTTTCCTATGGACCATAAGAATTAAGTATACATTTTAGGAACATTTCTTCTAATGTCTAGATCACCCAATATATCTTCCTATCAAATTGAGGATAAACTTTTATGGTATGACTTAACTAAGAGTAAAAATAACTATAAAATAACTTCCACACTCACAAAGTAAATAAATGGTATTTATTTGATATAATAATACTTAGAACATTATGAATTATAACATTCACTTCTACTTAAATCATCAAAAAATAAAATCATCATACATTACTCATTAATTTCAAAAAATGGGTAAGCTTTATATTATTTATAAATAGGTCATCCAATGTTCAAATATTCAATATATATAGTAATTATATTCCACCAAAGCTACTCTTCCAAAGCCTTATATATCTAAGAAATACTTAGATTCACTTCTAAAGCTATGAAATGGAACTCATGTAGATCTATTCTCATATCACTATTAGAATTAAAAAAATTCCCTCAAAACAATAATTGATGTCAATATTTATTTTTCCATGCATTGAATGAATCCTCTTAAAAATGAGATATCTGAATACCTCTATCTCAATATTTCCTAACATCCTGACTCGGCTCACCAATGAACCAGAGGCCAGACCGGTTGCCACATGACCTCAAGCATGCCTCCCCGTATGCCAGAGGCTGACGACTAGCAGCGAGGGTCTAAGGATAGTCAGTGGGGAGACTATACCCTCATTTTAGTGTCCAAAAATAGAAAAAGGCAATAAATAGAGGAAACAGTATAATAAATGAATAAGTAGTGGAAAGCAGATTTTATAAATCTTGTACAAAACAAATGGCCGATGACAAATTATACAGTGGATGCATGCATGACATGCTAATGATACAAAATTAGAAAACAGTGACGAAAAGAACATGCTTTACATTTCAATTCATAAATAAATAAATAATGACTCAGATCCCCAAGGGAGATCTCCTCGAGCATCCCGAGCCTCCACTCAGTCCTGTGATCCTAACTCCCAAGTAAATGAAAACAACATAGTCCTGCAACCAAATAGAATCTACTCGGGTTCCACCAATAGAAACAAAGAAGAGTTAATTATAATTTCATTCAACCAAAATATACTACAAACCATTCCCATTTATTAATGTAGAGAATCAACCTAATTCATTAAGCAACAATTTAAAAAAATAATATTAGAATATTTTTCTTGAAATTTAATTCTCAGTGACTTATATAAAATATTAATTTTCCCTAAAGTATAAGAGATATATAAATCATAATCTTGTATGAACTCCACCAATATCTACTTACTCCAATGTAAATTATGTTTATAGAATATCTACTATAGGATCTTAAAATAAGTGATTTTACAAAAATTGATATATGAAAAAGTAATATATCTTTATATTTAATGAAATAACACCAATGTAAGCTCAATATTAGGTGTATGATTGTTTTGTTTGTTGGTATTTAACTATAATGATAAAAAATATCCCCATTCCACATTGAATCAATAAAAAACCAAATCTTGGGGAGAAATGTCTTATTAAATCCAAAATATGAATCCTTACTTATGAAAAAAGGGTAGGATTACTAATGAACTTATTCTTTAGATATTAGTACACAATTAAAAACTATTCTGTCAATATGAATGATTAGTCCTTCTTGGATAAATTAGTTAAACATGTCTTAATATGAGATAAATGCAAGAATCAATTCCTATAATAACTCAACAAAAAAATAAAACTATGCACATAAACAATGTTATTAGGTGAATACTAAGAAATTACAATCTCAATATTTTAAAAATAAACTTTTATATTCCACTAAGATAAAAAATTCTAAAGAAAATTCACTACATGATAGAAAAAATAAAATTGAACTTACTATACAACTGATGACACCAAACGATCTCCAAAATAGTACTAAAATGATATACATGATCATAATCTACTATTGTACACACTAAAACGTTATTAATAACCACCAGAAAAAAATAATAAAAAAATTTACATAACAAGTAATTAATCAACCAAATGATGAATGAATGTTCATTAATGTATCTAAAAAGCATCACCAGAAAATAAAATTTTTCCTAGAAACAAATTAAATTGGTCTTTTAAATAAAATCCTCCTTCAACCTTATTTGATGATATCAAAACCATAAATCACTATTTTAGAAAAAAATATCTTTTAAATCACTTAAACAAGTTATCAATATTTGGTAGTGGATAATATTTCTTCACGATATAAATTTTATAATAACCTATTTGTAATAAATAAGAGAAAGATAGTTGAGAACGAATCTTTTAAATAGAAACCAATAATTCTAGAATAAATAATCGAACTTATATACATTTCTAATAATTGGAATGTTATTATGATTTCACTATTGAAGTTAATTTCTTTCTGTAAAATTACTCTTTAGTTCTTTATTCTTTATAATATTTGACAATAAGTTGGAGATGTGAAAGGGTTGTGAAATAATGAATCTATGGACAAATAACCCCTAAATATATTTCACACTAAATTCATTATCAGGTAAAATGTATAGGGAATATCAGTTTAGGGTCATAAAAATCACTCTAAATTACCTCCCATTCAAAATTCATTGTCAGAAGGAAAAATATTCCTTCAATTATGTAACATTTATCATCAAAGGGAATATTTCAATCTAAAATAGTATAATTAACTTATTACATGTGACTTCTAATGTGTTATGATTAGAGGAGTCAATAATTCTCCACTAATAATATGAAATTGTGAAATAGTTGACTAAAATTATAATCCAATACTCATACCATGCTCCAACTAGTCCAAATAAAATGCCCATATACTCTATTTATATCTCTATTATATGGTATTAAAGGGATCCAATATTTATTAAAAAACTATTCTTCTAAACTCATGATAGGTCATCTTCCATGAATTATAATATTTTAGATAAATCTTTATTTGAATATCCTGACGATCCAGTGAAACTACACCAACCTATATCATGGGAATACTTCTTCTAGAATCCATGTCTAAAACATAAAAACTTCATAATCCCAAAAATAATATTTTTTTCTTTTGAAAAAATTCAATTTAATTTCTACAATAATTCATTCTAACTAAAACATATAAGAAATAAATGATGTCTAATGTGGAATACATAGGTCTCTACAACATTACCAGTCCATCCAAAAATATAGTTCAATTGACTTTAAAGGTAATTTTATTAGTTCATAGTGTCCCTTATGAATATTATCCATTATCTTTGACATAAATTATATGTTATGTTTGAATGACATTACCTTCCATCCTAACCCATTCAATCCTTACCTTTGTTGACTATGAACTCCATTTGATAAGAATAAACACTCTCCAATACCACCATGTCCAGATTTATCATCACTATAACACATTCATGGTTAGTAGAAAATCCAATTTTGACATATGATTCTCACCTCCAATAGTTTATAGATTGGTGACTTTCTCTAAGTGTTTATAAAATGTAAAATTATAGGAATCAACCTATTTAATCACAATAAACTGAATAAATTCATTGAAAACTATTAATCATAGATATAATAAAACACAATAATAAAAATAGAATAAAATGATGAATGAATTGTAATATAGCCTAAAAAATCAAAGATTAAATTCCAAGTGAAATAAATCCTACTAAAATATCAACTCTCTTAATATTAGCCAATCATTAAATCCTAATAAAACAAAAATTCATAAAAAAATTAAAAAATCACCGTGAAATGATCCTGTGAGGTCTATAATGGTCGTCAAAAATAAAAATTAAAATAAAAATGGTATGTAGATTTTTGGGTGAGAATACCAATATACAGTAGTAAATCAATAATTTTTTTAAAAGAAAATTAGATAAAGAAAGATTTTTTGGAAGAACAATTTTCAGAATTCAATCATTTATTGGGGATAACAAGTGACAAAAATTGGAGGAAATATTATTGGATCCAAGATATCTCACCTTTTCCCCTATAAATATGTGTCTCACATCCCATTCCTATAAAAACTACTCCAAGGAATAAGCTGGAGTAATTTTTATGTAATTGTTATTTTTGTTTTCTATATATAATGGTGTAGCTTTATTCTTCTTGTATCCAATTATTTTCATTTTCTATTTTGTGTTTCTCCTACTGTACTAGTTATTATATCCGCGTTTGAGGATAGATAACCCTCACTGTTGTTCGAGGAGGTAGTGGTGGTGTTTGAGTTTATTACTCTATAATGTTTTATTATTTATTATTATTGTAATTATATTTAGGTTAAAATTAGCTTAGTAATAATTCTCCCCATTTTATCTACTATTATCTTTTTTATCTTCATTCAATATTTTTTCTTTCTTATTGATATCTCATTCATTCAAAGGGTGGAGTTATGATTGAGTACTGATGTGGAATATATTTCGCCAAAATGAAGAGGTCTGGGTGTAGGGTAATAATATTATAATAAGTTGGTGTATAATTATTGGTTTTTATCTCTATATTGAATGAAACATTAATCCATATTTCGAATAACAAATATAACACAATAATGAACCCCAGTGAGTAATATTTTCCTTCTACTGTCTACTTTGTATATTTTATCTCATTTCTTCTTTTCTTGAATTGTAATTAATATATGTATTTTATTACCTGAATTAAATAATCCAACTCCTCATTTATATTAGTTAACCTAGTTATATATTAGTCCTATTTCTAATAATGACAATAAGAAGACCTTGTGTGTGAGCGTCCTAATCATAATCGACCATAGTTCATGTCACTATGGTATAACATTAATAGAATAAGATTTTAATTGACTATAGATCCATGAAAAATTTATTTGTTTAAATTTGGAACTACTTCTATACATCTTGAGTGTTTCCACAATCAGTTTTTCATTCAAAAACAAAAAAAAGTCAAAAACAAAAAATGTTTTATAAATAACAATAATTTCAAAGGAAAAGATGATTTTTTAAGAAAATGTTCCATATTATTTTCTTGTTGATAAATTTTATGTTAATAATACTAGGGAAGAGACATTTAATATTCAAATGGAACAAAACTCATTGATATTTTAAAATAATTCCAAAATTCTAAAAAAATAACAAAGACAAATAACATCACGGACTACAAAATTTAATGAAAAACAATTTATATATTTGGAATGAAAAATAGATTCAAGATCCATAATAATAGGTAAATTTTTTTCCACATACATTTGAATTTAACAAACCTATATAAGTCTTGATGATGAGACTTGAAGATTTAATCATCTCTCCAGGGACATTGCTTAAAGAGGACCATGAATAAGTAACAAAATTTGATAAAATAATGGGAGATTATTTTTAATTTGATAAAAATTGGTTATAATTTTTTTAATCCCAAAGGTTATGTGATTATAACATTTTTTAAAATTAGATATCATCTATTCTATACATCTTCCTGGCTTTGGAAGAAGATGTAGTTTCAACTTATAAGAAAACAAATACTAGTGATCTTTCCTAAAGATATCTATTTTTAACATTCATTATATAAGAGTGAAGATTTATTTTTTTATTAACTATGATATATTATTATTTATTTTAATTTTTTTCTATGTTTCCTTTTTCTGAAATTTCAATTGGAGTGTAAAATAAGAAGTCCTAGCATAACCAATAAAATGATAATAAAGTTATTTCGGACGAATAATATTAACCATTTTTCTTTCTTCCTCCATCATACAGGATATACCACATTGAAAATGGGTGGATTTGATGCAATATAATCATGAGTTTATCCATGAACAGTGTAGGTTGAAGGGAATTAAAAGAAATATATTCTGGACGAAACTATGAAATAAACCCTATGCAGCATTGGATTGGAGGTTAGACCACTTTAACTATCTTACTAGGGGATGTAAAAACCTAGATTTTTTACAAGTTAAACCAATAATAATACCTTCTAATTCTCACCAATAAATCTCTATTTATTTTTTATCATGTTTTTCCTTTCATTATTTTGGGTTTGAATTTGTAGAATCTATGAGCTTAACTCAGGAACGCAACTTAAAAATAAATCAGGTTCATCACTAATTTTATTTATATATTTTTTCCAATCTAAATTATATATAAAAATGTTTTTGACCTAATTTGATATAAAAATATGGTATATAGTGGAATATTTTTGGGATATTTCAATATATTTTTTAGAATTTTGTGCGAGCTTCCATTTTTTCATGTTTTTATTTCCATAAATTTTTCTTTTTTTTATTTTCATTTTTTGGATGTTTATAGGATTATTAAGAAAAAATGAATACTTTAGAAAATTCAACCCCTATTGGTATTTTTTTTAAGATTAATTTATTTTATTTTTTGGGGATTTAGATGATTACATAAAATATTTTTTCTTGATTTCAAAGCTTTCTTTTTTATGAAGTTTCATTGTTTATGAAACTCATGTGAACTAGTTTTGTCCAAATTGAAAATAATTCCCTACCTAAGAGGATCCTAAACATTTTTAGTAATTTTATTAACATTTATAATATTATGGATAATCTTGATATGCATTGTGTCATCTATAACATTCTATTATTTTTACCTTTTCAATTTTGGTAGTGATCATGGAATGTGTCAAGCATAATTGATACACCACATTGAAATCCCATTTTTTTAACTATAATTTTGGCCTACCTTCACATCTGAACTTTATTATTCCATTAATATACATGATATACTATGGTAGGTATCCAAATTATAATCCATTTATACCTTTTCTACATGTTCTAGAAGTTAAATAAAATATTATTATTGAACTCATGTGTGGGGGAGGTAGAAAATATTTTGTATTTTTCTTTCTTGCAGAATTTTTTGAGTTAAATTTTGTTTCCATATTTATTATATATTTGGTTGAACAACATTCATGCCAGATTAATGAATGACTAGATTAAAAATCATGATAATTTTTTTTGGTCAGTTCATCAATATTTGAAGTCTAAAATATACCGCTCTTTTTTTCCTAAAAAATATAATTCTGAAGAGAAATTGAAGATGTGAATGCGAGCTAAAATAATGATAAAAATGTGGTTAAGGAGGGAAGAAATTTATCATTGATTCTGAAATTACATGTGTGAAATTTATAATGAAGGAATGTGATGTTTGTAAGTGATTTATTTTCCATCTGATTGAGGAGGACGCCATCCTTGAGTGAAAATATTTTCAAGAACTCTCTTTACATTAGATCCTAGCCCTCCTCATTTTTCCTCTAATGTTTTGATCTAAAAATATTTCAAACCCCATGCTCAGAAAAATACCTGAATTATCCTTATTTATTTTCACATTTGTGGCTCCATGTAGTGGAGATATTTGCAGGAAAAAATGCCTATAAAGATCACACATGTTATTGGGAATGATTAAAACTCCACAAAAAACATGAATGAAGAAATTAATATTTCTTTGAGGAGGGAGGTACGAAAATAACATGAGAGTTTATATGAAACTGAAGGTATTTGTCTGAATTTTATATGTTAATGAATTTTTATCTTTGTAGGAGGAATTATATTTGTTTATTTGTGATAATTAAAAAGTGTTTTCATTTATATGTTGTTATTTTTATTTTGACCTTAGTATTAGATGATTTCCTAAGAGTAAAATGATTAAGTGTGTGGTAGTGATGAAGTGAACATTTTTAGAAACTATATACTATAATTAAATGTTTATAATCTTACAATAGTGTTAGTTTTGGGTAAATTGTCACATTTTTATGTTTTAGAATTATTTTCATCTTAATTGAAAAAATGGACTAATTTATTATTTGAACTATTTCATTTTTATTTTGTATTTTTCCATAATATTTTCTACAATAATTTTAATTGGAAAATTTCTTTTTAATGGGATTAAATACATGCTGGGATTAATTTCGTTATACTACATACAAAGATCAATACATCCTTTAAATGCACAAAACTAACACACAAGGTGGGCCATGAAAACAATGCACTAAATTAGGCACTTTAATTGATGGCCCCATGCCTCATGAAGTACAAGCCAAAAGAATATGAAATTCTATATAGAGATAGAAAATAAATTTATGAAAATCTTAAAAAAAGGTTTCCACACATTATTTTTCCTCTTTAATGTAACAAAATGAATGTGAAACTAGATATGGGGAATACAGAAGAGTCCTCTTAGATAGAATTTGTTTTATGATAAAATAAACAATAACTCATTAAAATTATGGCTAATAAATCTCCAATTATTGGGTGTATGTGAGAGATATAGGCAAAAAAAATCATGAATAATAGTTCAAAATATTCAACCATTTAATAGTGCTATAAATTGAAAATCTTCTATAGGAATATTTTGGAGAAAATATTTCTCACATTTTCCTTTTTAAATGCGTATCTCACCTATAATACCAATGGATAACCATTTTAGGGGGATAAGGTGAAGAATTTATACTGTAATAGTTATTTTTATTATATATATATATTAGAGTATATTTATTCTTGTTTTGTCCATTTTTTTTATATTTTTTTATTTCTCCCACAATACATCTTTTTAACTACATGTTTGTTGAGATATAATACTCACTATTTGTTATGGGGGAAGTGGTGGTGTTTTCCTTTATTATGATTTATTGTTTTATCAAGTATTTTTACAATAATTAATTAGTTGTCCAAATGATTGTGTTGAGAAGTAAACCCACTTTCTCAAATATGTTCTTCTTACTCTTCGTTCCGTAAGTTTTTTCCACCCCATTCACATATTTTATATTTAAACTATGGAGTTTGGATTGGGTATTGATGTCAAAGAGATTAGTCATATATAGAAAGGTATCAGTGTTTTTACATCCATTAGAATGAGAAGGTGTATAGTGATATGTCCTGATCTCTACATTAAAAAAACATTGATACTTATTTTAAATAATAATGACAACACCCTTAAAACCCTAAGAGGAATAGTTTTATTATGGTGACATCTTTATATATTGTTCCTCTTTTCTTTATGTTTTTTTATTAATATATATATATATATATATAATATTAAATCCATTATATATTCAAAACCCCCATTTTAATTAACTAATTATTTTAATATTACTTAGATTTATAATTGTGACAATAGAAAGACAATTCATTTGTGCGAACTCCACGTGATCGACCCTAGGTAGTGCCACTATGGTACACTCTTAGGATAAAAAGAATTTAATTGAATAGGGATATATGAAAAATTCCCATATATCATCAATATATTAAATTGTTGTATCTCCCATATAGGAAAAATCTCACTCAACATAGACTCATGAGAACATCAAACTATCATCATGTTTTAACTCAAGAAATTTATGGGTTATTGTTACTTAATATTTTATTTGATATATATATATATATATTATATTTATCATAGATAAAATGTTAAAAAAATTTCTAGGTATGATAATTAAATATTCTGTGTGAGCATGATCATAAATAATTTATTACATTTTATAAATATAAATACCACACATAAAGAACCATTTTTTATACGTTTTTTAAATTATTATAATATATGTGATAAAAATATTAAATAAATAACTATATAAATTAAAACATGATTTTAAAACTTTAAATAATGTTTATTTTATCAAATTATATGATATAAACTAAGATGTAGGAAAAAACCCTTGAGTATGGTTTAAATTGGGGGATAATATTTTTTATCATCCTATGATTTATATCATATTGTTTATCTTTAGATCTGAACCCCAAAAAACATAAATTAGTGGAATATTAAAATTTGAATAAAAAATAACTTAAGGTTACTGGGGGTATGTGATAACATAAAATAATATCATTGTATATAGATAACCTGAATTGTATAAAAGTGTTTAATGATACCCATATCCTCAAAAAATAATTTAATAAGTATTTATTACAAATCAATAAATCAAAAAATAATTGAATATATATATATATATATATATTCATATTACAATAACATATAGAGTAAAATTATTTTTCTTATTTAGTGGTTCAATCTATAATATATAATATAAAACTAGAATTCATACTATTAAGAGTTTTTTGTATTTTCTAGGCGCAATGGTAATGATTGTTCTGAATAAAAAACTCTTCATTTTATTATTATTTTAATTGTAAGCATTTTTGTACATAAATAATTATTTTATTACCTAAAATATTTAAATTTAATATTACTTTATTAGAACTCTAAAACCCTAAGAGGCTAATCTTTACATGTAATTTATAATTGATTTATAAAGAGATCTATAATTACAAGAACATTTGATTCTTTCTTTACTGATTATTTGGATGACTAAATATCATCATACCATCATTGAATAGTTATATCAAATTGTAGAATAACACTAATTGTGATCCAAACATGTACCACAGTTTTTGATAATAATTATATACTCATCAGGTGCTAGCATAGATAGTATAAGTGGTTTAGGTGATCATGTTTCTTATGCATGTATACTATTTAATAGATCCCTGAGAGGGTTAGTAGCTATATATATTTTGTGCAGAGGTTAACATATTAGGAAAGATTCAAAGTATTTTTATACCCACAATAAATATTATATTAAGTATCTATTTAAAAAGTTTTTTATCAGAAAAATCATTCTGATTTAATTTTATAAAATCAACAAATACTTGATGTGGAGGAGGATAATGAGAAGGATAATTCATTATGGGAAATAATAAAAATGTTTAAAAAATAAATTTTCATAAAAGTTTGATTTTGGAATTTCTCATGAACATACTCATACTCAGTCAATCATGAATATTATGGGGCATAATTGACGAAGTTGGGCGAATAATGTTGGTTTTTATTAGTTTATTTGGATAAATCATCATATATTAATTATATAAAACCTATAATATTTTATTATAGTACCATTTATCATTAAATTTATAATTAGTTAATAAAATAAAATTACCTCATCTTGATTAATCTTTTTTAATTTATGAATCCAATATACCTTATTTCTATATCATCAATAATAAAAAGGATTTAAAATAGGATCACTGTAGTGGTATTCACATGTTCTCAATGAATTTTTAAAATACTCTAATGGAGAACTAGGTTATAAAATGAAGGTATCAATTTCCCTAAAATGATTATAACAATAAAAAAATTAGTCTTGAAGGATTCAACGTTGTTCTATCAGTCATCAGATGGAGGTTGAAGGTGGAAGTTTCATTCTTGACATTTCTTTAGATATTTATCTATGGTATTGAGAGAGATTTCTTGATATAAACATTATGTACAAAAATTCACCTAACATTATAAATTATATAATATTCAGTATATAATTTGATTTAGAGAATAAGTTATTTCACATTCACCCTTAACTAATATCTCAAATCTATGTAGACCCCACCCTAGTTTCTTATTTTTATTGTTATTTTCATCGAATTGCCTAAATCACTGATTATTTAAATATAATTATCTTTATTTTATAAACTAATATTTATTTAGATGATATTGAAGACAATTTTACATTTACATTTTAGAACCAAATGTGACCTTCCAATCCAACTTCAATGTTATTGAAACATCAAAAAAATATTTATTACAAATAAATATTATAATATTATCTGTTCAATATGTAAATAAATAAATGTTAAATTGACTAAAAATAGAATACATACTTATTTTATATTCAACTAATATATATTTTTCTGCAAAATAATTGAATATTTAATTAATTCAATAAACATAACATGAATAATTATATTTACTCAGTATTGAGTGTAATATTATTTCTAATATTAAATTCAAATATAAATTATCTAGCATACTCTATAAACTTAGTGTATGATCTTATAGGTCCCTTTTATAGTGGAAATTTTAAATATTTTTTAATGTCTATTATTATATTTTACCATCACGCTAAACCAACCTTAAATAAATAAATTTATGTCATAATGATAATAAACAAATATGAATATTTACTATATAATATAATCCATTTTTCTCGATATATCATCATGAACGTTTCATAATTGTGCCATTAGCCAATATGCTCTAATATAGTTCATTGAATCTCTTAAATGAGCTTTTCAATATATAACCATAACCATGGACTAAATCAAATTGTTCTATTTCAATCAAAGGGATATAAATATGATCTTCTAATATAAGAAGAGTCAAATCCTTTCTTATCTTATTCAATCAATTTCATATCAATTATGTTGCACCCAATATATCCCACTTCACTATAAGAATATATTATTGTAATTTCCAATAATACATATAAATACATGATTTATGGTATACATTAGTAGAAATATTAACTCTATAAAAAAATAAACATGTCCATATATTGAAATATCTAATCATACATATGACCTGTGGAATTATTTTTTCCTAGTATTTCCTCATATGATCCGATCAAGGAGATAACCAAGTTAAAATAATCATGAGTCAAATCCTTATATTTTTATAAGTATAAAATGACTAATAGTTTATAAATCATTTGTTTCCTAACAGAATATATGAAATAAAACATAGGATATATGTGTTAGAATACTATCGTATCATGTCAATGTAATCATTATGATGGGGTATATCTATGACCTTATAATGTGAAAAATAATCTAAATCCATTATAACATTAATGTTATATAGAATATCACTCCTTATGTGATAAGATATTTATTAATACTCATGAATCTGAATAGTTAAGTAAGTTAATTTACATATATTTTTGTTTCTAAGGGACCTACACCTATAGGACCCCACTTACACTAGAGGTAACTTTTAAATACAATGAACTAGATAAATATCACATGATTTTCATGCTTAAACTAAGATAATGCTATATTAAATGGGTCTAACATGTTATATTCCCTAATAAATATGGATACTATAAACTTACCACTTTGAGGAAAATAACTCAATATATAATATTTATAAAATATGTGCTTTATACGCTGATGTGACATTGGATCCTCAGAGAGGACCTCCGTTGTAGTATTATTACTACAAATCATGAAGTCATATTTGTCAGAGGAATGAACTCAAGATCCTAGATGAAGTTTTTATCAAAACTTCTTATTTAGCTACATTAGAAGCCGTAACATACTAATTTTCTATTATAAATTCCATGAATAGTAGATTCTCTAAGCTCTCCCAACTCACTGTTCCACCATTATTTTTGTAGAAATATCAAAATATGATTTCAGATCATTTTTGTTAGTCTTGAAACTATTATATGTATATCAC
Organism: Viscum album; assembly: GCA_963277665.1. Classification (NCBI taxonomy): domain Eukaryota; kingdom Viridiplantae; phylum Streptophyta; class Magnoliopsida; order Santalales; family Viscaceae; genus Viscum; species Viscum album. The sequence continues at coordinate 624,166,269 of OY728133.1, forward strand.
CTGATGACTAGCATCTTATATCCACTAAAAAATGAGAATATATCTTTAGTATGCTGTAGATAGTTCATTATAGTCTTAACATTAGTCCAATGTTATTCTCCTAGGTATTTTTGGTATCTACATACCTTGCTCAGGGGAAAGGAAACGTCAAGCTTAGTGCATAGAAAGACATACATGAAATCATTTTTCAATAACAAATAAGGAATCAAGCTTATGCTTTATCTATCTAATGGTGTTTGGGGAAATATTTTCTAAGAGAGATATATATCACGTGAAAATAGAAATGGTCCCCTTTTAGAGTATTAAATATTGAATATATTTAACACCTTATCTATGTATATTCTTTAATTTAGTCCATTTATGCTCTTAGATTTATCAAAAATTATCTCGATTGTAATAATGTTGGTTGGTACAACAAAGTCTTTAATAGAGAATAATTTTTATAACCACCAACATACTGTAAGATTGGTATCTCATTTTCCATCAATAATATATATCCAACATATACTATTAAGTAAATGTATCACCTCCCACTAAACATTTTATAGATACATGGTTCAAATTAATTATTTATAAAAACTAATTATCTTATAGGTACATCAAGGAGAATTCTCCATGAATAATATGATTAATTAAACACAAAAATGTATTTCTACATCTTTCATACCTTAGTAGAATGATTTAAATTCTAAATTTTTTTTTTGTTTAATATAATCATTTTCCACAAGGTACCTATTACAGATAGATGTTTTGTAATGATTTTTTTAAATCTCATAATGATATTTGGATGTTATGGAACGTATAGTTCTGAGGAATTTTAGAATAGATACCCATGAAAACGTTTTGTCATTGTATATGCCCTGATGTTATTTAAACCCTTTTTCAATCGTCCATGCCTTATAGGTACCAGGTTTACCATAAATATCCAGTTTCATGTTGAATACCCATTTTAAAATAGTAGAAATTATATATACTAAAATATCTACCAAAACATAGAAGTAATTTTGGAACATTGTGTCTAACACATAAATCATGGATTATGGACACCTTGCAGCTTTTGACCTTCTTACTGCATACTTTTTTCATAGAGGATCACCATTATCAACTAATACTGAGTCACCATCATTGGTAACTAGAAAAAAATATATCTCTACTTCTTTATTCTGTGTACTTATCCAATGAAATATTTTTTTCTATTGAATTACCAATTCCGTGGGGATTTTTGGATTTGTTTCATTTTTAAACTCTTTTATATCTAGAGCCTTGACTATATCAATGATGATCTTGGCCCCACTATACCTTTTAGATATGTTATCCCAATCAAGGAACAAGACATATATGGCTAATATTAATTTTTTTATGAGTGGTTTTAATGATAACATACAATAATTTCTTTAGGTTACCAATGAAAGATAAACTTTTTTTGTGGTGAAAGTTTTTTTCCCCGAAGATACCCTAATAAATGCTCTGCATCTTCATATATGTAAATTTGTAAAAACATATTTCCCCACATTAAATAAATCATATATGATGGAATTATCCATTTTATGTTGAAATTGGTTTAGAATGTGTTTTTTAGTTTGTAATTTATATGACTAAAAGGATAATGGAGGACTCACAAGTTTTATCATTGACCTCACTATTTCAAAAATGGAGTGGTTCTTAATTTCACTGATATAATTCCATTTTTGTGTATATGGGGGAATGAGTTGATATAGTATCTAAAATTCCATTTTATTTTTATTAAAATATTTGATATGTTATTATTCACCTTGGTCTTAGTGTATTTTTTATCCTCTTAAAATACTTACTCTATAATTCATTCTTGAAATCCTTAAATTAATTAAAAGATTCAAACCTAAAAATCAATAAGTAGAAAAAACTATATCTATTAAAATCATGATACAATGTTATAGAGTAAGATTATCGACCCCCATATTTATCTAGAAAATGTCCACAAACATCTGTATAACCTAATTCAAGAATATCTGAAAACCTTTCACCCTTTCAAATAAATGGAAATTTGTACATTTTACCATTTAAACTACAGTGGAAAACACCCATGGGTTTTATTTTAAATGAATCTAAACATACCTCTTTATATAGTATTGTCAAATGAGTTTTATTTATATAAAAACTAATGATATCATAATTATGGGTGATATTATTCATGTAAACTTGATTCAATATCAATTTTCAACACATGATTCTCATAGTTCAATACATAAATACAATTATACAAATTTTTCATACTATAACATATTCTATCTTTTAAAATCTTCTCATTAATAATTTTTAAATTGAAATAAATACATCCATATAACGATTGGAAACATATATAATGCTTTTTTGTAAAAGTTTGAACATAATAAAACTTATATAAAACTAGATTTAAACCTATAAAAAAAGATATATGGTAGTCTTTAATATCTAGTGTATCCAATATTTATCTATTGCTTGATTAAATGTCCCCATGACCTCTAGAAACTATCCTCAATATACATGGTTCATATAATTGTATACATATGTGAGAACCAAAATATATATCTAATAATCATTTTTTTGAAAATAAATGATTACATTTGATAAAGAAACATATCAGACCTCCAATTTTATATTCATTGAGGTACAATTATTATTAAAGTGTTTCTTATTTCCACCTAAAACACAAAAAATATCTTATTATTTATCTTTCACCAAGATCATCCACCTATTGGTTGTGAATTTTTAATGTTCCTCAAACTTAGTTCTAGTTTTCTGGAATTTCAAATTTCCCTTCATCCTGTCATAAATTAGACTAACGTTTTTCATGGTGCACATCCTTCTCTTCTAGGAAAATAAATGTAAAGAGATATAGTATTTTCTTTTCAATATTAATCATATTGAGATTCAATACAATAATATAAAATCTATATAGTATTGAGGATATTATGATGTATATAAATAATTATTTTGGTATATTTAATCCTAGAATCTATAATTGATCATTATTGAAAATAATTATGATTATATGTGGTCCAAATCATGAACCTTCTCTAAACATGCATGTGATTTTTTTATATAGTTTATATCCTGTATAACCTTATATTAATAAATTACACGGACATGAGAAAACATGATGTATATATCTTAATTGTCAGAAGATTCTATATCCCACTATAAATCGATGTAGACTAAGAAAATGGATATCCAATGTATCATATAAAATTCTTTAGAAGGTATTCAGAACCTCTTCACAAGCATCTAAGGGATCATTATTTGGAATTGGTGACTCTAACATGTAAAACGTTCACTCGTAGTGTAATACAATGTACATGTTACAATACCACTCCTTAAATTTTATTTTTGATAGAATATTGTCTTCATCCAATATTGATCAAATGGATAATATTGATGTCGAATGAATTATTATTTTCTATAAAAATAAATAGAATTTTTTTTTTCAATTAATCATGATTACCAATATGTGATACAATAATAATTATTTTATCTGTCTCCCACTATTTTGTCAAATTAAATTTTCCCCACCATTGGATTTGAAATATCATATAATATAGATATTATAGGGGAAAGGATCCATATTCACTTTCTCAGAGAACAAAAAGGGACTATCCGAATTATTCTATGGTATTTTAGTTGGTTTTCTATTGAGAGGTTTTAATCATATGATTCTTAATCAATTGAGTGGGCTCCCCAATCTTGAAATCCTAATAGATATTACCTCATTTTGCGCCTAAAAGTCAGACCAAGTCAAGAAAGGGAAACTACTCTTGATACTAAATTGTTTAATTCAACCCAAAACTATCATTATAACTCCCTGATAAAAAAAGTGTCATGATAAGGTTCAAACTAACACTTTGACCTTCAGTTTTATTATAAAAAAATTAATGGAAGAAATTTCGAACATAATAATTTCCTGATGGATTATATATCATATGTATAAATATCACTATTTAATCCTTTTCAATAATGTAAATATTATATGGATATTACATAATTAATTAACCTTGTCTTGAAAAACTAATCAATATATAATATATTAAATTTATTTTTTATTAGTAAGATTATTTTTTTACTCTATGTGATCACATTAAACTATCAACTAAACATGCATCTCATAAATAAATACCCATGCACTAGAAAAATAAAATAATTATGTTTCATGATCATAAAATTTAATTACTAGTTAGAGAAGATGATAAAAAAACCTTTGGACCCAATGAAAAGACTACTTGTATCAGTCTAGGATCAAATTATATCATTCCATATTTAAAAAATGTATCTTTATGGTTGGATTCACAATTAATCAACCCAAAATAGTCTCCTCAAACCTGGGATTTTGTTGCATTACATGTGATTACTCACATGTGGATAAGGGAAACCAATGGTCTTGGTTTACATAAAATAAAATGTGGAAACATAATCCCATACTTAATAAATAAGAATATATGACACAAAGATCATCATATTTAATATAATTAATAAATTTATCATAAAACCCATGTAATAATTTACCAGATTAAATAATACCCAGACACAAACATAGGTCTCTCAAACTCATGATCATCCCTTCATGTAATAAATAATTTTAAATAATAATATAGAGTATATTTTAATATATTATTTATGAAGATAATGTTCTCGAATTAATAATTATTCATCTTATTAACTAATTAATTTATTTATATTAACTATCCATCTAAACAGTCCTTAGGATTCTGATCCTCTATAATTATATATATATTAAATGAATTGGTTTTTTTTAAAATTACATTTCTACATGGTGTGTACAGGAGGATGAATGGTATATATCCTTACGTTTATATTTAAAACGCATTTTGGGGGTCAAAATATTAAACAACCTTTTTCTTCACATGATGTGTCTTGTAAATAACATTGTATATAGTCAAAGTCATGTACATTATACATACCCAACATAAATTCCTATATGACGTGTCTTGATATAAATGAAATATTATTCCCTCAGTCAATCTGTATTTTATGGATAATATTCATTACTAGAAAACACACTGTAAATATACACGACATGTACTATTGGAAATTTATGTAATGTAATAAATGTGTAAATTTATCCCAAATGATTATTATTTATAATAATGGAATAAATAAATAAATAATAATTTAATATCAGACACACCCTAAAAAATCACTCAATAAGGTGTTTTTCCAAAAAACCTTATCACAAAACATGACAAACTAGTTACATTCTATAAAGTCCAGTTTTTATTTTTATTATTTACTTTTTATACTTTCCCACACTACATGCCTAAGGATTTAGTGCGTTTTGCACATGGGTTATTACACATTCCATTTTGTGAAAAACTCGCTACACGTAATAATCTTATCATATTATGGTATTTCAAAGTTGGAAGTTATCTTCTGGAATTTGTTAATTACATGTCACATACTTCAATCACATAGATTCCATGAATCCCATGGGTCAAAATGCTTAGGGTTACATGTTGTGTTTTCTAGCTACACACTATATACACTATGTAAAACCTTATCTCACATGAAGGTCAAAATGTGGAATGTAATAAGTCGACATAATATTCCCTTACAAGATGTGTCATAATTTGTGTCATTGTTCTTGGTGTGGTTTATCATGGGAACCTGATTTGTACATTTCATTTACACATTATGCATCCATGTTATCAATATATAATCTGTAACACATCCATATGGAATCTTATTTAATTATTTATCTGATCTTGGAATTTTCTAGTTCATAAGAAATCATATGGTAGATATCTCAAACATCCGATAAAAAATATAAAAATGAAGATAAATAACTAAAAATAAAATGTGTATTTTATCAATGATTAATAGATAATTATAAATAAAATGTGACTATGTTGATACCACTTGAAGGTTCTGAGTTAAAATATAGGGGGTTGGTTTTGAGAAAACCAATAGTTTAACTTTTTTCCCAAGGACAAATCTTTAGTCAATGATGATAGAAACCCTAGAATATACAAATATGGGATCTTTTAATTTATAATTTTTAATTAACTTCAAACATAAATTACTTTTTTTTAATTATTCTTTATTCATAGATGAATTTTATTGACCTTCTTATCATAACATCATTGCAACGAAGGATCTAAAATAGTATCCATTTAGTGGTATCCAGTAGTTCTCCATGACTCTCAAAACACAAATGATGAAACTATATGTGATATCATATAGGTAATGATTATCTTGTTCTGTACACCTTCAATAAAAAATAATCCTCTTATTTTAACTGCTTCTTCCTTATTATATTATTCCTGACATAGAGGGGGATGTTGGGAGTCTCTCATTATGGAGATATTTATACAAATAATTATTTCTAGTTTATGTGAGATCTCATGATAGGAATGTTTTGAATGAGATTTATACTAACATTTCAAATGATATAAGATATATTATATACATAGGATCCTAGAATTTTTTTTTCAGATAGAGCCTTAACTATTTTCTATATGTTATGTAAACCACATTCCTAATAGTAATATTAATATAATTTTCATAGTGTGAACTAACTCATGGATTATTTAAATATTATTTAAAAAAACATGTTAATGTTTATTTAAATAATATTGAATAAAATATATGGTTCTCACATAGCCCACTATGTCATTAAGTAAATCCTCCTTAGAATTTATCAAACATTAAATAATTAAATATTTATTATCTAATACAACACAATATTATTCATTCAATAAATAAAAACATACATATGCAATTCACTAACAAATTAATAAATATTTATTTAATATCTAACTCATATATATTTCAAAAAAATATTTTAATTGATGTGATTAGTATAAATTGAATAATTATTGTTCTTTTTTCTGGTGAATAACATTTATTAAAATATTAAATTTAAATAAAATTTAACTATGATTCTAGATACACTCATTGTGTAAACTTCTAAGAGTCTTTTTTAGAAGTGTTATATGAGCTAGCCTAAAGTCCAAGATTAAAATCTAGCAATACAATAAGGAACCTATAGAGAAATATGTTAACGTCAAAATGAAAATAACCTCATAGGAATTATTACTATGTCATATTACCAATTTTCCATGATATATTATCAATGAGGTGACATACTAATGTAATTAAACTATATTATTAAATATTTTTCATCATCTATCTTAAATGAACTTGTTGATAAAATGTCACTAGAAAAGACATAACCAGGCAGTAATATTTTAATCTGAGGGTCTGAGATATCATCTTCTAGTCTGGGAAAGGGTAAAATTATTTATTAACTTATATAATAAATTTCATATCACTAATGATGCACCAAACATATCCTACATCACTATATGAATATATCATCACGGTTTTCAACAATACCTCAAAGTACATTATTCATGTTATACATTACTGATAATCTGAAGTCCAATTACCAATAAAATCATTTAAAAAATGAAATATCTAATGAAATATATAACATATGGAATTATTATTGGTGATTATATCCTCATAATCACCCATCATGTACATTATAATGGGAATAACATCATTAGTGAAATACTAATACACATATGGTAATCCATAACCTGATAGTCGAAAAATAATATGTGTCATATAAAATCAAGTAACTAGATCATAAGACATATGTTTTAGTATACTATAATAACACTTCATGGTTATTATCATACCAGGGAACTGGTAAGAATATTTTATGAAAAAAATCATCTAATGAAATTATCAAATTAATGTTTTGAAAAATAAAAATAATCATATAATGAGATATTTACAAAAATTCTGGTCTTTGAATATACAGGTAATCAAAATTATAAGGTTAATTTTTCCAGCGGAACTAACTCCAATATATCAACAAGATAATAATGGAGAAATTATACATTTATATAATAAAAACAACCAGTTTTATTCATATAAAATTCTATTGATCCACCTTGGTTCTATTTGTTCTTTTATGCGGTAACCACCCCCTTTAGTAGTTTCCTTTTATATAATAAAAAAAGAGTTAGAATTCCGGACCATTCTCTCACCAAGAAACAATAATTATAAAAATTAAATAATGAAATTATATATGTCATCATGGTGATCTCATATAAGATTTAATGTGGTATGTTAATTTTAGGTCCTATTTTTATTTAATATGGTGTTATATATTTTGTTATATAATCATTAATTTTTTAAAAAAATATTAATTTTTTGAAATATTGTAATTATTAAAATTTATAGAGATCACATGTCAAATGTTAATGGTCAATATTCAATGATCAATTATCAAATGTGATAATATATTTTGATCATGGTCCATGCAGATGATGAACTTAACTGAAATAATAAGCAACAAGTCGATGGTTATTGAGGCCCCCAAAGGTGTTGACACATGTGTTTACCTAGTTTTAGTCCTTTTAAATATTATTATCATAAAATTTCAACCATTGAAATATTCTTTAAATAATTTATATATAATATAAAAAAATAATTTGATTAAAAAATTATAAACCAATCTATAGAAACACTAATATCCAATTATGGATTTTGGTACTATGGAAATGAATAAAGGAAAACATAAAATTAAAATTTTTCTCAATGTTTTAATTAATCTCAAAAATATATACTGTTAATAATGACATCCTCATTACGGTTTATAACACATTTTTTTCATAATATTTTAAATTATAAATTATTTCCTTAAATAGTGTTTCCAGATTCATTATGAATCCTGCTCAACTAGTCCAAAAGAATGCATTTTCTTGAAGGGTTTAAGAGAAAACCCCTCCAGTAGTTTCCAAGGATTCCCTATATATCCTAGTATTTTTAATTTATTCCAAGAAATCTACAATAATTATATTGATATTTATTTGACATTTGATAGATAGTTTAAACACTACCCTATTTAGTCTAGGAGGAATCAAAATGATGTAAAACATCTCTAAAGAATCACTTGTTAGAACAAGATAGGATATATAAAGTGAATAAGAGGTCCATACCTCCATATTTTCTGGGAGTTTATATTTTCATTTTATACTTTTATTTATGTTAAAATAATTACTTAGTAAGACTTTTTTAACTAAAATAAAAAATAGAACATAAATAATATATAGATATTATATATATACATATGTATATATATATGTATATATATATATATTATAGATATATAAACATTACATGAAAAGTGTAAAGTTAAATTAAAAAAAATATTTTTTATGGGATTATGGTTCTTGTCTCATATCAACACCTCCCCATAAATTATAGATTTTTGAACAATAAAATAAATAGGCTTTTTGGATGTAAATTATCATATTTGTTTATTATACCTTTTATAATCAATGAAATCCATTTGAGATAAATTCTAACTAACTCATTCCAAAATTTAATATAACATGATATTGGATATATTTATGATTGATATAACTCATATAGAAGTCATCATACAATCTAACATTTATTTCATTATAAGACATAGATGTATCTGAGTCAATGGAACTTTTAGATAGACATAGTATGAACAGCTCATTCCCCATATCACAATTTAGTTGGTCTAACCTAAAAACCTAGATTTTAATTTATTAATATATTATATTTTCCATGGATAATGGTAAACATCATAATAATTAAAAAATTACCTATACAAAGAAATGTGAAATAAAATAATTATGTATTTTGATATCTCAAATGGTGTGATGTATAAATATTCCATCACCATATTTTATTTATTTATCTTAATTTGACATACAAATATGAAATTGTTAAACATAATAATGAGAATGATGTTTTTCAGGACAATCCAACTCATTCAATGGTTTAAAAATATATTCCACTATAATTTAGAAGGAAAATTTTATATTTTGAACTTTAAATAAATTTCAAGGAAATCACAATATTCCCAACACAAGATACCAGAACAAGAATATTTTTCACTTGTTTTATAATTTGTTATTGTTCATCATCTATTATATATAATGATAATTATCTCAAGTACAATGTAGCATCCCTAGCCCAGTTCACCTCTCGTGACTGAACTAAAGTGAAATGTACCTCAAGCATACCTCTTTATACACCATATGATTCTTATTATCGGTGATGGTCAACATATAATAAGTGATGAGGTTATATCCTCTATTATTGATGACCATAATAAATAGTTAATGAAATTATAGGAAAAATTAATCAAAATATAACATAAAAAATGATAGAGAACATAGATAAATGTCACCCAACCATAAATATCAACACCATACTAAATAAAAATTCATCAGTGTACCCAAAATTCATGTCAGAAAAATATTTTTGGTGGGTAGATAATATATAATTGAGTTAAAAAATAAGTAAAAATGAATTATGTATCCATAAAAATATTCTTGACCCATAACACAGTTTCACCACCCAATATCAACCAGGAATCAACTCAACCATCTAAATTAATATGGAACTCACACTTAACTAGGAAACAAAAGCTATGTTAACTCTGGTAGTAGGGAGCTTGAGAAGTGAATAGGTAAAATATCATTAATCTAGTACCACTAGTGTCCCTGAAAATTTTAGTAAATACATTTTTTCAAATAATAATAATTTTTAATTAATAATGTAAACAAAAAACCTATCATATCATGGAGTTATCTGCATCTAAACCAGGTGTAGATATCCCTATTTTAGTAAATGATAGAATGGGACGATATACCCATGGACTAAAAACACCTCAATGATGAATGATATATCTATACTCATATAATAAATATGTTTAATGAATAATCATTATCAATAATGATTTGAGAATGATGTCTCACTATCACAACCCATCTAGTTGAATGACCTATAACTAATCCTATGTTAAAGAGATTGAGAAATATCTTGGAAAATGAGGAATCCTTAACTCTAGGTAGGAAATGTACTGCCCAACATGGTCTCCAAGCAGGTGATAGAACACTGATACATCTCACACAACTGGATAATGTACCAAAGTTACACAACTAAAGTGGATAATATACCAGTAGTATAACACATAATGGATGGAAAATTATCTATTGGAATAAATATCCCCAAAATATAATGTACCGCTAGATTCAATTATTAGTTGGATGATACATTATCGATAATAATATTTAGGTTTTCAAGTCACCACCATAACCAATGTACATGTGGATAAAATAAAACCAGTTATATTTTCCAATTGTCTTATGTATCACTGAGGCCACTATTATATAGGAATGATATAACACTAATATGAATCCCTATGTGGATGATGTACCCAGACTTGATATCTCAAGTGGATGACATTTCAATCAATTCATCTGCCTCATAGTGAACAATGGGAAACTGAACCTATTAATGTGGATGAAAAAAAATAAAAAGGGGGGGTTGAGATACCATTATCAATCAAATATACATGGTAATGAAACCATAGATATACCATGGAAAATTTAGGTTGAAAAAATTATCAATGAAGTTTATGAGAAGGTTTTTAGAATTATTTTACACCTTTAGGGTTTTTCTATCTTGCCTAAAACAAACTCAAAGTACTATGCTTACAACCAATTATCTATATACTTACAAATTTGTAGCCAATACTTATAGAATAATACACTATAACCCTAAACTAGGTTCTTATGCTAATTTCCTAAATTGGAATGCATCATGGGTCTTGAGTAAAGGTTTTATAACACAGCCTACATAAAAAATGGGAATCAAGGACCAATAGTTTCAAAACACACATCCCATAAACCACTCAAAATATTCTTGAGATATACTCATACCATACATATTTTCAATAAAATGAATTCATTTTGTTGGAGGCAACACACACCAATTGGGTTTTTTTAAAAATTTCATACAACGCATACCAAATTAGAAAATATAAATAGGAAAGAAAGGGATAGCCTACCTAGGATTGGTAGGGTCCTTCATTTCAAATATTCCAAGATGAATTTTTCTTTAAAATAAGAAATCAAGAAAAATAAAAAACCAAAAAATTAAGTTAGAACCATTTATTTTCAACAAAAATATTGACTAAACATTAAAATATAAGCAATATGAGTTGTAACCTTACCCTCAACGATCCCACATGATGATATGCTCAAATATCTGAGATCATAAAAGTGACAACTATCCTCGTAAGGGATATTAATTATAGATAATAGAGGGTAAAGGATCACCTCTACTATTAAGGAAATGATAAATAAATCCAAATTTAAAAAAAAATTAATCCCACTTAAATTATTAAATTACATTTAAACAAAAAACTATACCAGGGCTATGAAAACATCAATAGTCCTATACTAGTTCTCTAATGGCCATAGGGGTTTTACTACTCCCCTAATAGGATTATTCTTCCATTGTAAGTAGTCATTTACTCTTATAATAGAACTCAAGAAGACACCTACTCGACTTCCAATATTAAATCTACAACATTATAGATTTCTCCTTTAATATCAAATTTCATAAAAAATGAGTATGGGCCACCTTTAAATCATTTAACATATATATATATACTAAAATATATAAGGATTTAATGAATTTAAATATAATTAATGCCCCATTTTGAGTGTTGCATTAATACCTCCCCACCATATAGTAGATCACCCTTGAGATCCACAATCAAGAATCACAAAAACATATTTGTGAAAAGATCTGTCCATTAAACCAGAATAAAAAACTCCCTCTCTAAAGTCTCTTAATTTATATTCTCATGATTCTACTATATTCATACCATATGGATTGACTTACACATAGATTATTATTACTTAAATCCACTATATGAATAGGTTAATAATTCAATGACACACTTAAATCTAGTTTTAGATCTTTTATACTCATCACATGAGAGGGTTAAATATGGTATCATTGATTTTGAGACACAAAGAAAAAGTTATGTTTAGAAAATTTTCTATTAGGAAATACTTACCAATATTCCATGATACAAATCCTCTCAACAATCTCATATGGACTTATGAACCCAAGATCTTATTTCCCCTACATATAAATCCACTAATAGACCTATCAAAGTGGAAATCATAGATATAAAAATTCACCAACAAAAAATATAGAGGATGGAACCACTATTCAGTATATAATAGTTTTCTTCTCCTAGGGGTTGATAACCACTTACTTATAAGATGAATATTCTATAATATCAATTTAATGATAAAATATCTAATAACCAGTAACTCTATGACCTCTAGAAAACATAGAGGATATCTATGTAACGTCCCAGATCCGAGTGCCACTCAACAGGTGCCTCGAACCCTGTTGGTCACTTGACCTCCAGTGAATTTTCAAAAATGACAGAGGTTGACAACTAGTAGAGAGGGCCGAGGTCTGATAGTGGGGAAACTATGCCCTCATTTTCCAAAGTGTAACACAGCAGAATGAAATACCAGTATACAGAAACAAAAGCAGTAAACAATTCCAAAGTTGAAATGGACACAATACTGAAGAAAATAACTGACCAAAAATCATAAATAAAGATGCAATATTTCCCTAAATCAAATAAAGAATCCAAACATGATACACTAAAATAAAAAACAATAGAATAAAAGGGTAAAATATATCAAAGAAAAATAAACATCGCAGTAGGAACTCAGTAGCATCACAAGCCTAATCTCGATCCCAAGATCTTCTAATCCTCTGCAACAATCAAGTACCTGTATAGGGACTCTTTCCATTATCTACACTGGTAGTAATATAATCTATTTGGGCCCAATACATTACCCTAAAAGGGTGTGCGAAATGAATTCTAGTAGGAAACACCAAAGGCCATGTGCCCAACTGACTGTGAGTTTTCACAACAGCAGTGTGTAGTAATGAAATGCAGTAAACCCAGAAGTTCTAAAAAATAATCATTACTACCAGTTCCATTCTTGTTTAATTATTATTTAACAATTCAATATAATTAATTTGTAAGTTTCCAAGACCTAGCCTCAGTAAAGAATCTTCTATACAATGCTGCCAAAAAACTACAACCAGATATCTAACAAGTACAAGGTAAAACAATACCAAGGATGTGCTTTAGCATGGTAGGTTTAACATGTAAAATCACTATAGTGAATATGAAAAGTAAACTGAGTCCTAAGAAATGCAAAACCTTACCCTCAGGTAATCAAAACCATTCCCACAGGCTTATCAGAACCACGCCTTGAGACTAATCAGAATCATGCCCTCAGGCTAATCAGAACCACACCCTAAGGCTAATCAGAACCACACCCTCAGGCTAATCAGAACCACGCCATCAGGATAATCAAAACCACCCCATCAGGCTAATTAGAATCAAAACCCTCAGGTGATTTCTCTTAAGAACAATGAATATTTCCCTTAGGCATACGAGATAATTCCCTCAGGCACGGAAGCAACTACCCTCAGGCCTATGAAACATTTCCCTCGGGCTAAATGAAATACTTGCCCTCAGGCTGAATAGAACCTTTCCCTCAGGAAAAGAAAGTAACCAGGTCGAGATCAACACATAAGAAAGAAATTTAAATAAATTTCCTCTCAATAAAACTCAAATCATGGTATAATAATGGCATACCCTCAAGTATCCTGGCCAAACAACTAAACAAGGGAATGCACCCACAGGGTGGAACTAGATCCAAGAAATGATCCCATACAGCAGTTTATAAATATTCATTAAATTACCTATGTAATTATGGGAATTTAATCAGTGAATTCCTTATCTATATGTCACCCCAAACATTGGTGCATAGCACACCGGTACACGAAAACAACATGGAAGTTGGAATTAAACATCAGACCACCTACCTCAATATCCATTGATCTATATACGTGAATGATGCCTCTCAAAGTGTCCAAGAATGACATAGATCTGGGATAAACGACTACATTCAAACTCAAATAACATCCCCTCAGGAAAGAATTGGAAGGAATCACATAAGCAGTGGAAAGGGCTTACCCGCATGGTCCGAACATGATCATCATCAATGGAATTAGAGTCCTAGTGCTCAGTCGGGAACTCTTCCAAGCTTTGGCCTCCCCTCCCGGTGTTCCAAACATGTTCTAAGCTTCATCTATCGAAAAAGTAAGCCACTTAATATTAAAAAAAACAAACTACAAGGGATGTACTCTCAAGTACACGGCATGTACTTTTCATTTTTAACTGCTCCTTTGGCAGATACTTTTTACTGCCGAACTATTTATCTGTCAACATGAGCAAATGGTGTGTATTCCTGAGTACACGGCGTGTACTGTTTCTCCACTGGTGGTAGTTTCTAATGCCTTAATATTCACCTATCGACTGATTACATCGCCTGTAAATACTATGTACATAGTGTGTAGTGAGTTTTTAACCTCTTTATTGCTGACATGCCTACACACCCTTTGTACTCTTCCCACACGGCCAAACTACACGATGTGTGGAAAAGTACAGGACATGTAATTTTTTTTGGATTTTCCCCATTTTCCTTTTTTCACAAAAAAACTTAAGGAAAAAGGAAAATAAGAAACCCCTACCTCAAGAATAAGAACTGGGTTCTTACAAACACCCCCCATTAAATCAATTCATCCCCGAATTTCCCTTTCAAGGGTGGTGAAGATAAAGCTCAGAACAACTCTAGACACTAAGCACGTACGTCGGTCTCCCGCTCCCAAGTTTTGTCCTGCACTCAGCCATGATGCCATAGCACCCGTACGAGAAGAACTGACCATCCTCGGAGAACTTTCGTGATCCTATCAACAATATGAATCAGATTCTCCTCAAAGTGTGCATCGTCCTGAAGCTCAACCTCCTTGGGATAAAAACATGAGATGAGTTTGAGTGATAACGGTGCAGCTGAGATACATGGAAGATGTCGTGCATGGCCAGATACCTCTATGGTAACTGAAACCAATAGGAAACCATCCCGACTCTCTCTAGAATCTAAAAAGGCCCCACATACCATAGTGAAGGTTTAACTTATATCCTGATCTACTTGTGTCCCAACCACAGTGATACATGTAAGAAAACCTTATCCCTGACTATGAAATCCAAGGGTCATCTGCAGTGATCAACATAAGATTTCTGATGAGACTATGTAGTAGCCATCCACTTATGTATCATCTGGACCTGCTCTGAAGTATCCTACATGAGACATGGTCCCATTAAAGCTTCCTCACCTACCTCCAACCAGCAAAAATGTGATCGACATGGACTACCATATAAAGCCTCGCAAGGAGTCATCTCAATAGTTTCTTGCAAACTATTATTGTAGGCAAACTTGACCAGGGGTATGTGCTTTTCCCAATAGCCTCCAAAGTCCAAGATGAATGCAAAAAACAAGTCCTCAAGCACCTGTATTATATGCTCAGACTGGCCCTCGGTCTGAGGGTGGTAAGCTGTGCTTAAAAGCACCCTTGTACCCAGTGGCCTCTGAAAACTCTGCCAGAAATGAGACGTAAAGAGGACATCCCTATCTGAAATGATAGAATGAGGGACCCCAAGAATATGTACCACCTCTCTAATATACAAAATTTCAAGCTCATCAACACCGAAGGTCTCATTGATTGGAAAAAAGTGAGCTACCTTAGTATGTCTGTCCACAATAACCCACAGGACATCATTGCCTCGAGGTGACCTAGGAAACCCGGTGACAAAGTCCATTACGACATCATCCCATTTCCACTCCGAAATGGGTAGCTGTTATAACAGTCCAACTGGCCTCTGATGCTCCGCCTTCACCTACTGACAGGTGGAACATCTCGTAACAAAACCAGCTACCGCCCTTTTAATACCCAACCACTTATACCGACGTCTCAAGTCATAGAACATCTTGGTAACTCCAAGATGCACTGCCCAAGCTAAAGCATGAAACTCCTGCATCCACTCCTTGCATATATCCCCTTGAACCAACAATCATCTGTGGATACAAAGTACCTCATCATTTCCTATCATCCAACTAGGTGGAGGGTCCTCACTTTCTACTGACTCGCGTAGAACTAGGCCTTCCAAAACAGATATCTGTCTCATCCTCACTCTATCCAAGAGGTAAGAAGTCATAGCTAAGGAAGAAAGATAGGCTCGCCCATGACTATTGTGCACCTCCAAATGCATCTCAGAGAACAAAGCTAAGAGCCACCACTCACCACTGGCCTCCTCCACTACATGTATCTGAGTCCTCCTACTCAGTGCATCAGCTACTGCATTACCTTTACCAGGTGTATAGGAAATATCAAAGTCTAAGGACTGAAGGTATTCGACTAACCTTTACTACCTCAAATTCAAGTCATGCTATGTGAACATATTTTTCAGACTTTTTTTTGTCTATAAACACCACAAAATTATCTCCCAAGAGATAATGTCTCCAACAACGTACCACATGAACAAATATGGCCAACTCGAGATCATGAATTAGGTAATTCCTCTCATGTGGCCTCAACTACCAAGACCCATACGCAACTACTCGATCTACTTGCATCAAAACTGCTCCCAGCCTAATACTTGATGAATCATAGTAAACTGTATAGCTCTTTTCTTATTCTGGAAGTACCAGGACTGGTGCTGATGTCAACCTTGCATTCAGCTCCTGAAAGGCTTTCTCGGAAGCTTCTAACCAAACGAACGTCACACCCTTCTTAGTCAAACCCATAAATGGCGCTGATAAGCAAGAGCAGTCCTGCATAAAGCACCTGTAGTATCCAACCATCCCCAGGAAACTCTGTATTTCAAACATGTTTTTAGGATGCACCTAGGAAACCACTACTCTCACTTTGTCTGGGTCCATTGCAACTTCTTCCTCTTAGATAATATGACCAATGATGTGTATCTGGTCCATCCAAAAGTGGAAATTTGAGAGCTTCACATATATCTGATGCTCTCTCAGTGTAATCAATATGATCTAATGATGGGTAACATGATCATGTCAAGTGTGAGAGTACACCAAGATACCTTCCACAAAGACTAGCACAAAAGAGTTCAGATAAAGGTGGACCACACGATTCATCAGAGAGATGATAATTGCTGGTGCGTTCATGAATCCGAACGGCATGAATAACTACTCTTATAGACCGTATCTGCTATGAAAAGCTGTAAGCAGTATGTCTGATGGTCTAACATGAAAATAATGATATTAGGATCTCAACACTACAACAAAAATACTTTTTAGCGGCGGTTCTAGTATCCGCCGCTAATCCTTTTGTAAAAACGGTTTCGCAGCAGATGATAATAAACCACCGCGAAACATTGTTTTTTTAATAGCCCGACCCTTCACCCCACCCCGACCCTCCTCACCTAGATTCCCCCGGCCCCCCGCTTCCCTCATAACCCCAACCCCCCGCGACCCCGACGACCCCGCAACCTTGGCCCCTCGCGACCCCGGAGACCCCACGACCCCGGTGACCCCGCGACCCCGGCTACCCCACGACCCTTAGTATTTCTCTCTATTAGTGGTCCGTGAAGCTTCCAAGGTAATATTCTTTGTATTTTTTGTCATTTTCCTCTTTTATCTTTACCCTCATGATTTCATGGTTTCTCTTGGGGGATCATCCCTTTGTATGAACAATATATGTTAGGGTTGATGTCTGGTTCTATTTTAATGATGTTTAGGGTGTGTGGATTGTTCTTTGGGGTGTTTTCTTCATTATCCCAGTGTTTCATCACATCTTCACTCCATTAATGTAGGTGTCTGCATATTTTTCCCTTCTAACTCATTCCATTGATCCTTGGGTGATTTAAATAAATTTATAAATATGATTTTCATTCTTGTGATGTGTTTATTAGGTTTTTTTGGGTGCTTTGGTATTGGTAGAATTTTCTAAAAATTTGTTTTGAAGTTATTCTTCTAATATTCCTTTGTATATATGCACCCAATATGTTTGATAAAATTTCAATGGATATTTTAAGGTAAAATTAAATGATTTGTGTGGTTTTCTCCTTATATATGTATTATTAAATTGGTTGGATTGTTGTTTGGCATTTATATATGGAATTTTGTGACTTTTATAGTGTGGTGTTATGTTGGTTGGAAGGCATGTGATGTCTCTTTGAAAATGGATTTTGGTTATTTATGTGGATACTTAATGGGTGTCATTGGATGTTGGCACATCCATGTGCACATGAGGGGCACACATGGATGGACATTCAAATGAAAATGGAACTCTAAAATAATGTTTTCCCTAAAAATCGTTCTATCAAATAGTTTATTGGTTTCTAAATGGTGTGTTTCTACATTATGTGGTTTTGAAATTGGTTTCAAATGTGTAATTTGAAACTTTTCCCATTTGATATTTTGGAACATGGTTGGTTTATAAATGGTTTAAAGGGACTCTTGGAATTATAAACACGAAATTAGTGTTTTATGTTGTTTTAGAAATGGTTAAGAATCATTTTTTAATTCATTCGAATTGAAAAAGTTTAAATCCTGATTGGATCTTTATAATATTTGGAAATGAATTTTTGTTTTGAAATTGTAAATTCCCAGTTGGAATCTTCGCATGTTAATATAGTGATCTATTCCAATGGACACATGTTGAACTAATTATATATATGGCTATTCCCAATTGATGAAATTATTATATAGAGGGATATTCCAAGTTTTTTAATCTTTCCATGATTTAATATTATTGTTGGCATGGTTGTGTAATAAGATCAGAGATAATCTAACATGGTTCTGTATTAGGATAATTCGTGTATTATGTTGATTGATTAATTAATATTCATTCTTATCACCTTACTGTGTACAATATGTATCCAACTTTTTTTTATATGAATAATGGTGTTGACCTAATAAGTTTTACTCACAACCTAATCATCTCCACATTTTGAACCCTAGAAGATTGCATGGATGTAGGATTCAAAAAGGTAAAGAGACCTTTATGTTAATTTATTTCATATAGGATGGGTTCGATTTTGGAGAAGGGATTGAAATGGGGATTGGGAGAGTGGACTTTTGTGTTTCTATTTGAAACACATAGTTTTTTACTCTATATTACAACCATCAATAAATTCATTTTACTTACATCATCTCATTACATTATTACATTATTATTTATTGGATTCTTTAGTTGTAATTTTTTGTTTACATGTTTTATTATATGGTTTCCTCTACGGATATTTATTTTATTATATTTATTTATGATGATTTTTCCACTTCTATATAACTACAAACCCAAGGGTATGGTCTCCCCACTATAAATATCACACTCATTTCTAGTCAATGACCTATGAAATATGGGTATGAATGCATGAGGTCCCATAAAAAACCTGATTTGGCCACATGAGAGAGTGATGGATTGGGGGATGTAGTAAAGTGGTATCAAAGAATCATGTTTTAATTTCTATTACATTACTACTTATAGAAAGGTATAAGAGATACTAGGATGTGCCAAGACATAGCAATGAGCTTCTGAATATGAGTATCTAGTCAATGTATTGGGGAAATATGTGTTCATATGGATGGGATTGGTTCTTATGTTATTTTATTGAAAAATTTGATGTTATTTCACCTTGGGTGATTTGTATTTTGTGTGATGGTATTGTTTAGTGATGAATTTTGATTCTTGATATTTATACTCATGGCCCAGAATGGTGTAAAATGAGTATTCATGAATCATGATAAGTACATAGGAATATATATATTGACATTAATTCTTCATGGTAGGGACATATTTATTTCATGTTCTATGTTCTTTCTTTTATAATCTGTTTTGATAAAACGACTATTTCTGATAAATGATTTATTCTCCCAAGCCTTTAATATTGGGAAATGGATTTGTTTTTTGTGAATAAATATTATGGAACCCTTCACCTTTGTAATGATTATTGAAAGATGAATGAAGTCATAGTAAAGAAGAATTTTCAAAAATATATTCATGGTTTGCGCCTAGACACTCATCCCACAAAGCCAAAGTATTTATATCACAATTTATCCCCTATTATCCTGTTTCAACTCCTCGCCAATCTGTATTTTCCAAATGAGGTTCACACTTATTGAAGGTGGTATTTCATAATTACTTATAAAATATGGTTGTTTAAAAATAAAAGTAATTCTGGTTTCATTAGTGTGTTCCTTGTTTAATTTATACTTTTTTTTGTATTTTATTCTTACTTTTATATAGAATAATTGAGTATTTAATTAATATAGTTCATTTAGATGTTATTGTTGTCCACTGTAATTTTCAAAAAGGATTCTTTAGTTCTTATTCCGACATAGAATACGTGTTGATTTGTTGATGTTAAATCATTTTCAATCTTGGACACCATCATAGGATTCTAGAATCACTATCTTCCTTCATTAAGTGTTTTTCAAGGGTCCGTGGAAGCAGTTAGATAGTTGGAACAAATTGAGGTGATCCTGAATTATCTTAGAGAACTTGATACTTTGTGGGTGAGAATTTTTTAGAACTTGATTTATAGTTTCAGTAGAGTCTTGTGGGAGTCAGTGGTACCTTCTTAACTTCATGAATGTATAAATTGGAATCTCATCAAGATTGATTTTTTTAATGGTTATTTCATAAGGGAATGAATGTAGAGAAATAGACTGAACTCATGAGACTTTTTATTGGTGACAGATCAGTATGGGAGTTTGTTAATAACCTTTCAAGGTTTTTTATATGTTCTCCAAAAGATAGTGGTCATTAATTATGAGAAAGATCATTTCTTTGGTTATGGTCTTCACCCAGACCTTGGTACATCTCTACTTTCCTTGGGCATAACATCCATTTTGGAGGTTGTCACTAGGGACATGTGAATAGAAGAAAAATATTCTTGGAAATCGATGGTTGTTCATTCCTTAGTTTTATCAGGTATGAAAACAATTATTAGTGGGAATGAAGAGAATCCAATGTGTAAGGAGTAGAGGCAGGATGAACAATAACATGATGAAAAGGCCCATTCTTATAGAAAGAGTTCATCCATTTTGTTCTTCCAGTTTAGGGACTTTGAGGAATTATGAGACCCATTTCTTGATATATCCTTGAATTTTTCCCTATTATGGAAATTTTTTTTCATCATTATTTGTTTTTGATGAAGGGGTTACAAAAGATGTCTCATGTTTGATTCCTTGTTTTTTTGTGAAGGCACATTGTGATATACATGGATAAAAGCTGGATCACATTACCGAGGAACACACCTCAGTATGTTAAGGGTTTGAATGAGTTTTTAGATTTTGCAATTTCCAATTGATCCGTTGAAGGGAGAATAAAATGCCCATGTCCTAAATGTAAATTTAGAACATGGTTGATAAGAGATGCGGTTTATGAACATTTAATACTGAAGCAATTCCCTGGTCAATATTTTTGTTGGATTTGGCATGGGGAATCAAATGTTACAAAAAGATTGAGCACTGATGTTAATCCGCATAATGAGGTACCAAGTTCGTCAACAATGGAAAATGAGATGAAAAACCTAATAAATGATGCATTCATCACTGCAAGACACCACTATCAACATCAAAACATATCAGAACAACCAGAAGAGGGTTCTACAAATTGAAACATGACAAGTTATGATTTTGAGACTGTAACACTGGGAGATCAAGATTTTCACATATCATTGGATCCTACTCTTGATTCTGTGGAGCCAAATGTAAGAGAAAACATCACTGAGGAAAATGTGTTTCATGATTTAGTTGATGATGGAAATCAAGAGTTGTATAGTGGGTGTTTAAAATATTCAAAGCTTTCATTTCTGCTGAAGTTGTACCATATCAAATGTCTATATGGAATTACAAATAAGGAAATGTCCATGATATTGGAATTGATTCGTGATGCATTTCCTGAAGAAAAAATCTCAGAATCTTTTTATGATATAAAAAAAGTTGTTAACAAGCTTGGTATGAATAATACAAAAATACATTCGTGTCCCAATGACTGTATGCATTATGGGGGAGAGGATTCAAGTAGATATAATTGAAGGAAACGTTCTTCTTCTAGATGGAAGGCAAAGGGTGATGTTGGAAGTCCGAAAGAACATAATTTCATGGAGAAGAAGAAAAGGATCACACCTGTAAAGGTTTTGCGTGAATTTCCTTTGAAGCCTCGATTGCAAAGATTATTCATTTTATCAAAAACCGCTAAACACATGAAGTGGAATTCTGTAGATAATAACAATGATGGGTTAATGAGACATCGACGAGATTCCCAATCATGGAATACATTTGATTCATTACATCTCAATTTCTCAGCTGATCCTAGGAATGTTCAATTGGGATTGGCCACCGATGGATTCAACCCATTTGGGACTTTGAGTAACAATTATAGCATTTGGCCAGTTGTTTTGATCCCTTATAATATGCCTCCATGTATTTGTATGCAAGAAACATCTTTTATCCTTTCGATGATTATTCCTGGAAAACAAATGCCTGGAAATGATATTGATGTATACTTGCAGCCTTTTATTGACGAATTACCATAGTTATGGAGAAACGGTGTTGAGACATTTGATTATTCTTCTAAAAAAATGTTCAAAATGCATGCGGCTTTAATGTGGACCATTAGTGACTTCCCTGGGCTTGGGAATTTATCTGTTTGGAACACTTACATGGGTTTGGCTTGTCCCATTTGTAACATTGATTTTGAGCCCAAACGGATACCTCACAGTAGAAAATGGTGCTTCTTGTGTCATCGAAGATTTCTCGATGCATCTCATAGATTTCGGATGAACAGATCAAAATTTAATGGTTCCATTGATCGTAGACCACCTTCAAAGTTGTTAAATGGTGTTGAAATATTGACACAGCTTGAAAATGTAGAAACAAAATTTGGGAAGGTTCATCATTTGAATGATAGCGGAAAACGGGTCCAAAGTGCATCGTCAAGTGAAACCAGAACACAACAATGGAAGAAAAAAAAGTATATTCTTCAAAATTCCGTATTGGGAATTTAATTTTTTGTGGAATAATCTTGATGTGATGAATATTGGGAAGAATTTCTATGAAAATTTTATTTTCACATTACTTAATGAGAATGGAAAGTTGAAGGATCATCTCAATGCTCGCAAAGACTTACAATCAATGAAGATAAAACGCGATCTCTAGCCAGATGAGAATGAAAAGTAACCTCCGACAATTTTTTCAATGAAAAATAAGGAAAAAGATACATTCCTTCGAATTTTGAAGAATGTTAAGGTATCTGATGGGTATTAAAGTAACATCTCGAGGTGTGTTGACTTGAAGAATCATATGTTACACGGATTGAAAAGCCACGATTCACATATTTTGTTACAATAGTTACTACCATTGGGCAGATATGACCCTAGTGGGAGTGCATCAATTTCTAGTATGCAAGTAAATCACAGAAAATCAAAATCATTTAGTTTTCTAACTTTCATTTGTTTTACGTTGTAATATAAATATGTAATCGTATTTAATTTTCAACATAACATTCTTAAAGGTGACAGAATAAAGTGGAAATGAAGGTGGAGAGGGTGAAAATGCATCATCATACCCTGAGTAGTTGTATTATTGATGTGTTGAACAAAAATGGAAACAATTGGTTTGTATATGTAATATTTGTGGCACATAGTTGCCACCACACATTTTCATGTCCTAAAACTTCCTTGATTCCTCATGTTTCTTTTTATGCATTTTATTGATTTATGATGTTTCTCTTTAAGTCCTCATTTCTCGAGTGTGGTATACATCATTCCATTTAGGTCTGTGTTTGAATTGGTAGTCGAGATTTTGGATGACTATGAGTTAAACCCATTGCTAATGTGTTGAACAAATTGGGTCATTTTATAGTGATCAAGGGGATAGTTTTGTGGACACTTTGGTGAGTCCCATTGTTGAAAATGTCTGATTTAAGCGTCAAAAGTATCTAAAAATTATCTAGCTCTTCTAAAATTTCATAAGAATGTTTTGATCACTGACCTGTTACTGCATGACTTGAACTACATTCCCAACACAATTTCCACTTAATCATGGTCTGCTTGGTAATTATTACCTATCATTATATCCCTGAATTATTTATATTATGATTCTTAATTCCATTTTTTGATTTATTACAAGCTATCCGGTCATGAAACTTTAATTACTAGAATTCCAGAACTTTTTTCTTTTCCAACACAAGGCCTTATAGAGAGATGTCATAGGTCTGGTACAAAACACTTCTATCCAAACATACTCATAAGAAACCATAGTTATACTCCCATGACTCCGTGTAATGATCATATTGAATTTGACCAACACCCACATCTAGAGGATGTCCAATATAATAAGACCCCCCAAACCACCTATCATCACCTGTCCCTAGGTTTCTTTTCCATCTGAATTTAATCCAGAAACATTAAACCAAGTGACACCACTCCGACACATTAAAAATGAAAACTACTTAAAGCGAGCACCACATGATTTATAGGTCCATGGTGTCTTCCCACCATTTTAATTCTCAAACCACTAAACCATAAGCACTATACTACTATAGATCACTTCTAGTTTCACATTGACATGTTCGATCTTTTATTTCTTTATTTAAGACAGATCTCACTTGATCTCACTTGAAAACTATTTATGAAGCGGTGCCACATGAAAACCGCTCCCTCCATTTACAAATCAACCATCACTGTTAATCTAGTCCAAAAATTTAAACTAATGGGTCATAACCAAAACACACTCTTCATTATTAATACATCTTACACAAAGAAATATTAGCTCACAACATGCACTGGTTTACGGAAATTCCAGTCAGAACACTTTAGGTTGACCCGCTTAGAGGACATCCAAATTGATGGAAAATGCCTTTATTTGAAAACTAAATCATATTAACATAAATTGAAAAGTTATATCGTGATAATTGAGATGAACCCACTAAATTCCAAAATTGACTCGTGGTGTGATTTAATGGGTGCATACTCAACCAACCATTTCAACGTCATGCTACATTACAAGAAAATATGTGATATCAATCTATCACATTTCCTAGATTTCACATGCAGCCCGAGTCTGAATATAATTTCCAAACCTGATTCAAACTCATACCTAAGTCATAAATTCAACACCTCCTCCATGTCTGGAAAACTTGAATTTTATAGCTCACAAACATTTGAAAGTCATTTTGACCATTCATGACTATTCTTTCTATAACCACTCTCCCTAAGGTTACATTTTCCATGACCTGTGTGATTCTCCCCACCATAGGATTTTAATATTTATCATTTTAATAAAAATAGGAATCTAATTCCCATGAAAAACACTATGTCCACCACTAAACATGGTTTCTGGATGCGAGTCAACATAATTATACCATGTTCCATCACCACAATCCATCCTTGGCATACGCTGAAGCCTCATTTGGAACTAATATTCCATCCTTGAACAACCTGTTGTTCACTTCCTACCACATAGATTTATATCATCCACTTAATAATAAATAGAAATGGTCTATTAATAATCACATGCATTATGCAATCCTCATTCCATGCGCACACATTCAATCAACATCAATAACTACATCTTGAACTTTAACCCAGATTGATGATGTTATAAAACTCGATCCACTTACATAGTCATCCATGGAACTAGGATAACTTATCTTTTCTACTAAAAAAATCAAGTCTACATCACTCACCACACCATAGTTAATACCTAGGTAACCTCACTCATGGAGTGATTGGTTAAAACAACCTTTTTAAATCCCACAACCCTAAACCAAGTAGTTATCTGATAATACCCCTCAAGGTGTTACCTATGATTTCATACCTCAAACTCTCAGAGACTAGAAATTTTTCACAAAACACCACACAACTCTCTCCACCAAACCTTATTTAAATAAGAAATTTATATCATAATTAATACTAAATTTATGTTACATAAATGAAATGGGAACACCCATTTCATATAATTCATAGGACCAATGACACTGTGCATTCTTGGTATTTTCTAGACTACTCAAAAAATCAATCCCAAGGGTCACATTATCCTACATAACCATTTAACATGGATGATGACTTCTTGAGTCACACACCTTTGAAATTAAACTCACACAACTAACTAAACTAAATAAAATTATATTGGCATGTCAGTCCCACTAATCTCAAGCATTAAAGATAATCATAACACCTAGAAGTTTTACTTATCTCATGATCACCTACCAACTTGGGGAATCATTCCACAACTAGAGTCCTACTCAATCCCAAAATACATAAAAAACACATTCTATGACCAAAAACTAAAAAGATGCATCCAATGATGCTTAATATCTCTAAGGATGCTAGAAAAACTAGGTTAACCCCTCACATAACACGAGGAATCAACTCTAATTCTAGGTGTATTCCTAAAAGGTCACCAGAATCTCCCACCTAACCTATATTCCAACATAAAAAGATATCAACTAAGACTCACTAGAAATATCCACATTCCTATAAAATCTACATCCCAATGTTACTCTAAAACTATTCCCACAATAGGATTTTTTATAACAATACATTTCTAATGTGTTATTTAAGCTATTTCATCAGTTCAAATTTATTATAAGTATTAAAGATGGTTTCTAGGCCACAAAACCAAAAAAAATTATTATATAAATGGTTTGGTACTACTTTAACTACTAATTCATCAATTATCAATTTTTATAAGTATAGTGGAATCGCTATGGATAATATATTCCAAGAAAGTGAAGTTATAAGGTTTAGTGGGATCCAGTTTGGGATGTTACAATATTGTATCAATGGAGTTTTATCTTCCTAGTAGTTACTATTTGGATATTGTATACATGAGTATGAGGAATGTGTTGGAACCTTTTATGGATATCTGACTATGTGTTAATAATAATTTCTCTAATAGGAAGTCTTATATTCCAGGGTTTCATATTTTTGTTCTATTTTTAAATATTAAAGTTGTATATTATTTCCCATTGAGAGAAAAACATGTTTTTTGGATGTTGTGATTTATTCTGGATATTCAGCTCTTGGTCATTGGTGGGAGGGTAGGGATGGTTTTTTCGAGTTTTTTTTAGGGTAGTGGTGCAGTAGAAGAAAAGAATATTTTTTTTATTTTGGGCAGATTTTCACTGCGGTTTTAACCACCGCGAAATATATATTGGCGGTGGTTTAAACCACCTCTAAACGGTAAAAACCGCCGCTAAAATAAAATAAAATTTACGTTTAGAGGCGGTTATAACTGCACCAAAATAGGAGCATCGTGGCTACCTCATTTCACGGAAGTTTTCCTGAATTTAGTGTCAGTTTTACGGCCGCTGGAATTTGAGTTTATTCACAGTGGTTATAACTACCGTGAATAAAGTGATATCCAGGGCTCGCAAAACCACCGCTAAATTCAGGAAAACTACCATGAAATGAGGAAGCCACGACGCTTTCCTAAAACCGCTGCTAAACATAAATGACCACTGCTAATAGATTGGTGACGCCCTATTAGGTGGTGGTTTCTGTAAACCACTGCCAAAAAATGTAGCGGCGGTTTAAACCGCCGTTAAACTATGATTCTATTGTAGTGCAAGTCAATCTTTGATAAAACTCGTTATCCTCGAATTTGATCAAAAATATCATTAATTCTTGGTAAGGGATATCGGTTATTGACCGTCAACTAGTTCAACTTCCGATAATCCACACAAATTATGAGGGTACCGTCCGCCTTCTTCGAAAATAGGACAGGCGAACCCCCAAGAGAAATTATGGGTTAGATAAAACCCTTGGCTTGCAACTCATATAACTATATATTGAGCTCCAAAAATTTTGGTGTATCCATCTTATAAGGTGGAATGGACACCGATGCAGCTACTGGCTCAATCTCAATAGAGAAATCCACATCTCGCTCTAGAGGTAGACCAAAAAAGTCATCTGGGAAGACATCCCTGAAACAGTCAACAACTGGAGGGAAATCCTTCAGAAAAGTTCCCCAGTCATCCAGATTTAAACTCGCAATCTAGGATGTTACACCACCTCTCCCACGAAGCTCGGGTCCAATTCGGCTCGCCTGAACATCACATTCTCCCTTGTATAGAAACTATCCACCCTTTGGTGATGTGGAAGTCACCCTGCGACGATAGAAATATAAAAAGACTCGAAAGTGTACCAACCAGTCCATCCCAAGAATGACGTCATATCACGTCATCTCTAAGACATAGAGGTCCCACAGAAAGTAACACACACCAAACTCTAGGGGGGAACTCCTTGCACTAACAAACACCTTCCATTCTAGTCCCCAAATAATTGTCTAGCATCCTAATATCGGAAGAAGAAGAATCATAGTGACCAAGGATCTCCACAACCGGAATAGATATAAAGATATGTGTAGCACCCGTATCAAAAAGTATAGAAGACAAGACAGAAGCAACCAAAACAGTACCTCTGATTGTAGAAGGTCCAGGATCCTGCTCTTACTGGGTCTGTTGCACTGTATATGCCTGCCCAGTGTTGTGGTCCTATGACACAACATGGATACCCTAAGCTGACCCTCCCTGCTACCTCTGTGATCCTAGTTTCTGGCTACCACGACCAAGACCAGCACCTCGGCCTAAACATCCCATTTTATTCCAATTCCCCGACTGGTAAAAATCTCTGGCCCCTATTCCCGCACGCAGTCAGCACAGAACCCCTCTCACTAGTCACTGGTGGAAACTCCCGGCAAAAGCGCTACAGATGAACTATCTTGCCGCAATCTTGACACTAAAACGGTTCACGTGGACACTGAGGTCTCTTGTGCTCCCCTTTATCACAATGGTAGCACATCACTGGGCCACCTGAAAAATTCCTCTGGCTAGTACTGCCACCTTGAGAGAAATCCATCTGCCTCTTCCTCTTACCGATAGGAATAGTTCCAGAAACTGGGGTTGAACCGCCTTGGCCTACACCACTAGCTTCCCATAGGATCTGCTTAGTAATCTGTGCCTGGTTTAAAATAAAATGCACTGTTGGAAACCTGAAAATATTCACCAGTGCTCGGATGTCATATAGAAGACCATCCTTAAAGCGTCTAGCCCTCAAAATCTCATCACCCACCAGAATAGGTGAAAAATTTTGTAGCTCTGTAAAGAGGTCAGAATTGTCCATCACAGATATGGCACCCTTTTGAAAATTCCTGAAATCTTGAGCTCTATCTTCCCTCAGTGTCTTTGGGAAGAAAAATTCATTGAAGACTGCCTGAAAATCTTCCCATGCCATGTCTTTGTGATGCTCTGACTATGTGGTAACATCCCACAACCTCGTAGTGGAATCACACAGTATGTGTGTAGCAATATTGAACCTCTGCCCAGGAGGCGACTCCAGATGCTCAAAGATAGTCTACATAAAACCCATCCAAGAATCTAGAGCTTGTGTTCCACCATCCCCTGAAAACGTAGGCGGATGCTACTGTTGGAATACATACGTCAGCATGGCCATAGATGTGGCATCCAGGGGTGCCCCCTGGAAGGTCTTCATAAACTTAATGAAGTCTTCATGGAACTGCGCTTCCGAGCCTGTGTCCCGTAAAACAAAAGGCGCTGCATCAGGCTCTACTGTAAGATCCATCGGTAGCCTGTGGCCTACCATCTATGGAATATACTCGTTGCCTCTCTCCTGGTTAAAAACGTGAGGTCGTCTTAGCAGCATGACTCTACAAGGTCCAACACACATCAAATTAAGATTATCCAAGACAAAAAACAAGGAGTGTAAGAAGAGAACATGAGAAAGAAAACATTCAAGTTATACAAAACCAGACTTCACGTCGTGTATAATAACTACACGACATGTTCCCTAAAGTATTCCACATGGGGGGTGTACTCTGCCCAAATAGGTCATGTAACACCCCAAACACACGACGTGTTGTCCACACACAGGGTGTGTACATGAATTTTCATCCCCTTCCCAATTCCTTCTACACGGCTTATCAACACGGATCTCTTTTGAACGAGAGTACATGGCATGTATAATAACTACACAGCTTGTACTAAATGAGCTTCACCGCCCTGTGTTGTCTGCACACACGGTCGGGTACACAACTCTGACTACACGGCGTGTTCCAAATAGACAGGTCGTGTACTTCTTAAATACCAACTGCCTGTGTTGTTAGTGACACAGATGAATACTTGGCTGACACTACATGATGTGTTACATCATCACATGGCATGTACACCACCCATTTCCCTAGCCACATGGCCAAGTCTACATGGTCTTTCACTAATCAAGACTATACGGCGTGTCCCACAGGCACATGACCTGTATAAAGAAGGGTAACACTGACCTGTGTTGTTAGTGACATGGCCGGATCCCCAAATTAAATGAAATAATGTGTACAATTGGTACACATCGTGTTTCCTTAGATTTTTCCCAATCCCGTGTTTCTTCCTACATGACCTATGACACAGTTGAGAACTACACGACGTGTGCTTAAATTTTTTTATCTTCTATTCTTCTCGAATAGAATATTAAACGGTGTGTAATAAATACAAGATGATGTTTATTCTAGGGTTTTCAGACAGTAAACCTTAGAAACTACATTGGAGCACAATAAAACACTGAAATGAGATCCTAAGTGCCAAATTCAGATCCATGAGGGCCCATACTCCCTGCAAATCAAATCCTGGCATCTTATGCGTGTTATAATAAGGTAAAAAAGTCGATGATCCACCAAATCCTGGTTGATGAGGGCCCACAATGCTCAAAACCAAAAGTTTGGATTTCATTCATAGAACCTTACATAACAATACCCTATCATATAGTAGTTATTTTTATAAAAGAATCTATCACACCAGTATGATTTTTCTAATGCGCTTTAATGGCAGGGAAACTATGCATGTAATATGATTCTAACATGTGCCTAAATGCTGAATGAGATGACACACCCTCATATCAATGGGTTTCTACTAAATAGAACCCAGTTATAAAAATATAAACATCACACAACAAGTACGTCACCCAATGGTAAAAATCAAATCAATTGTAATAATCATAAACAGAAAATCAAAATTTAATTTGAGGTAATCTGGTCTTTACCTGTACATAGGGTAGCTACTCATGGGCATAGTTATTAACGAACCCCTTAACAATATATCTCCTTTTTTCATCGCCAAATAATAAAATAATGCAGAGAAAAGAAATCCTCTGATACCACTTTGTAACATCCCGAATCGGGGTGCCACTCAATGGGTTCCCCGAACCTGGTTGGTCACATGACCTCAATCGCATTTCCCCAAACTCCAGAGGCTGCCGACTAGTAGCGAGGGTATAGGTCTGATAGTGTGGAAACTATGTCCTCATTTTCCTAACTGTAACACAGCGAAACAAAATACTAGTATGCAAAAATAGAAGTAGTAAACAATGCCAAAGCTGAAATGGACAGAATACTAAAGTAAAGAAATGACGAACAATCATATATAATGATGAAATATGTCCCTAAATCTAAGAAATCATCCAAACAGAATACACTATAATATGAAAAAATACAATACAAGGGTCAAATAAAGCAAAGAAAAATAAACAGCACAACAGGAACTCAACAGCATCGCAAGCCTAAGCTCGGTCCCATGCTCTCCTACTCCTCTTCAACAATCAAGTACCTATATAGGGACTCTTGCGCTTATCTAAACATACAACAATATAATATGATTGGGACCAAGACATGACCTAAACAGGGTGTGAGAAATGATTCCCAGTAAGAAACCACCAAAGGCCCCATTCCCAACTGACAGTGAGTTTGTGCAATAATAGTGTACAGTAATGAAATGCAGTAAACCAAGAAGTACTAAAAAGTAAACATTCTAACCAGTTCTATTTCCATTTAATTATTATTTAACAATTACATATAATTTATTTGTATGTTTCTGAGACCCATACTCAGCCAACTATCTCCTATAAAGTGCCACAGTAAAACTACAACTAGCTACTTAACAAGTATAAGGTAAAACAATACCAAGCATGTGCTTTAGCTTGGTAGGTATAACATGTGAAATCACTACAATTAATATGCAAAGTAAACAGAGTCCTAAATCATGAAAAACCTTAACCTCAGGTAATAAAAACCACACCTTCAGACTAATTAGAATCAAAACCCTCAGTTGATTTCCCTCAAGCAGAACAGAAATTTCCCTCAGGCATACGAGATAATTCCCTCAGGCACAGAAGCAACTTCCCTCAGGCATATGAAACATTTCCCTCATGCTAAATGAAACACTTGCCCACAGGCTGAATAGATCCTTTCCCTTAGTCTAAGAAAGTAACCAGGTTGAGCACAACACATAAGAAAACAATTTATATACATTTCCTCTCAGGAAAACTCAAAGCATTCTATAATCATGGCATACCCTCGGGTATCCTGGCCAAACAACTAAACAAGGGAATTCACCCACAGGGTGGCCCTGGATCCATGAAATGATCTTAGAAAACAGTTTATAAATATTCATTAAAATATTTATGTAATTCTAGGAATTTAATCAGCCAAGGCCTCATCCATAAGACACCCTAAACATGGTTGTGTAACACAACGGTACAAAAAACAACATGACAATTGGAATTAAACATCAGACCACCTACCTCGATCTCCACTGATCGATATACGTGAATGACGCCTCTCGAAACATACAAGAATGACCTAGATATGGGATAAATGACTACATGTTCAAACACAAATAAAATCCCCAAAAGAAGGAATTGGAAGGAAACACACAAGGAGAGGAAAGAGCTTACCCGCGCGGTCCTGACATGATCGTCGGTGACGGAATTGGAGTCTCAGTTCTCGGTCAGGAACTCTTCCTTGCTCCGACCTCCCCTCCCAGTGCTCCAAACAAGTTCTAAGCTTTCTCTGTCGAAAGAGGTTTCCACTACCCATTTTAAGAGAAATAAACAAACTACACGGCTTGTACATTTCATTTTTTTAACTGTTCCTCTGGCTGCTAATTTTCACCACTGAACTATTCATCTGTCGACATGAGTACACGACGTGTATTTCTGAGTACACGGTGTTTACTGTGGCTCTACTGGCAGCTTCTTCACCGCCTTACTATTCACCTACCAACTAATTACATGGCATGTAAATACTATGTACACGTCATGTAGTCATTTTTACTCCCCTTATTGCTGATAGGCCTACATGCCCTGTGTACTCATCCAACACGACCAAAGTACATGGCGTGTAAAAAATTTGGGATTTTCCTCATTTTCTTTATTTTTACAAAAACACTTAAGGAAAAAGAAAAAATGAAACCTTTACCTCAAGAATTAGAACAGGGTTCTTACAATCTATGTGGTTTATCATATAAAGCCTCAAAATATTGCATCTGAATCAAAGCCTCATAATTATTATAGGAAAATCCATGATTGTAAAATGATTCTATCATGATCCACTAAAATAAATGATTTATTCCCATTATAATTCTGCTAACACCAACATATTACTCTAATCCCACCCATTGGTCTATGTGAGGTAGGTAGTTCTCAGGATCACTTATTTATCATGACCCTCCAATTGAAATTTCTAAAAAGTGTGATCTAAAACATGCATACTAATACAATAATATTATTTTAAGAATACTATTGACATGAAGTATCTCATATAAAAATATAATATCTTGATCATCTATGGAATTGGTTTCATAGAGATTTATAAAATGTGTGACCTTCATCAATCGGTTTATGATAACATTTACCACATTCTTACAATTAGACAACCTCAGAATTTATAAAAAACAAATACATGGTCACACCACCAAAATTCCACTCAAGAATAAATAATGATTGAAGAAGTATTGTGGGTCAATGAAACATCTCCTTCATATAATAAGAATCACACCTCATTTATCTAGAACTAAATCTTATAGAGATTTGAATATAGAGGATACAACCTTAGTGAAGAGAGAAAATTCACTAGATGGGGATCATTATCCTCCATTGAATAAAATAAATCCATTATTTCATCAAAAATGATAACCATGAAAGATTATAGATAATAATATGATAATCTATTCATTATGTCCATGAAATATATTGACATGTTTTCCAAATTTAAAGGGAACAAAAAATAACTAAATAAGCTAAAACTACTCCAAATATTAGGATAAAGAACATTAAAATAAATCAAACTCAAACTGAGGATAACCTAAACTCAATCCTATCTTAAAGAACCACATGGATACTCTTAGTTGTTTTACTAGGTCATCAATATGTGATATATGTTATAAATTCTTAATTATCACTTGGTTAAACCTTTGGCATTACACAAATAAAAACAGAGATTCATCAACATTCTAAAGAAAAAAGTAGTTCCCCAAGGGGACGTGATCTGGTGAGTAGACTATGTCACCTCTAAATCCTCAAGACGAACCTTCTTCCATCAATTCTCTATAAATTCTATCCTATAATATAGCATGGATATGATATTTGTACATATTATAACCACAATAGAAAATTTTATCTGAGGCTCTGGTGAAAATCGTAAGAAACTCTTTGTAAAAACACCATAGATTAGATTTTTGATGGGAGGAATAGTCACTTGTCATGTATTATCATCTTATAATGAAATGAAACCCAAAAGGGTCTTGACCATCTTACTATTGGTGACCAGGTCTTGAATAGCCTACTTACAAATCCCACACACTAATGTTGGTATAAAAATCATCCAATATAGGAATGAAAGGTATTTATTGATGACAAATATTAATGTTCGATTCATACCTAGTCAACCAATCTATCCTAATAATCACATTGGAAATGTACATCTCTAGTTCAAAGAAGTCTAAGAGAATCCTATATACACTGATCACTATATCTCACTCTGAAAATATTATAATATAAGTTGGTCACATCCCAAAGGGTTCATGAATAGACAAAGCTCTGTTTTGATACTCTAATGTATGTCACAGATCACAA
Source organism: Viscum album (assembly GCA_963277665.1). Taxonomy (NCBI): domain Eukaryota; kingdom Viridiplantae; phylum Streptophyta; class Magnoliopsida; order Santalales; family Viscaceae; genus Viscum; species Viscum album. The sequence continues at coordinate 624,201,976 of OY728133.1, forward strand.
ACATAATGAGTAGATATGAAGGACTGTGACACACCCCTATGAAATATAATATAATATATGATCAATTAAAAAAAATATTATTCCCCAAGCCATTGAAGGATCCATGCCCAATACAGTAAGATACTTTTTGATGGTGTGTATCCTTCCCGATCCCCACCACTATGTTCAGGTCACCTAATTCCATTAAAGGATATTTCTATATTGGTGATGCTACACTTTACTATGGGTTCCTAAACCGTATCCAAAACATGAATGACCAGAGGATCCCTTATAGATAGGTAATTATTAAAATCGTGGTCTTACTATTGGCTACCAAATATAATTGGATATAATCCTAACCACTAGATATCGTGTGGTACTAAAATTCTTCTAGGGGTGTTTTATATCCCTATACAAGCATCACTCCATCGACTATATATCATAATAATGTTAAATATGGACACACTGACCACATTGGTAACACTCAACCTAATATCTCCCTCTCATATGAATATAAAAACCCCTATGATAGAATTTCTATCTTTCTTATCCCTCATGAGAGTCCTCATACCTCTACTTTATAATTTTTCATGACCCACTCTTAGCCTTGGAAGAAGAATCCTGTTTCCTAGATGATCTAACCATAGCCTAGTTCCACTCATTAATAATATCCAAATTCATGACCTTTGAAAAGGTTAATAGTCAAAATATTTTCACATGGACATATATTAAATTCCTCAACACATACTCAAAATTATTTACCCAAGAAGTATCATCCCTAAAAAATATAGGTTTATATTTTATCAAATTGACATGATATCTGCAAGATCCATCACTAACACCCCTATAATATATGAATGTAATATCTTTCTTTTTCCACCATCAGGTTATTTAAAAAGTAGTTCTATAAAAGGTGAGACTAAAAGTCCTTCTAAGATATCTCTACAACCTAGTCTTTCTAAACTATTAAGTCCCACTAGTTCATTGGTATTACTCAAAGTATATAGGTGAAATGTTTCACCCATTAGTCAGGGGGAATCATAAGATGATTAAATATGGTCTTAATATATTCTATCCATAACTGAGTAGAATTAAGTCTATCCAAATCTATAAATAGTGATGTATGTTATTTCTAAAACTCCCAAGTCAAATAAAACATGGTCGACATTTTTCTTAGTTCCCCATGCCTCATATAATATAAAAACCAAGAAAAATATCTCTAAATTCTTTATCAATGGGAGAAATAAGTTGAATAAGTTGTTCTTACTCTTCTACTGGTGGTTCATTCTCACCCCACTGTCCTAACACTCAATGAGAGGACACTGTGGTGGTTTGTCTATACAATTGAAAGTGAATAACTCAAAATATAATTCCATATCATGTCTAGATAACATAATTTTAGTGTATGAAATAAAATTCACCTTCCACTCTTCCCCAAATGAACACCCTATGATACCTAGGTATCAAAATTTTAATTTCTAGTATATCCTAACCTAGCCACTCTAAGATCCAGAAAATATCACAATGGTAATATTAGAGTGAGATAATATCATAGTAATAGTCAGTAATCATGAGTTAGTTAGGTTTAGTTTCACTAAGAAATTACATAATAAAATGTTATAGATGTTATTGTTTACACATTAAATGTTGAAACCCAACATCATATCAATAATATAAACAACCATATGAATCGTACGAAATGAGAAAAAAGTTGTGTGAATCATACATATAAAAATGATGAATTATGATACACCTATTTACATCTTGGTATAAGAGAGAAACCGCTATAAATAATAAATAAAGATCAAAATTCGTCATATTTTGAAAAAGTAACTAAAATTTTAAGGCGAAAACCAAGAACAATAGTCTCCTCCATGGTAACTTGTACTACCCCCATAAATTTGTTAACTACTCCCAAGAATGAGATCCATACCATGCTATGAAAATGTACTATAACTTTTCAACTATATCCTAGATAGTATTATAAAAAAATTTCTATAACCACTTTGAAATGTTTTTATATTGGGTCACCTCTATTGTGAATGAATTGATGTGATACATACCTCTTGTGTACCTCCTCATATGCTAAGGCTGCCAAATGGTGATGAGGGTCACATATATTAGTGCGAAGTCTATAACATAATGTAAATATAACCCTCAAAGTATGATATAATAAATAAATGGAACAGTAATAATGATATCACAGAAATAAATGATATATAACATAGTTAAATACCATCTAGTTTTAAACACAAAAATGAATCTTAATCAAAAGAAACTATTATACATATCAAACTAGTCAAAAAATATAAATAATATCTCTCATGGGAAGGTTATATATTACTATGTAAAATACTAAAGAAGGAAATGAAGTTTTATAAAAAAAATATTGGTTATTGAACTAATTTATTCTAACATAAATTACATTTAATAAATTCAAATATCTAAAGTAGTAATGCCCTTTCCCTTATCTAGGTCACAAAACATAAATTTTACCTAGGTACCAGGTTTCCAATTAGTGCCTGGGTACATAAAAGTAGCCCACCACAAATGGAATCCTTCATAATTCCTATAAATATACATTCAATATGGATATGATGACTTAATAAAGAATGTAAATAAATATTATATCACTATATGGAGTGCTCTTAAAAAAACCAATGTGTGATAATATATAATTTTTTGTTGATTTAATTGAAACATATACCTAGGATCTCAATGGTAAATCATCATCAAATATGTTGGGTGAAATATGTGTGAATGTCACAACCCATTCAGGTGAATGTTATATCCATAATCTAATATCATGATGAATGAGGCATCGTTTGGGGAATGAGGCATCACCATATCTAGATGGTTAATATACCAAAAAATATAGTCTCCAAGTGTATGATATCATATTAATACATCTTACTTTGGTTGATGGTGTACCGCCATTAAATAACTATGGTGGGTGATATACCAAAAATGAAACAAATCATGTGTGGATGAAGATAAATGGTTCATTAGGATAATTTTATAATGAAACTATATATCCAAATCATAAAGGAATAAATAAACCAGGAACACCATGAATATGAAACTAAAATCATTCAACTATAAAGTGAAGAAATAGTTATGTGTACCTTTAATTATTTAACTTCTATATATATCTTCATCATTTTTACTTGATGAATGTCACATAAGAGGAATTTCAATGAAATCCCTCTTTAGGATATATCATAGAATTATGCTAAATCACATGAGGCTTGAGTGAGATCGTCCCTTCCCCCATTGTATGCTAGTTCCTCAATAAGATGGCAGGTAAAGAGGAAAAAAACATTAGGATTAATAAATTGTATCAAATTAAAAATGTGAATGCTTATTCATATACCATCACATGATAATATGTCCTAGAAATATATCTTGGAAAAAATCCACAGATGTTAAAGAAGTCAATCACATGTTATAATGTATGAGTAAATTCCACTAAATCTTTTCATTAAACTATTTCATGATTAAATTAATCTCCCAACCATTTCATGATATAAAATATTTATATAATGATACAAATAATTGGAATATTTATTAACTTTAACTTTTAAAATTTGAGTTCTATAGATATTATATGGTATAATATATCTACATCATACTGAATGATATTCCCACTAGGAAATACTGATCTTCCATGATATAAGGATTCCATTTTATTTGACATCCCTATATTGTAATGTATGATTTTGGACAATATTTATCATATACAAGTTAGGATTTAGGTTATATATCCTTTTATATTTTACTTTCACAAAATGACAATATATTTTAAACCATTTGACCATATATTATATTATATACAATAACTTGGGAAACTATATCAAAAAATCATTCTGGATATGTTACATTTTTTTGTAAAGTGACCACCAGTTTTATTATGTATGTCATAATATGTAATACCGTGTGAATACCTATCCAATTATATTTTTAATTAACTCTAAAACACCAAATTGAACCAATCTAAGTAAAACTCAATCCCCATTCATTAAAACACAATGTGTGACCCCATGAATCTTTGTAATATTGAAACTGAATATGAACCATATGACCCATAAATGAATGGAATGAGTGTCTAATATTGAAGCATCAATTTTACTAAAGGTACAAAGAGATATGAAAAGATGTAAATCTGAGATGTTTATTTATATACATATGTCCCGAAAATGAATCATATTCAAACATGTATTTACATATGATCCTTTTTTCCATAATATTATGTGAGCATGGGAGATGGTTCATTTTAATCCACATAGCTAAAAAATATATTCTTGATTCAATAAGTATAGAAATATTAGGTCAATGAATACATCATGTGTCATTCACCTAGTGATTGAGAGCATCAAAATCCACACATACAAATAGATATTCACATCATATGTAATATCTGGGAATAATCATACACATTTCAGTATATCTTAATCAAGGTACCTTGTAACATAATTTTAATATTTTCATGTATCGATAAAACCCTCTTTTCACCATTCTTATGTTGGGATTCATTTAGGGGAGTTTTCGAAGAAATTTTGTAAAATTTTAATTTATTTTGGTCTATATGTTATCAGCACGTGGTTTTCCCAAATAGTGTGCCCTATTAGTGTGAATCATGGAAATATAGGAAGTGGTTATTTTCATGGTTAGAGCACTATTTGAAAAAAGGTTCCCCAAAAAGGAGAAACATGGAATCCCATCAGTAGGGGATTAGGGATACGAAGCATGGTTTGAAAAAATGTGTGTCCCTACCTAAAAAACTATATGCATATCTTTTAATTGAACAAAAAATTGTTAAAAATTTCCAAAACCCCGTTTATATCCCCCACTTGGGACTATCTCAACATATAACGTTTTCTTAGATATTTGGGGCTCCCATGAAAAAATTGTGGTTCCTACAAACCCATTCTAAGGTAGATCGATGTGCAATGATCATTGTTCGATACTTCCCTAGTAATATTTAAATCCATGTTTATTCTATTTTTATCTCCTCTCCTCTATTCTATAAACTTTTTTAGAACACCATGTTATTGGGGGATATAATCTATTTTATTTCAAATCTAGATTTTATATTTGATTCTCAGATCATTGTTATATATTTTCTTCTTTTGAGTTTCCTATTTTGGGTTTTGTGATTCGTGATCCTAGGATTCCAATGTTGGTGGAGCCATTTAATATATTCCACTTGATTTACCTAAATTTATTTATTTAAAATAAATTTATTGATTCAAAATAAATTTCATGATTTAAATTAAATTTATTTTAATTTTTTATTAAAATTCAAATTCCATTGAATTAGGGGCTTTGAATTTGGATTTTGCATGAAGTTTGGGAAATCCCCCAATTCCATTATATTAGGGTGTTTTTGAGAAATATATGTAAAATTTTGAAATTGGATTATGGAATTAAATTTTTAAATTTAGATTGTGAAATTGATTTAAAATATTTATTTAGAAATATTGCATAATTTCTTTTGTTGAACCCTAGTGGGTTTACCTTGGAAAAGGCATGTTTTGGTTAAAAATCCAATTAGGTTTTTAAATGAATTTTGGAATATTAAAATGGATAAAAATGGGTTAATTTTATTTTGAAAATTTTGAAAATAAATTCTCCATGATTGATAGTTTTTAAATCACATGAAAGCCTTGGTAGTTTTTCAGTTATTAATCAAAAAATTTTATTGACGCTTTAGAACTCTAAAAAACTCACGCAGTAGGTCATATCCATGATGTGATGGGGATTATTCCTCTTTCATCAGTGTTTGAGTGACATGTGTACAAATATTTTTGTGATCAATTATTTGAGTTTTTGGGGATCCCATAATATGGAATTATCGTAAATCTTTGAATATCCCCTTGTTTCGCATTTCTATTACTATGATATATATATATATATATATTCTACTTCTTATAAATTAATTTAAACATTCCTTATAAATTTATATAAGCTGTTTTATATAAATTTGTTAATAATTAATTTGTTTAATGTATTTACATCAATAAAAATTTAAAGCATGGTTTCTTTAAATATTCTTTTGAACTGCAATGACTATTTATTTAAAATTGGAAGCTTTATTTGGTTAATTAATTGTGGCATCTATAAAAACCAAATTATTTATCAATGCAATTCAATTATTATAAATATATTTTATATTATAATCACATAATATTACATATATAACACAATAAAAACTTTATAAATAAGTAATGACGGAAATAAATGTATTTCTATAAGTTAAGGAAAATGTACCAATTAAACAGTAACATGGCATTTGGAATAGTAATGTGACCCTTATGAATAGTAAACCAACCAATGTAATAGTAAACTATCCAATTACCATATAAATAAAATTTATCCATTTTATATGTTTTAATATGATATATTTATATCATAGTAGTGGTAAATAAATATTATTAATTTAGTGTTTTTTGTAAGTTTTGTATATTTAAATAAAATATTATGATTAATTTAAAAAAATAAAGTAAAATTTATTTTCATAAAATGTATCATAAAATAATATTTTTCATCTTATGATTATAATATAAATTTATAAGATGTTAATTAATTCTTCAAAGTGTTAGAAAATCATATTTAATTTTAAAATTAGGATTTTCCAAGTATATAATTTTTTTAATTAAAATTTAGATTTCTAATATGTATTAGAATATTTTCATAAAATGGATTTTCTTTTTGGATTATATATGTCTAAAAAATTTAGGGCTAATTTTTGGGATTTTTTTGAAATACTTGATTTTTTGGTGAATAGTAAAATATTATAATTATATATATATACATTATATGTTAAATAAACTATTTCTTCCATCATGGATAATGTAAGAAAAATTTTTTAGATCTCACATGATATAATTACTGTTTTTATTCTCAATAATAATCACTATTTCTTGACTTGAAAAAATAATAAACTAATGGATTAAATGATGAGAAAACATTCATTACCTCCACCACAAGTACCACCCCTCACAACCTCTTCTACTCAAATCTATAAAACCTTTTTTCCTTATCAAAATTCATATCATGGATATTACTAAGCCCCTCCCCAACATATTTTATCTCTTGGTATCAATATAAGTCAAAAAATTATTCCCCAAGGAGACTCTAAAGGAAGATAAATTCAAGAGGTAAAATCCTATTTTTGTTTCTTTTATTTTTTTTCAAGTTCCTCTATTTTATTTTCTCTTCTCACCAAACCTCATCCAATTGGTATGATAAATCAATTAATTTACATATACATGTTTTTTAATTTTAATGTAATAATTTATTTCTATATCTCTTTCCTCCTCCTTTTATACTAAAAATGAAAACACCATTCGAGATGTGTTAATTTATCACATTCAAGGAAGACCAATTTTCAATTTATATTATCATATTCAATGGTAGTTATGAAAACATTTGTATTTTTAACTATATTATTATTTATGTATTGTATCCAATTTCATTTTATAGAATCATATTTTAAAAATGGTATTAATTTATAAAAAAATAGTCCACTGTGATAAAAAACCACCAATTAACCAAAACTGTTATCATTAAATTTTTAGATAATGATTTATTATCACTCCAAATAACCAAATTAATTTTGTAACCATTTAATATTCTTGATTTTATCTAGTACCATATTAATTTAATTCTAGACAACCATCTTAATCTTGTATGATTATCGATATATTTATATAAGCATACTATTCATGAAAACCGAGAAACCAACGCTCCCAAACAATGAAATTACTCATTTTAACCCATAAAAAATGCCATGAATGAACATAATAAGGTTATAATAAATAAATTTCAGGTATTATAGGTTCTATAATTATTAATTAATTCATCTAATTTATTATCCAGGATATTATTATCATGTAAAGAACACCTTGAGACATTAGGTAAGGGATTCTACATGAACATCTATTATTTTTTTTGGTTTCTCTTCTTCTCTTTTTACCCAAATTAAATTGTGTTACATTTTTATTTAAAAATATTAATAACATTTAAATGATCCAAAATTATGTATCAATATCTTTTCATACTCTTTATTGACGTATATACATGTTTTTAACTGGTTCTCTTCCCGATACTTCCCGATTAGCAAGTTATTTTAAGGGAACCTCCGAAGTGTGTACCCATTTTCATGTGCCCTGTAAAATATGTTATTAAGACACCATTATTTTTATAAAATATCAATTTTTAATTTTAAATCCTTATTAGATCACAAATTATTTTATGGAAAAGATTATTCTATTTTATGTTTTAAAATCTCTTTAATATTTTCCTTATGCTGTACTAAAATGTTTTAATTCTAATGTTTCATAAATACACTTTTTATAGGTTGTCACATAAATTTGAAATGTCCAATAATTATATATAAATTTTTTCCTTATGAATTTCCATTAATTATTTATATTATTTATTTTATGGACACCATTGTGATATTACCTTATGTTATGCCTTTTGATAAGATTATAATACCCAATTCTTACAATGGGTAACCATTATGTTTATTATTGATTAATTATGTTTGATTATAAATGTAGAGCCCATATTTATGAACATGTTATGATAGTTGAACCCGGATAGAGATCCAATTAATTGGGAAATTTTTAGTCTCATGATATATTATATGCAATGACCTTGGCAGCTTGCCTGGACTCATTCTCCATGTGAAACAGTTTTGGTGGTTAGCCTTGACTTGTGATACTCTATATTAAATGAACATTTAATCATGATAAATTCATGTTTTATGTTTCTCCTACATTATTTTGATTCAATGTTTTTATGATCCCATGTTTTATATGTTATGATACCATATGTTCAATTCTGTTCAATGTCTTTTTATATCATTATTTGATGCCTTCTAACCCATGTGAAAAAGATTTATTCTTATGATTATTCCCTTATTGGTATTTCTATCTCATACCTATATTAATATTATACATATGTTCTATGTATATATTTGACCACAATGGAAGTTAAGATCTCATTATGGAGACTAAATAATAGTTGTTTTTTATGATGTTTATTTATATACATAATCTTCCAAAACTTTTGGATTTATAAACCTTGTCTTGTAATATGATGTTTAAATAAGACTAATATAATGTAATGATATGTGTAAAAGGTTAGGGCATCTATATTTTATAATATATGATAATTTTAGTAATTTTTGGAGATTAAAAATTGAGATCTTTAGTAATATACTTAGTTATAAGACAAAGTCTAAGAAAACATCTGAAAATTTTGGTAAGTATATAGTAAGTGGATTCATGAGAAAGTAAATCCATGTCTAGATAATACAAGTGAATGTGGTTCTAGGAAAAATGTACCAAGGAGTAATGACTATGCCAAGGTTTTCTGGGCTTGACTCAAGGTAACCTAGTACACAACAATGGAACTTACTGTGCACCCGGTTTGGCACTGTCAAGGTATATGATTTTCAAAATTCATAATTTCATTATGAGAAATTATGAAGGGAACAAAAAAGAGCCCATAAGAATATATGTTTGGAAATAGTTCATGAATAACCTAGATTGAACCTAATGAATCCCAATTTAGGATATAATTTTCTTTTACAAGTTTATCATTTTATATTTAATGTTTAGTTTTTATGTTTATTATCTATGTATTCAAGCCCCCTAATTGCTCATTATTTTCATAGTTAATTGACTGAAATAGAATTACACATACAAAAAATAAATGTGAAAGGGAATGTGAATATTTCCCTAATGATATTCCAAATATGATGGGAATAGGTGCCCAAAACATTAGGATAGTACTTTCTCAGCTATCCCATGTTATGAATAATAACTTGAATCATGCAGAATGTCCTCCTCCTTCAAGGAAAGAGAATGTTTCCATTGAATCCTTAACATGGAAAATAGATCCCATGTTTAGTTTATCTTCTGATCCCCACCTCATAATATATTGGATTAACTATATTGAAAAGATATTCTTTGTCCTCCACTTTTCATAAGAATATAAAGTTGTGCTAGAGGTCTATTATTTTGATGGGGAAGATGATCAATGGTGGAAATAGATCAATAATGAAAATTCTAAGTATAAAATTTATTCTATGTATTGTCAGGAATTCAAGAAAATATTTTTCAATAAATATTTTCCCCGAACCCTCTATCTCAAAATGGAATGAGAGTTCATTTTTATTAAGAATAAGGAAGATGATTCTATTAGTACGTATGAAGAAAACATCAAAAGGATTTATAGATAAACCTCTAAATTTATCGTGGACACCTAAATAAAGGTGGGTCTCTTATTTAGTGGACTAAAGACGAGTCTACAAAATTATTTTGTGACTGAAGAGTTCAAAATTTAAGAGAAGATTGTTTTTTGTGCCCTTAATATTGAAATGGATATCAGAGACTCTCATTAATCTCGTGGGACCAAAGAAAAATATGAAGAAAATGGATTCTAATATGAGTGGATCAAAAAATTAATCCTCTGATAGAAAGAATATCAAACATCCCACTGTCTAAATTTTGGGAAGAAGAATCCTATGAAATATATAAAGGGAACCAGGAATTGCCTCAAATATGAAAGAATGAGACATCTAGCTAATAACTACTGAAGAGATATAAATAATTCCACTAATGTGGAAGAAGAAAAGAAGGTTCAGATCACCTCTCAGCCTATAGTGCTGTGTTACAACTAAAAGGATCATATGAATTATATAAACAATTTATATAATCTAAGTGTTATTAGAGTCAATCAACAAAAACATCCAATTCATCAAGTAAGGTATTATTATATCACTACTATTAAAGTGGAACCATAAAATAATGTCATGATAGGTACACTAGTGATTCATTCAAGAATAGTGAATAATATTTTATTATGGTTCTATAAATGTTTTCATATCTTTCATGTTTAGTAGGACAATTCAAGCACCCCCTCTTAATTTCTATGTTGAGTTATTTGTGAGACTAGAAAATGGGTAATTATTACATCCAAAGTATATAACACCTCACCGATTAATGTTTGTGGGATGAAACTCCAAAATTTCTCATCATATATTATTTGGTAGAGTTTTATTCTATTTTTGTCTTTGATTTTATATCCTTATATAAATCAAACATCAACAGTTGGGAAAGGTAGATCACTCTTTGTGTCCTACAGCATCCTCTAATCTTTTACAAGTGTATGGAGGAAGATGAATCTAATTTAGAATCATTGTCTTATGTGTTTATAGTATCGCCTTATAAGAAATCATATATTTTCCAAATGATTGAGCCAATGGAGAGATTATTTCTAGAAGAGAAGCCCATCATGGCGGATTACACTAATGTATGCCCTGAAGAGTTTCCAAGCCTTCCAGCTATCCAAGAGGTTGAGTTCTCTATTGAACATATTACTGGATCTCTATCAATATCAATGAAACCTTATAGAATGCCACCCTTGATATCGAATATTAGAATAATTAGATACAAGATAATCTATATAAGGGTTTTGTATGCCCAAGTGCTTCAAAATGGGGTTCAGTAGTCTTGTTTGTTAACAATAAGGTTGTATCAATGAGCCTTTCCATTTATTATAACGATCTCAATAAAATCAAGATAAAGAAAAAAAATCCCCTGCCTCTGATAGATGAATTTTCTTATCAGCCATATGGGGCTATTGATTTCTCTATGGTAGAACTTTGGATTGATATCACTAATTAAAGGCAAGGAAGTAAGAAATTTCCAAATATTCCTTTCAAAAAAGGTACATACACTATGATTTTATAGTGATTCCATTTCAGACTCACTAAAACTCCATCAAATTATCCTGGATTTAATGAATAGACTCTTTAGATATTACCGTGGAAAAATCTTGGTAGTCATTGTCGATTATATTCTGATATACTCCAAGAGAAATGAGGAACATGGGAAAAAATTCAATACTTTGCTGATGACTTTACGAAGGGAGAAAAATTATGCCATGTATTTTAAATGTGAGTTAAAGATATAGGAAGTATCATTCTTGGGGAAATTTATCACTAGAAAAGGAATATCTATAGACCCTTCTAAGACAACGACAAACGAAGAGTGGCCTAAGACAACATATGTAACAAATATCCGAAGTTTTCTGCGTCTTTCTGGGTGTTATTGATGATTATTTAAGAAATTATCATGATTCTAAATCATAATGGAAAAAAAATGAAATGTAAGGGAGATAAGTTCATCCAGACTCAATAATTCAAGGAATTATTTAAGGAGGTCAAAAAAATGCTTATTTCTGAACTAGTACTAACACTACCAACAAGTGAAGAACACATTATGGTGTATAGTGATTCGTCAATAAAGGGATTAGGCTCCATACTGATGAAAAATGATAAATCAATAGCCTATTTTTCAAGTAAGAAGAAAATTCTTGAGGAAAACTACCCCACACATGATATAGAGTCTGCAGTTGTGATCCTTACATTTAAAATCTGGTTCCATTATCTCTATAGGGAGATTTGTGAGATATATACTAATATCAAGAGTCTCAAATATATAATTCACAAAAAAGATATTAATATTATCCTGTGAAGATGGTTAGAGACTATCAAGGATTTTGATTTCTCAATCCATCACCATCGTGGTAAGGAAAATAAGTTATCAGATGCTCTAAGTAGAAAGGATCCTGCATCTTTATCATTAAAGAGAATAGAAGAGGATCTAATATTCTTAGTTTTGCAATGTATGGACATGAGAATCATTAAGGAACATCATAAATCCTTTCTCAAATGATTACTCAACCCTTACTCTTGGAGAAAATAACATATTCTCAATGAAATGATGTAAAAATTTAGAAAAGGGGTGGGAGATATCATCAATGGGAAATATTTTAAGTTCAATATCGAAAAGGATGGAGTCATAATATTTGTGTCATGATTATGTGTACCATCAGATCAAGAGATGAAGAAGGATGTTCTAAATAATGTACATAACACAACCTTATATTTTAACCCAAGGACCACAAATATGTATTAAGATGTCGAAAATAATTATTGGTGGGACAATATAGATAAGAAGATTGTTGAATATACATCAAAGTGGATGGTATGTCAACACGTGTTTTTTTAAGAAAAAATTCTATAGGGATGATGCAACCACTACCCATACCGACTTAGAAGTGGGAGAACATTACCATAGACTTTGTCATCAGACATAAATGGAAATCTAGAAGAAACAATGTTATATGGGTCATTATGGATCTTCTTACAATGATAGTTCACTTTATCACAATTTTATATGACTACTTATGGACCAACACACACAGATACATAAAAAATATGTGGTAGGGTTTCATGTAGTTCCATAATCTATTTTATTCAATCGAGATCCGATGTTCACCTGAAGGATATAGAAAATCATATAACATTATCTATGCATAGAGATGAACATTAGTACAGATGATCATCCTTGAAATGATGTCCAATCTGAGTTAACTATTCAGATAATAGTGTAGGATAGTAATGTAGATGTAAATGTATAAGATATGGAATGAAACAATAGGGGTGAATTGTAGGCTTAAAATAGTGTATTTAAACTCTTAATAATGAACTTAGTTTAAGAGGTCTTAAACTAATAAAATTTAAAACCAATATGGATGACAATATAGATCCTGGATCTGATGGATATGATATGATGTAATACCAGAAATAATGAAAAGTAATTTAATTTGAATTTAATAAAATTATTAGGGTAATACATATGTAAATTATTCTACCATATAGCGTATAGAATATCTTAAAACAATATTTAATGAATGAATTGTAATTGAAATAAAAAAATTAGCATTGAATATGAATAGAAAGAAGAAACAAATGTATTCCCTTTTTATTACAAATAGTAGTATAAATTTAAATGTATTACACTTATTTTTTCCCAAAGAGTAGGGTATCCTTTCACCTAGGATAAAAATATTGTCTTACCACCACCTATTTAATCCCTCGATATGATGATCTACATACCTCTCTTCCTGTCCCCGGAATCTCTCGATTAAGAAGGTAATGGGAACCTCTATCTTTAATATTATTGAAAGTCCTTGACATGTTTACCGGTACCCCTATATTCATATCCCTAGAATCGCTCGACCATTATCACAATGATAGGTCACACAAATCAAAACAAATAACTTATATAAATACAATAACTTGTAATAAGACATTCACGTCTTGTATCTTCAAGTCTTGCACACGAAGGAAGAGAGTTGTCACATAGTCTCTCCCTAGAACTTCAATGATGAAAAAGTTGTTTTGTTTGGTTCAAATGACATTATATTTATAGGCCTTAGGCTCTAATGGTAATATTTCCTCCAATGGTCTTATTTCTTTTGAAAATGTGGAGGGACTTGGACACCAAGAATTAAAGTGGTCAAAACAAATGGAATACAAAACATCGTTTTAATTAGTATATAACTAACTCAATGACATCATTCTATTTAGAAAAAAATAAGTCAATAAGTAAGAAATAATGAGAAAGATGAAATATAATGAAAAACCTATATGCATTATTGAAGTAAGATATGAGTTCAATGCCTTGCAAGAGTACGATATATAACTTGGTCATGATGTATATCTTCATTACAATGCATATTGTGGTTATAATAATGACACCATTAAAATTATTTTAATGGATAATATGCATATCATTGTTATGATTCATATTATAGTTATGATACATAACATGGATATGATGCATGATGTGATTCTGATTTATATCTTGGTTATGATGAATGGTTATGATGCATAATATGATTATGATGCATATGGTTATAGTGCGTAATACAAAGACGATGTATAACCGGGTTACGATGAATATGGTTCCGATGAAAAATAGGAATATGATTCATAACCTGGTTACGATGAATGTGGTTACAATTCATAACATGAATATGATACATAACCCAGTTATGATGCATGTGGTTATGATACAAATTATGAATACGATACATAACCTAGTTACAATGCATGTGATTACGATGTATAACATGAATATGATATATGTGATTATGATTGTAAAACAATAATATATGATTACGATATATGTTACTATAATTGTAAAATAGAAGTATAAGATTATGATAAGAAAACTACTAATGTGATTACAATATATTTGATTATGATGGGAATAAAAAATATATGGAAACAAGATGTAATTTGTGATTTTTCAAACAAAAACATAAATGAGAAATTAAAAACATATTTTGACTCAAAAATCACCCCTGCTTTGGAAATCAGAAAAATAAAATAAAAATCAAGACTTATCTACCCCTATGTTTAGTAACTCTTCTAAAAGTATTAGTGAATATGAGTAATTCAACCCTAGGATAAAAATATCACTAAGGATCAAATTCTATTTATTTTTACATATGAGTTCTCACCCATAATATGGTATTAACCAATTTACATTTTATGTAAGCAACTTCTTATTTTCCAAATTATTCTACCCCTTTCTGATTTTCAAAAACAATAAGGGAAAAAATTAATGTACAACGAAGTGTTCGAGAAATACAGTATGAAAAGTAGACATTACATGGAATGAAATAAGATTTTATTACAAGATTTCAAGAGTTCATTATTTCACCTTTTTTTTCCAAGAGGTTGAACATGGAAATCGTCATCTTCTTGAACTCTTTTCTTTCCTACATCAATTTTTGAAGGGCTTATTTTTAAACATTCAGCTTCACATAATGTTCTTTAATAATCCTTTGTTGCTTATGTATCCTTTTTTCTAGAAGCTGATTAATTACTTCTGGATCTTTAATCCTTGATTCCTTGGAATTGAAATCCTCTAATCTAACTCTATAGTCCTTCTCCAAAATTAAAACTCTATTTGATATAAAAACAACCTCATTACATTGATTCTCCAATATTTCCTTTAAATGATCAAGGTCTTCAGATTCTATTCCTTTTGGGGTACCCAATCATTGAAATACTTCATGTTTTTCATTCAAATCCACAACCAACTTTTGATAGATAGAGTCGAAATCATTTACCTTGTTCACCAATTCATCCCTCTTGTCCATATGATTCTTGAGACTATCATAAATTTTATATGACCACTTAAAAACCTTTTTAAAATCTCTGTTGTTCTCAAAAGCACATTCTTTGAAAACATTTAAATTGACATCAAGATTCAAGAACTAGTCCATCAGAATCTTGATAGAGTCAGTTCATTCATTATGACTATTCAAAATAATTTCTAGCCTGGATTCAATATTTGTAATGAACAATATCATCTTTTACAATATGTTCAAATATTGTTTGATGTATGTAATTCCCTTTACTGTGATTATTATTTCAGAATATGTTTCTTCAATTTATTATGGGAGATTACCAAAATCATTTTTAGTGTTGATATAGTGAGATTTCTAATTATTATTCCTATAAAACTCTTCTTCTTCTTTATCAACTATCTTAATGACTTTCATAGAATAATCCTTTTGAGAAAAATCCTTGGAAGGATGGGGATTAGGATATGGAAATTTGATGTATGGAATATCTCATGATTGTGTTGATAGATTTTTCTTGTTTTCTACTACACTTTATTCCACTTATTATTCTTATAAACCCTGTTCTTATTCCCCCAGTTCTTCTACCTCTTCTTTAAATTCTTTAATAAAAATTTGTGTAAATGATTGTTCATATAAATGTTTCTCCTTTAATTTTTCTACTAGATCCGATTGGGTATGAATATGTGGATCCCTTATTATAATTATGGTTTTTCTTGATTACCTATTTTGATATGAGTGTCAATTTCAATAGATTAGTCCTTTATCTTCTTCATTCACTTCTTCCTTTCTTCTTCTTTTAAAGTTTCTTTTGATCTTTTTTTGCAGGGCTTCAGTTGGATCCAACCCAAATTGAGTATCTTCTTTATTTTATTCTTCTTTATTCTTCCTCCACCCATCCCCAACCACATTTGATATTATCTTTTGTTTCTTTTAAATTTTGGTGTTTTTAGTCTTAACTACCTTTCTTTTACTTGAAGTAGATTTGGGGGGCTTAAAAGGTTTTTCATTTCCTTCATAGACTTTCCTTCCATTTTCAACATCCGAATCCATCTCAAACTTCTTGGATTAAGGATTGAATTTTTACATAAGTCTCATTATTGTATCCTTACTAATATGAGTCTCCTTGAAAGATGACAGATCTTACTTGATTGTGACATTTCCCAAACATAAGTATTAATTCAAAAAATTACTAAGAATGGTGGGAAACACGATCAGGTGTGACTTTAGAGTACCAGATTTAATCTTTTTAATTGTCAAGAAAATGAATCCCATAATATTGAGCTTCTTCATATTTACCATATAATGATCCACATAAACATATAAATGTTTTTCAAAGATTCCTTATCCCCATTTCATATAAATATGAAGCCTTGTATCTAGAGGGCTATGAGTCGATTACCTCCAGATAATTGACTTATCTTTATCTTATCCTAAGGAATCTAAAAATAGATTCATCAGCTTTACTTTTATCACAATTTCAATCTAGTTCTAGTAAATTATGAGATGAGAAAAAAGATAATTCCTCAAAATGAAATCATAAGAAGTTAGCAACTTGTTTTATTGAAGATGTATACTTCTTATCATACATTATCAAAGAAATCTTAAGACCATTGTCTATATCCATATTTATGTAATTAAAAAACTTCTCCATATTAGAAAAATCATTTTCTGGATATATTCTTTCAATGCAAATGTGCTCCCACCCTTGGAGACATGTTATCCTTTTCAAAGATGAATCAAAATCCTCAAAAAAATCTCGAGAGACTAAAATTTCATATCAAAAGTTCACCGAAGATAAATATTTTAGAGACATTTTCTTTGGAGATGAAGAAGTTGACTCAGACATGAATAACTAAAATGAACCCAAATGATTTTCCTAGATACAAAAGCTGATTATATCAATGATTATGAAAACTGAGGTACAAACTGATTACGAACATTGCTGAATTTATAGAGCATAAGGACATGAGAGAAATTTTGAGTAATTCTATGTGGGATAAGTAGGGATGGGTTTCTTAAAAAATAAATTGATTGTTCAGATTAGATCTAAATGATCCAGTGGTCGAGAATGGCTTTGAACTCTTGAGGTTTTCCTTAAAATAAAATCAAATTCAGAAAGAATCTGATTAGAAGTCAAAAGAAAAAAAAGGAAAAAACAACTATTTATGATAAAAATATTGTTTTAGAGATTGTACCTATCGGAGTATCATGATTTATGTATTGGTTTCAATATATTTTTATTTTGATAATAATACAAACAAAATTTCTATACAAAAAATTGATATCGACTAGAAATAAAAAACTGATAAAATAAAATAATCTGGTACCAATAATCTTGTACCGATAGAATAATCCAATACCGATAATATAGTACTGAAGGAATAGTAAAATACTGATAATATAGTGCCTATAAATGTGAAATTGATAAAAGTGAAACCGATAAAAATAAAACCAATAAAAGTAAAACTGATAAAAGTAAAATTGATAAAGTAAAAACAATAAAAGTGAAACTCATAAAAGTAAAATCGATAAAAGTAAAACCAATAAAAATGAAACTGATAAAAGTAATACTTATAAACGTAAAACCAATAAAAGTGAAAATGATAAAATTAAAACTCTTAAAGTTAAAACCAATAAATGTAAAACTGATAAATGTTAAATTGATAAAAGTGAAACTGATAAATGTAAAATAGATAAAAGTGAAACTGATTGAAAATATGTATAATTTCCATTTGGAAAGGAGTAACTTAATGTAAGGAGTTATTTTCTATAGGAAGTAGATGTGAATGATTAATTTATAGTGACTATTCATATGTTATGTTTAATTTATTCAAATCTATCATAAGATAATGGTTTTGTGATAATATCTGCAAGTTGTTCGTGTATTCCGATGAATTGTAAAATAATATCTCATTTTAGTGTGTGATCTTTAAAAAAATGATGGTTAATATCTATGTGTTCTAAATTTGAGTGATGTTTAGAGTTTTTACAAAGATAAATGACACTAAAATTATCACATGGTATTTGAGATTTGAAAAAAATCATGCCATAGTCTATGAGTGTGCGTTGTAACCACAACAGTTGAGCACAACAACATTCAACCGCTACATATTAAGCATCAGTAGTGGAAAGTGATACTAAATGTTGTTTCTTTGTGTGACCATGAAACTAATTAATCTCTTATAAAATGAAATTTTCCTGATGTACATTTTCTATCCATTCTACAAACACCAAAATCATTCTCCGAGAAGATTTTTAAAAACAAAATCATTTCCAAAATAGTAGGAAAGTCCTAGATCCATAGTTCCCTTTAAGTAGCAAAAAATTATTTTCACTACATTTAAATATGTTTGATCTTCTAATTTCCCAGCTTTATCAAGATCAAGTTTAATTGTGGTACATTTTAGAGTGATGATAATTTTTTTGTTATCATATCCATACTTGTTAGGTAAATATTTGATATAATTATGTTCAGATATATAGGTTCTTTTTGTTTTTTGAGAGATTTGAAAACCTAAAAAGAATGTTAACTCACCCATCATACTCAATTCAAACACATATTTCATGAGATTTTAAAAAGAATCAGTTAAGCATTACTACGTTGGTATAAATATAATGTCATCAACATAGATTTGAACAATTGAAATATTTTTGTTTACCATTTTTATAAAAATATTTGGATATGTAGTACCTTTTTAAATAACTATTTTGTAAAAGAAACCCTAGGATTCTATCATACCAAGAACAATGGGACTGTTTAAAACCATAAAATATTTTTTTAAGTTTAAAAAAATTATAAGGCTTTTTGAATATACAAAACCATAAGTCTGTTCAACAAAAAAATAATTCTTAAACTAAACAATTAAGAAAAACATATTTAACACCCAATTGAAAAAGTATGATGTTAAATAATGATGTAATGTCTTGTAGAATATGAATAGATTCATGTCTAGCTACCAGAGTATAGGTTTCCTAATAGTATATTTTCTCTTGTTGATTATAGCCTTTAGTGACAAGTCATTCATTTTTTATTTTAATGCCTCTTTTTTCATCACAATTGTTTCTGAAGACCCATTTACACCAATTATAGTTGTTTCTTTAGGTCTTTCAGCCAAGGTCCAGACTTGATTCAATTCGTTATAATTTAGTTTTTCTTGCATTGCTTTAATCCAATAATTATCACATCAGGCTTAATTTGAATTTTTAGGTGAAAATTGAGATAGAAAATCAAGATTTTATATTTCATTTCTCAAAGAATTTTTAATCCGTACCTGTTTATTTACATCACAAATGATATTTTCTCTTTGATGATTCCTAAGAAACAATTGATTTGGGTTTTGTAAAACCTGTTCATCAAAATAAGATATAAAGCTCTTTGGGGTAAATATTTCAAAAATATTTTCATGAGTATTTCCATTTTCAAAATAGTTTTCAGTCAAAGGTTGATAATCAGTTTGTGAAAATACATCTGTTGATGTAGTTAGGGGTGGTTTAAAGATAAAGGGTCCAATTTCATCAAATTTAACACGCACCATTTATTTAATAGTACATGATTTATTGCTAAAACCAATGTATGTTACAGATGTAGTTGAATAACCTAGAATGATTCATTCATCATATATGGGTAAAAGTTTATGTATATTATCTTTAGTATTCAAAATTTATAATTTTCATCCAAATAATCCAAAGTAAGAAACTTTAGGTTTTTGGATAGCCCACAATTTATAATATGATTATTAAGAAAAGTTCTAGTTAAAACTCTATTTAAACTATATCATGCATTACATATAGATTCATCCCATAAATTCTAGTAATTGAGTTTTCACTCAACATGTTTCTTGTCATTTCCTAAAGAATATTAATTCTTCTTTCAACAAAAACATTTTTTTGTTTGGTTCTTGGAGCTGAAAATCAATGAATAAGACCATTCTTACTATAGAAAGTTTCAAAATCCGAATTTCAAAATTCTCCACCATGATCACTTAGAATGTTTATAAGTGGTTGGTTTTCTAATTTTTAACTTGGGATCTAAATGTTTTAAAATAGAAAAAGGATTTAGATTTCTTTGTTAGAAAATAGACCCATTAAAATCAGGTGTAGTAAAAAAAAAACAAATTACTTTCCACAAATTTTTCCTGTTTATGTAGGATATAAAAGATATAAATGTACTGGTCGTAATGCATTAGAAGTTGAAACTTCATTAATTGATTTGAAGAGAGTTTTATATTGCTTACCACATTGAAAAGGGTCACAAACTCTTTAAAAATAAATTCTGATATCTGGCAGAAATTTAACAAGTATTTTCTTTAATAGTTTATAATGGTTACTAATGTTATATTGTTATAACATTCTATGCCATAACAATTATTGCTCTTCCACTATGCTTAAGTAGGGTACATCTAGTCTCTATAGGTCTTCTATGTTAAGTGTGTATACATTTTCATGCTTATGGGAAGAAATAATGAATTCATACTTGGAATTGTGATCTAAACATTTATCATTCTTAAAATTGACATGTTAAACTTCATCACATAATTGACTTATGCTTGTAATGTTTGTCTTATAGCCTTTAACAAACAAAATATTTTAAATTAAAACTTTTCCTAAAAAATATTACTTATACCCATGATCTTTCTGTGAAAATCTTCTCAGATGGTAAATCTTCCACCTTTCATTTCATTGACCTTTTAAATGAAATATTTTTTTAAAGTCCTATGTTGAGAACAACCACTCTCATTGTACCAAATATTCTTGTTGATGGTGAACTGTTTTTTCCTGAAAAAGAAAAAATAACTTTTTTCAGAACCAAAAACTTGTTTAGATCTAGAAATTTTAGATAAAAGTATTTTTTCAATCCACATTTATTTTGAAAAATTATATTTATGAAATCCTAATGATTGTGTTTTATTAAGAGAAGAAATTCTTTTCAAATGTCCACTAGATTGACATTTAGCACATAATAGATCACTCCAGGGAACAAAATAACTATTACTAAACACCAATTTCGAATGATTATGACAAATTCTTGAACTATTATTTATAGGGTGAATTTTAAAATACATTTTGTCAAATTCATTCCTTCCAATGGGGACATTTGGGAAAACTTTCTTAAGATAAATGATTGAATATTTTATTCTAATGACAAAATTATTATTCTCATAAGAAATTGTATTGGAATTATATTTTTTCGAAATAAATTTTTACAAAACAACTATTTTATAGTCCTTTAAACGTTTATCATTCTCCGAATATTATTCTATAAGTGTTATTGAAATATTTTATAAATTAAGAGTTTTCTTATCATGGTATTTTGAATGATCTGATACTTATTTTGTAATAATATATATTCAAGAGTTTTCCTTATCATGACTTTTCTTGAGTTTAGAATCATCATTTTGAAGTAATTTAGAAAATCTAGATACTTATTTAGAAGAAGGTAAAGTATAATCTATGGAGGAATATTATTCATCCTAAGAGTAAGAATATTTCTCATTAGGGTAATTGGAGTTTAAAGATACATTTTTATGAGATTCTGGATTGTGTACCTTAGACATGATATAATGATTTTCAATGGGTAGTATGGGTTGGTGTCATATATTCTTCTGACCTGAAGATTCAAATTATGAAGTTTCTTTTGAAGAATTAACCCACATGAACTCCAAGTGTCATTTTCATTCAAGACATTCTTTCTCTTTGACATTTAATACTCTCTCTTGTTTTATTCAGAATGTTTCTCCTTATTATTTTTACTTTAAATAAAACGACTATCTTGTTTAGTAAAAACTACTCTTTTATTTTCATTACAAGTTACTTCTGAGACTTTCTTGTCCTTTCTATCTTTCTTTTTGAATCTATACAGAATATATTTCATTCCAACAATCTTGTTCATGCTTTGAGAAACATTGATTTGTTTATTTTCTGAATGATCACTATCAATACATTATGATATAACAAAAGATTTTTTTGCATTTTATGTTGTTTCCCTTTCTGGTGTCTTGGATTTAGATGTAGTAGTAATATATACACTTACATTACCATTCTTCTTTTTGTTAAAATCTGCATCTCTTTTCATTCTTATCTCATTCTTGTAATTTAGTTGATATTGTAGTTTCTCTTGTCTGATGAATGTTTTTAATTCCTTTTCTGGAATTTTGTAATCTCTAGTGAGAATCACAAAATTATCTACACTAGTATTAATGAAAAAATTATTCATAAAGTCTCTCCAATACTCATAATTATTCCGATAAAAAACATGTGGTCTAGTTGGGTTTGGATTTCCAATTGACCCAATATTCATTCTGACCATCTTATAAAATAATACCTTTACAATCCCAATGTTAGTGTAGTAAGTAAATATAAACAATGGTTTATAATAGAAATACAATATTCTTACTGAAATAAATAAATCATGTAAAACAAATCCTTGCAAACCTACTCTGATACCAATTGTTGGATTGTAATATAGATGTAAATATATATGAGATAGAACAATACAAGAGGGCGGTGAATTGTTGGTTTAAAAGAATTGTATTTAAACACTTAAGAATGAACTTAGCTTAAGAGGTCTTAAAAAATATAATTCACAACCAATAAAAATGACAATACAGATCCTAGATCTGGTGGATATGATATGATGTAATACTACAAGTAATAAAAAACAATTGTATTTGAATTTAATACAATGATCAGAGTAATAAAAGCATAATTGATTATACCATAAAACTTATAGAATCTCTTAATACAAACTGTAATAAAAGAATCATAATTGAAATAATTAAAATAGAAAAGATAATCAATAGAAAGAATAAAAAAAATGATTCCCTTTCAATTAAAAATACCAACAGAAATTTAAATGTATTAAAATTATTCTATCCCCAAGAGTAGGGTGTCCTTTCACCTGGGATAAAAGGATTATCTTACCACAACCTTGGTAAACCCTCAATACTATGATCAAAATGTTCATCATCATATCCTCAAAATCCCCCAATTAAGAAATAAATTGGCCCCTCTATCTTTCAAATGCTTGAAAGCCCATGATATGATGATCGGTAACACTGTCTTCCTATCCCCCGAAGCCCTTGATCATTATCACAATGATCAGTCACACAAAGAAAGACATAGAACTTCTTGAAATACAAGAACATGGAACATGTCGTTCTCACCTGTTATCTTCAAGGCATTCACATGAAGAAAGAGATATGTCACACCATCTATCTCTAGAACTTGAATGATGCAAAACTTGTTTTATTTTGTTTTATTGACCTTCTATTTATAGGCCTCATGCTCCAACTGCCATATTTCTCCTGAAAATTCAGATGGAGTTAGACACCAATAACAATTATGGTCAAAACAAATTGAATACATGAAATCATTTTGATTAGTATATAACCAACTCAACGTCATTATTTTAGTTATAAAATAATAAGTATAGATGTATGAATGAATGAGTAAGATAAAATATAATGAATAACATGTTTTCAATATTGAAATAAAATATTAGTTCAATTAATTACATGATTATGATACATAACATGATTATGATGTATATTGTGATTACAATGCAAAATTTGGTTACGACACAAAACACAACCACAACGCTTATAATGGATAAGATGCATATCAGGGTTACGATTCATATTGTGGTTGTGATTCTTATCGTGGTTACAATTTATATTGTAGTTATGATACATAACATGGTTATGATGAACGATGTTATTATGAAGCATATCTTGGTTATAATTCATGGTTACACTGCTTAATATGATTATGATGTATAACTTACCTATGATGCATATGGTTTCATTTCATAATAGGAATATGATGTATAACTTGGTCACAATGCATATGGTTACAATTCATAATATGAATTCAATATAAATTCTAGTTATGATGCATGTGGTTACAATTCATAACATGAATATGATACATAACCCGTTTAAATGCATGTGGTTGCAATGCATAACGTGAATACGATACATAACCTAGTTACGATACAAAACATGAATATGATACATGTGATATGATTATAAAACAATAGATTATGATTATGATATATATGATTATGAATGTAAAACAATAATATATGATTAATATAAGAGATCAATATATATGATTATGATATATTTGTTTACAATGAGAATACACCATATATGAAAAACAAACAAGAAGTAATTTGTGGTTCCAAAACAAAAATATCGTTGAGAAAGTCGAGACATATTACGACTCAACTACTAGAAGACATGTTGAGAGTGTGTTCTATAGACTTCAAAGGAGGTTTGTGCCAACATATTTCACTAGTCATATTCTCTGAAAGAAAAATTCTCCACTTTATCATCCAAATAGATCTATATGAATCCCATTATGGGAAAAGGTGTAGAACACTGGCGTGCTGGGATGAAGTCGATGAGTGTAATATTTTAAGACCTAACATGGTTGATGAAATGGTGGATAATGTGAAAACAATTTATAATCACATCAAAGTTTCGCAATGTTGATAGAAGAGTTATGTAGAAAATCTTTGGTGGGACCTTGAGTTTATAGATGGAGACATGGTATTTCATAAAATACACCATGGAAGAAGGTCATGAGATTTTGGATTAAAAGAAAGCTATGTACCAAGTATATCAGCCCCTTTGAGACCCTTGATCTTGTCAAAGCTGGGAGCTATCGACTAGAACTTCCCCCTACCTTGAATAAAGTACATGATGTATTCCACATATCCCTCTTAAGGAAGTACATACAAAATCCTTCACTTAGACTGACATTAGAGTAGGTATAATTGGTGAATGATCTTTCTTATGAGGAGAATCCATTGAAGATATTAGATAATAGGGATATAGTTAAATGAAACAAGACTAAACACCTGGTCAAAGTATTATGAGGGAACCATATATACAAAGAGGAAACATGGGAACTGGAGTAAGTGATTAAGGAAAACTACCCACACTTGTTTTCAACTTCTATTGAAAATGAAATTTCGAGGGAGAAATTTCATAAGGGTGAAGAATGTAACAAACCAATGTTTTATAAATCTAATTATCTTATTATAATTATTTATTATAGTATAATAATATAATATTACATATATAACACAATACACACTTTAAAAATAATGAATGACTTAAATAAATCATATCTCTTGAAGTTAAAGAACATATAAATATAAACTAGTGACTTCACCCAAGGAATAGTAATGTTACCCTTATGAGTGGTAAATCAACCAATGTAATAAAAAACTCTTCAAATAATGTAAAAATAAAATTTATCCATCTTATACATGTCAATATGAAATAATTTTATTATAGTACTAGTAAATAAATATTATTAATTTGGTGTTTGTATTATGGTAAGTCGTGTATATTTAAATTTTTTTTTTGATTAATTTAATAAATTAAAATAAAATATACTTTCATAAAATTTATTCATAAAATAATATTTTTACATCTTATGATTATAATATAATTTTATGAGACCTCAATTAATTTATCTATGTGTTATAAAAGCAGTTTGAATATAAAAATTTTTATTTTTCATGTAAATTTTTATTTTAATTTAAAATTATATTTCTAATATTTAGAAAATTATTTTTATAAATTGGTGTTCATTTTTTGATTTTATATGTTGAAAAATGGTTAGGATGAATTTTTAGAATTTTTCTAAAATAGATGAATTTTTTGGTGACTAGTAAAATATGGTAATTTGTGGTATATATATATTATAAGTTAAATAAACTATTTTTTGAGTCATTGATGTTGTATGAACCATTTTTTCTAATTCACATGATCTAATTGCAATTTTTAGTCTAAAAAATCATCAATATTTCTTAGCTTGAGAAAAATAATAAACTAAGGAATTAAATAATGAGAAAACATTCCTCTCATCCTCTATATATACCACCCTCACCACCTCTTCTCCTTACACCTCTCAAGCCTTGTGATTTATCCAAATTATATTCATGTATCCAGGAAATCCCCTCCCTCACGTCCAGGACCTATTTTTTTATTTAAAATACTAACACTTCTTTCCTAAATAGGCTCTCATGTAAGATAAATTAAAGTGGTAAATTCCTCATTTTGTTTCTTTTATTTTATTTTCAAGTTAATTTGTTTTATTTTTATACTTAACAAAACAAATCCAAATGGTATGATAACACCATTAATTTATATATAATAGAATTTTTTTATACTAATTGAATAATTTATCATCATATCTCTTTCCCCATCCTTGTATAATAATAATGAAAGCACTGTTCAAGATGTGTTATTTTATCACATTAAAGGATTGCGAGTTTTCATATTCTATTATCATCCTCATGTCTAGTTATGAAACTATTATTTATTATATAACAATATTATTATCTTTTTCATATATCCTATGTAATGTTATGGAATATTTTTTAAAAAATTATCTTAATTGATAAAATAAAAAGATTTGGTTGTGATCGAAAAATTGACAATAAGCCCAAAAGGTTAACATTAAAGTTTTATATAGTGACTCATCCTCACTAAAATTAACTAAATGAAATTTATGACAATTTAATATTATGTATTTTCTCTAAGAACATATTGCTTCAATTTTGGGAAACCATATAACTACCATACTCTTTATTTCATATTGAAACATGATTTATTGCATAAACATGAAGTTAATACAACCAACAAGATCTAGATGTCTAGTTCCTTTTGGGCTTACCAACATTACATGAAAAATTAAGATATAAAATACAATATCTTTATTGAAAACTTCTTTTACAAGACCACAACATTCCTTCGTACTTAGTATTACACGAGACAAACTGAGGACATACATTGGAAAATGGTGAGCTATGAATCCCATTAAGGGAGTAAACAAGGAATAACATGAAGAATAAAAAAAATGTTAGGAAACAAGAATATCAATGGATCATAAGAGAATCATGAACAAAAATGCATGATATAGCATTATTATCATAACATGGAAATGTGGAAACAACGTAAAACACTAAACCATTAACATAAAGGAATTAGGTAAACCCATATCCCAACATTATGGAAAAAATTACTATATAGTAATCAGGTAAAACCCTATCCCAAAATGAAGTATTAGGATACTAAACATTTCCCAATGCATTGGAGTGCTATCAGGGCACACCCTGCATGAACATTTCAATTCCACGCTTAAGTGTGCCACATAGATCATATAACATTGATTCATTCAACATCATCATTTATTACCCTATAATGGAATGTGGAAGACATACATGGAGGTATATAATAAATAATTATATGTGAATTAAGGTTAATACCCTTGATAGATAAATAGGTATGGTATTCACTATATGATGATTTTGGAAAGGAAAATCCCAGTGCAATTTCGACAGCCTAACAACATGACATAAAAAATTTATAAAAATGGTTGAAGAGAGAGAAATGGTTATATCATAATATATAAATGAAATTTAACGTAATGGGGTCATATAAATACTTTTACCAACACCAGGAATTTGGAAATAAAATGTGTATTATATTAAATAAACATGGAGAAAGAGGAGAAATGGAATTACTCTTACGAAATTTTGGCATGGTAATTGGTGTACATGGGAAGGATTAATAATTGAGAAAGAGGTTTCCCATCATAAAAAAATTTAGTGCAATCTGGGGTGTGTGAAAAAACATACCCCACCATTTTTAACAGAAAATAAAATGGTGTAACAATATATGTAAATTTGGATAAAAATGATAAAGGACGCAAATTGAGGATCCCTTACTTGGATGTGTGATCCCAAAGGCTTAGGAGCGGCTTATTTGGAGCTTAGAGGCACCTTAGGGGGAATTATAAAGAGGGTAATAAATATTAGTGGTGTGATCCATGTATTTTTTGTCAAGATAAGTGGAATATTGGGTGGGTTTATTTAGTAAATGAGAGGGGGATTCATTAATATTTCACAAACAAAGGTTTTGGAACCAATATAATATTATATTCAAAACCACACTACTAACATTGGTTTTTGCCCATTTATTTTCCCATAGAGGAGTCAAAAGAATTATTTTATAATTCCTTGGGCTGAAGATATTAAAATATTATCCTTTATTATGTGGAGGTGAGTCACAATATTAAAGAAATGAACATAAAATCATAAAATATGTTATACATTTTGGAGTATTCACTAAGGCATTATAAATTAATTCAAATAAAAATAAAGTCACATTATTTTAAATTTAAAAAATATATTTGGTCAAATATCTATTTTGTTGTATTTATTACATCACTATTGGATCATTATGATGTCAAAAAATACACTATATATTTATATATTATTTAATTTTTACCCCCCCATTCGACTGCCTTAGAAAAATCTGAAAAAATCCCCATTGGATAATTTTGATATCATGATTCAAAAAATCATATTCATTTTGTAACGACCCGAACCTAGTTACAAAATGTCGGTGCATTATTACTTAACATTGGCATGATCACAAAAGATCATGCCCCGAAAGACCGATTAGTTTAGCATCCTTGGAAGTACAACAAATGCCATTTAAACATAAACATAATCATAATATGGTTAATATAAATCGAAATAATTCCATTTACTTATTCAAATGGATATTCTACTAGTCAAATAATCACGTGAAAAATCAATATCCAATTTCATAATGGTGGAATGCATAATGCTAGACTTCATAACCATATAGTCAAGGCCTTGTTCCAAAACTACAAATAATATTTTTTCAAGTCCTTGTTCCAAAACACTAGTTTGTCTAATGAGACCTACCGATGCATCAATGAGCTATATTAGGCTCCACACGTCACTTATAAAGTCCAATTAATTCCTCATATGAAAGAGTGAAAACCAATCTAAACATTCGTATTATAATTAGCATACGAAATGTCAATATTTTAACCACAAACCATGAATGGAAAAAATATAGCACATCCACAATCAAATATAACTCATTCAATAAAATATGGATGATTTTATTATAATAAATCAACATCAATCTAGAATAAATTACACTGAATGATATTGAAACAGATGAAAATAGTCATTAAAACTATTTTCAGAGAAATGCCTCCTTTTTCTTGAAAACATTTAAATGATGCACTATTTATCCAAGAAGTCATTTAAAATAGATTTTTAAAACAACGTGTCCCATAAATCTTTTAAACTTTTAAAAGGAATTTTAATTTTAAAACATTAATTTCCATATAAATAAATCCTTAATAACTTTTTTAAAAAATGGACATTAATGAGAACGATTTAGAAGAATAAATCTTTAAAAAATTAAAAATTATATTTTTGTTATAGTTACTAACCAAATGAGAGTCGGATGAATACAAATAATTGAGGTAATAAAAAAATTATAATTTCAAGAGAATAAAGGGAATCCTAATATACTATTCAAAGTATAGTATATACACCCAATAAAAGTGAATTGGCACATAACAACAAAGATGCCTCAATAGAATGTATGTAGAGATGAATTACTTTATAAAGACTTTATACATAGGTTAAGGATAAATAAATGACATAATTATGGGTTAAAAATATAAATACAGTCTAAATGATTGGATATTCAGTGTAAATTAATCATAGGACATTCACACATATTCTTGTAAAAATAACACCAATGACTTGGATATTTAACTCAATGAATTGAAATTGAGTTAAAATTACTCGTATCAGGTTTATATCAATGACTTGAGAATTTATCAATGGAGTGATTATGTCTATAAATATTATAACCACACAAAGGGGAGTGTAAATTACTACATATGTAAATAAATAGTGATTTCACACATAATCCTTGAGTAATGTAATCAATGAAGTTTGCATAAAACCTAATGAGTATAAATTGAAATTTTAAATTCCCTTAACAATTTGGTAACTTAAAAAACATACACCCCATGAAATAAAGATCATCCAATGATGATTTAAATACCCAAAAATTACAGTATATTACACAAACAATACAATCATCGACAATACATACACCATACAAAAGGTAATAGTGGAAAATATAGCATGAATCTCACAGGAATAAAAGTGAGATGAAAAACCCTTACCATGTACTTTTCCTTAGTCGAGGGTAATTTAACCTCTGGTATAATAGTTAAATAATCATTTTTAAATTATTCAAGAACCACATACATGAATATTTTACCATATATGATGTTTTAATGTTTCATTGTTAATAATATTTTAGTAGTAGTATTATTTCACGTGTTAATTCATTCTTTTTCTTTTATATGTTTTGTTATATAAGTCTTGTTTGTTATGGATAGGATATATTTGATTTATATCCAGAATAATATCAAGTCTTTAGAAATTATTTTTAATCATCAAATGAAAATTATTCTAGAATGGTTACAATGGGGAATGACCTCTCATCGCATCATGGAGATGGTAAGCCGTTCGTACGCACGAGCGAAACTATCATTCTTTTTATGGTGAAATCATATATAATTGGATGGAATATAATATTTACAGAATTAATAACATTTAATTTTTATTATTTACATAATTTATACCCATTATTATATCCTTCCAAATAATGAAGTTTTTGAATAACAAACTACACCACGATGTGAAGACAGTAAGCCGTACGTACGCACGTATGATGACTTTTTCAGTTTTAGGATGGATAGAATAATGAATATGGTTGTACTATATTTAAAATAACATCATAGTATGTAGGTGGTACTGGAGTTTGTATTTTGGTATTTATTCATCAATGAAAGAGGAAGTGGAAGAATAAATGAACTTGAAATAGGTGATGAAATATTTACCTCTTCTTCAGGTTCTTCCTTTTGATTTGGTCAAAAGGGCTCCATAGGATGGATTTATGACCCAAGTAAGGCCTCTAAGATGAAGGGAGAAAAGTTTGGAGGTTATTTGGGTAGGTTTTGGCCGAGCCAAATGGCTATGGAGGTGTGAAAATAAGATAAGGATATGTTCCCTTTTCTTAGGGCTGAGGGTCACTTTAGGAAAAGATTAAAATATTAATTTATTATACAATAATATTAGGTTTATAATGGAACCAAATGAATTAATTTTATCCTCAGTAAGTTGTGGGTAGAAATAATCTCAACCAATAGGTTTTATACAATTTTAGGTTTGCATTTTCACATTATCTTTTAGATTTAACTCTTAGTTAAATAGTTTAACTTTTACCGTGTCTTCTTGTATTCTTACACTATATGGCTAATAAACATACACTAAAATTAAAAGAGAACATAGAGTGGTTCATTAATTACATATATAATTTTATTTAAGCCCTTTGGCCGAACCTTATATTATTTGGAATATTACACCAACAAATAATATATTATTTGTTTTAAAAAAAAATTTATGTCAATTTTGACACTATTTAGTATTTGGTTTTTATGAAAGTCATCACAACTTGATTACTTCAAAAAAAATATATTGAATAAATACTAACATGTCATATTATCCTATATAATTATTTAATGGCATCAAAACATTTAAATTATATTTATTTTAGTGTTTACAAGATCATTTATTTAACTATTTTATTAAAAAGGAAAATACTGCATCATTATTCTGGTAAAAATAAATATATTTATTTTATGTCTAAAAATTATAAATAAAATATCATCATTTAGGAAATAATTTTATCTTTAAAATGAATATTTATAGTCTAATATATCAAATATATAAACCTATATAAAAATGTTTTACTAAATGATACATGCTTTTGTTATTTTTGTATTTACTTTAGATTAATTAATATAAAATGTCATTGTCACTCCCAAGTGGCTCCATAGGGTCCTACTATCTACCCAAGGATGAAAATGGTCGGAAATGTATCATCCAATTGGTTTAAGAGACATGTTAGGGAAATTTTAAAATTATTTTAATATTATTTCTTTACTTATATTTACCGGATTTACCCTTTAACCGTGGTAAATATAATATTTAACGATGTAATTTTTCATAATGTATAAAAATTAAAGTTACGTATTTTTACAATTTTTACCTCCTGATTCCAAATACGGAATATATTCTTTTAAATTCAAAACACAAAATTCTCAGAAATTAATTTAAAATTAGTTCCCGTTGTTAAATCAAAAAGCGTGTTTCTAAGAAATAATAACTTTCAAAAGATTGACAATTATTTATGTCCGATTTAAATGTGAAATTACATCCAATGACCCAAATTATATTAAATGATAAAACTATAATCTAATGACACATAAAAACCATTCAAATGTATAATTTAACACTATAAATTATTTTTATTAAAAAAGTTGTTTTTAATTAAAATTTAGTATTTTTTCACTATTCATCAAAATATGCAAGTTATCAGAAAAGTGCTCAAAATTTATCCAATCTGAATTTTTATGTCCCTATTCTAAATATGAATTTAATTTCACTAAATTTTAAAACATAAATGTATTAAATATTGTATTTAAAAACAGTTCTCCATTAAAAGGCATAAAACAACATTTTTTTGAAAAATACCTCTTTTATCTTAAAAATTGAATTTTTCTTATATTATTTCAAAGAAACCCAAAATATGAATGTTAAATTATATAGGATATACAAAATTTAAAATGTGGTTAATACTATTCATAACCCTTTTTTCAATGGCTAGTTTGGTAAGTCGTGGTGCGCTTGAACTCAGTGTTGCGTGTAACAAAAGTTATTGAAATATTTTTAAGAGATAAGATACTATGAAATCTTGGAGTGTTACACATTTTATCAAAATAATTTTCGAAATATTTCAATTTTCACATCTAAAATAAAAATTTACATTTATTTATTATTAAGGGGTATTGAAAAAAACAGTTTTTAATGCTTTATAAAAATAACATCTGACATAATAAAATTTTATACTAATTTATTATTAATAAAATTAATTAGATAATAATATTTTTTAAAAATATTAATTTTTTAAAAAATTCATTAATTCCTTAAAATTAGTTCTATAAAAATACAATTTCTGTTTTATCGTATAAAAATATAACTCTTATCAAAAAAATTAACCAATAATTTATAGATAAAGAACTGATAGAATAATCATTTATATGAATTGTTTTTACAACTAAATTAATAAAAACCATAGTTTGATATAATAATGTTTATATTTTTCAAAATAACCATTTTTAACCAAAAATTCACATTATCAAATTCATTTTTTTCATGGAAGACTATTCCTATAATAGAATTCATGGAATATGACTTTTATTTATAAAAAGGGATTACACATTAAATAACTAACACATTGTTAAATAACACCGTATAACACTCACATAAGACATAAGGGTAAGGGGTGCGATGGTGACAGACTCTTTGGGCGGCTCAGATAACATCACACATGTGGTAATCTCTATTAACTTAAACTTTTGCAGTACGAGATTTCCTTAAAGCTTAACATGTTGAAGCTTATAATGATCTTGGTCAAGAGAGAATCACATTGATGCTACCTCCTTTACGAGCTCCAAAAAATTAGCTTTGTATGGCTCGAGTCTGCAAGATGAGGACATCCTATGCTTTTTCTATGTCAAAAGGATTATTTTAAAACCCTAATATTAATATAAGTTGTTTGATTACACTTCAAAGACTATATTATCAATGGAAATGATACTTAATGGTCATTTAAATCCAATTGGATATAATATAGAAAAATGAGTGCATATGTTTTCTTTATCTAAAAGACATTTAATTTAACTAAAGGGAATTTTATCCAAAAATGTTTGGGTTGTTACAACCTTCCCCCCTTAATAATTTTTTCCTTGAAATTTAATTTTTTCACAATAAAATAGATAAGGGAAACTCTACCCCATCCCTTCCTCTGGTTCCCACATTTCTTCTTCAAACTAGTGGTTTCTCCAAAACACTTTAACAAGAGGAATTTTTTTATTTTGTAAAACTATTTCTCTACGATCTAAGATTGTCACCAGATTCTCTTCATGTGAGATATAATTCTCTAATAGTACCACCTTTGGACTGAGTACATTTGATGGGTTAGGTATGTACTTTTTCAAGAGTGAATCATGGAATACATCATGTACTTGATATAGGTTCGGTGGGAGTTCCAGTCTATATGCCACTGCTCTGATGTGATCAAGGATCTAAAAAGGGTTCACGTACCTTGGAATAAGCATTCCCTTCTTCCCAAATCTCATCACTTTCTTCCATGGATATATGTGTAAAAAAATAATATCAAACTATTGGCCTCATAGAAGGTTCTCAGCTTTGCTCTTTTGTCAAATTTGATCAGGTTTGATGTTCTTCTAGATTGTCTTAACCTTATCCACCATTTCTTCAACCATTTATAGACATAGAAGGTTTATCTCCCCAACTTCATCCCATCATGCTGGTGTTATTCACCTCATCCCATAAAGGGCTTCATAAGGATTTATTTGGATTCTTCAGTTGAAACTGTTGTTTTATGAGAACTCGACTAGAAAAATATATTATCCCATCCTCCTTCGAAGTCCATTGGGAATGGTATAAAAATTTTCTAAAGGTTTTGGATATTCCACTCAGATTAGACATTAGTTTGAGTATGATAAGCCATACTAAACTTCATCTCAATATACATATCCTGTTGAAGACTCTTCCAGAACTTATAGGTGAATCTTGGATATGGATTAGATACAATCGATAGTGGTACACCATGAAAACTTACCACTTTTATTATGTATATATGTGCTAGTTGATCTAATGTGTAATCCTCTTGAAACACAATTATGTGTGTTGTACTTATAAGATGATCTATCACAACCTAGATAGAGTTCTTTCATTTGGATGTCTTTGGAAGTCTGGTGAAAAGTCCATGGTGATGTTTTTCAATTTCCATGTTGATATGGGTAAGTGTTATATCATCCCCTTATAGTAATTCCTCTCATCCTTCACTTTATGTCATATAATGCACTTTTATGTTTACTCATCGATCTCCATCTTCAGGTTATCCCACAAATATTACTATGAGATATCTAGATACATCTTTGTGTTTCCTAGCTGAATGGGGAAATTTTATATATGTGCATCATCCAAAAGTTATTTCCTTAAATCGGGATTTGATGGACCGTGTATTTATAAACCAAATCTCAAATTACTTCTTCATTAACATTGATTTCTGAGGATTTAACCTTTATTATAGTTTTTGATTTCCTCTGTATACCTTCATCATCTTTTTTGTCATCCTTTAACCTATTTAGAAGAGACAATTGAGAAATAATTTTTGAAATGATTTATGATGATCCATTATTTATGATTCCCATTTACATCTTCATCAATATTATGAATAGTGTTTCCTTTTCAATTCTTATCATTGATAGAATCACTATTCCCTTTCATCTTAGAACATTTTCCACAATGTTTGCTTTCCCTGGGTGGTAATGGATTGAGAAATCATAATCCTTAATGAGGTATAACCATATTCATTGGTTCATATTCATATATTTTTATGTGAATATATATTTTTGAATTTTTTTATCCATATATATTTTACTCTTCCACCCAGAGATATTATGTCACCATATTTTCAATGCAAAGATCACAATTTCTATCTCCAAATCACGAGTGATATAATTTTTCTCACTAATTTGAAACTACCTAGCGTGTAGGAAATGAATTTTTCCTTTTTAAAAAAATTCCCTCAATGGAATACTTATAATATTTTCAAGAAGAGAATTCCCACAAACATCAACATGTGATTAAACACTTATAGAAGTTTTTGCCTAATGATTTAATATCAATTCTGGTGGAGACTCAATGTTCTAAGAAAACATAAAAGATATACTAATAGGACATGAATTAAAATACATTATTACATTCAATACATTGAAATAGTGGTTACATGTAATTAATTAATCATTATATAGCTTAGAATCAGACTTTTTGTGCTCCCTTGATCATGGTGATTATTTATGCTCATCATGTTTCTCAGCACTTACAATAGAGCATCATCTTTGATAATGTCTGACTTCTCCACATTTATGATATAGAACTATGTATGATGACATATATGGAACGTTGTTTCCATCCATTTCATTATCAATTTTTATGGAAATTGGATATTTTTTTCCATAACATATCACACTTAAAACATCTCATTATCCCTTTGTGACATTCCCCATGGTGACCCTTTCCACACATGTTGCATGAAGAAAATTGAGCCTATTTTTTCTTTTCGCCTTTATCACATGGAATTTCATGATATTTAATCTCCCTCCTCCTTAACAACCTTGGAAATTCAACAAAGTTCCAATTATTAATCATTATTTTTTATATTTGGTTTGGCATAATCATGATATGTCCTTCTTGAGCTCCCATTTGATTGCACATCTCATTAGGGAAGTCATTACACCGGCCTTCACAACTGTTGTAAGCTTGAGTCCTCCAACAACCATCCATTTTCAAGATTAAAAGGAAACTTAGTGGAAAGTATTATAGACCATTAAACACATAAAGGGGAAATTAATGACAAAAGAGATTACTTATATATTACATTAATTTCCTTAACTTATGAATTTCTAGGCCTTAATCTATGTTATCCATGATATACTTCTTAACATATATTCTTAGGGGTATTTTTTGTACCCTAAATAATTTTTCATACTAATATTTAGAATTTATTGATGCATATCCCTTAGGATTGTCAAACCAAGAGTTTAGAAAGGCCTGTTGTCATGCACTAGTTCCCATTCGAGTCTAGATCAAAGTGGTGTTTTCAGGTTTTACACCTAGATACATTTGTGCGAGAGACACCTATACATGTTCGTATCCCGACAAGGATGTATTTTCTTGATAATACACATAATCTATACTCATCAAAATATAGTTATGTTTTTATTAATCTTATTTTTATTCCCAAGGCTTTCAATAGATTTTTATAATCCTAATCCCCAAAAATGATAAACCTATCCTTCAATGCTGACTATAACAACCGTAATCTATATTTCATATTTGAACAAGAATTATTACATAAAATTTCATATAATACAAACTCGAATATTGAATTTTCTAGTGTCTTTGGGACTTAGAAACATTACATGGAATAATAAGACACAAAATACAACATTTTTTTGAAAACTTCTTTTACATCGTCGTACATGGCATTGCATGTGATAACCTGATGAAATAAATTTGAAAAGTTTGATATATAATTCATAGTATGAGAGTTAAAAAATAATAACATTTAGAATATATTACATTTTTTGAAATAGACATATCAATTGAGATTAAGAGAAACATTAACATAAAGTAATGATACAACATGATTATCATAGCATTGAAATGTGGAAACAACTTAAAAAACAGTATCATTATCATAAAGGAATTATGTAAAACCCTATCCCAACATGAAAAATCAGGATAGTAAATGTCACTCAATGTGTTGGAGTGCTATCAGGGACACCCTTCATAAAATTTCAATATCATGCTTAAGGGTGCCACATAGATCATATAACTTGGATTCCTTTAACATCATCAATTATTCCATGATAAAGTAATGTGGAATAAAAACATGAAATTATACAATAAATATGTATAGGTTCATAATGGTCAATATCATTGATAGAGAAATGGGAATAGTATTCACTACACGATGATTTTGGCAAGGAAAATCACGTAGCAATTTTTGTAGCCTAATGGCATGAGATAAAAATTCATAAAAATGGTTGGTGGAAATGAAATGGGTCTATCATCCAATATAATGTAATGAAAATTAATATTTCCATATAAATACATGTCACAAAATATTGAATTTTTAAATTGAAGGAGAAACATAATAAAGAAACATGAAGAAAGAGGATAAATGCAATGACTCTTACAAAATTTCAGCATGGTAACTCGTGTACATGGGAGGTATTTTTGTGAGATAATAGATATAACATCAAAAAAACAGAATAATGGTGGTATGTGGGAGGGGAAAAAGAATACCTAATCAATTCTAATAGAAAATAAAATGTTGTAACAATATAAGGAAACTAGGATAAAAATGAGAAAGGAAGGAAAGTGAGGATCCCTTACATGAATGTGTGATCCCAAAGGCTTGGGAGAGGCTTTTGAGATCTTATGGGAACCATGGGTGAAATTATTGAGTGGGGAGGAAATAGTAGGGATGCTTTATAAGGATTTTTTAGTGGAGATAAGTGGGATATTGGATGTGTTTATATTGGAAGTAAGAGGGGAATTATTTATTATTTCAAAAACATATGTTTCAGAATCTATATAATTAAATATTCAAAACCACAAACCTTAGATGGTTATTCCCATGTATTTTTTAAAATATGAGTGAAAAAAATTATTTTATAAGTCCATGAACTGATGATAGTAAAATATTAGACTTCCTTATCTCGAGGTGAGTCACATTATTAATGAAATGAAATTAAAATCATAAATTCTATTATACATTTTGGAGGATTCACTATGGAATTATAAAATAAGAAAAATAAACCTAAAATCACATTTTTTTAAAGTTAAAACATATATTTGGTTGAATATCCATTTTATTGTATTTATTAACACACTATTGGGTCATTAGGATGTCATAAAAACACTATATATTTATATATTATTTAATTTTTATCCAAAAAATTTGATTTTCTCAGAAAATTATGTAAAATTAAACATTGGATAATTTAGACATCCTGATTATGAATATAGTATTCATTTTCTCAAAATAATTTTATAAATATTTCAATTTTCAGTTTCAAAATAAAAACCAATATTTATTGAAAATTTACAGGTTCTGACAATAATAGTTTCTGACTCTTAATAAAAATTAAATTTGTCTTTATAAAAATTATATACTAATTTATTGTTAATAAAGTAATTTGATAATAATATATTAATAAAATATTATTTATTTAAAAAACTCATTAATTCCAAAAAATGAATTCATTAAAAATACATTTTCTGTTTTATCGCGTAAAAATATACCGCTTATCAAACTATTTATCTAATCATTTACAGATAAAGAACTGATGTAATAATCATTCATAAGAATTTTTTTTATAAATATAATTAAAAATTCCATAGTTTAATATAATAATATATGTATTTCTCTAAATAATATTTTTTTCTAAAAAATAGATTTATCAAATTCGTCATTTTTTTAAGAAAGACTATTCCGATAAATTAATTGGTGGAATAAGACTTTTATTTATAAAAAGGGATGACACAGTAAGTAACTAATAAATTTTTATAAAATCCCTCATAACACTGACACAAGACGTAAGGGTAAGGTGTGAGATGGTGAAAAACTCTTGGGGTAGCTCAGATAACGTCGCACGGGTTATAATCTCTACTAACATGAACTTCTACCATAAAATATTTTGTTCAAGCATAACATGTTGAAGCTTATCTTTGGCCTGGTCAGGAGAGAAACACTGTGCCACTACCTCCTTTCTGAGCTCCGAAAAATGAGCTTCATAAGGACCAAGTCTACTGGATGAGGAAATCCTCTCATTTGTCTGTGTCGAATGGTATTTTTTTAAAACCTTATATTTTTATCAGTTGTGTGATCACTGTTCAACAAAAATATTATCAATGGCAATGATACTTAACGATCATTTAAATATAACATGATATAATAAAAAATAAAGAGTGCATGTGTTTTCTATATCCATAAGAAATTTAATTAAATTAAAATTAATTTTATCCATAAATTTTTTGGTCATTATAATACATACTCATCTTACACGATGACCCGTACATGTTTATAAGAAAAAAACCTTGAAAACCATGGAAAAAAGGCCACCAAACAATGATATTAAACCCATTAACCCATCAAAAATTCCATTAATGAACATAATAAGGTTATCAAAAATGAATTTCATATATTATAGGTTTTTAAATATAAAATAATTAATATAATTTGATTATCTAGGAAATTATGATCAAGTGAAGAACACCTACATACTTAAGGTAAAAGAATCTACCTGAACCTCCATTGTTTTTCGGGTTGCGCTTCATCTCTTTTTAACATAATGAAATAATATTTTATTTTTATGAAAATGTTATAAATACTATATAATGTTCTAAATTCATGTTTCAATATCATCTCATCATCCTTTTTAAGGGATATACATGTTTATAAGTGGTTCCCTTCTCGATACTTCCCAATAAGCAAGTTATTTAAATGGAACATCCCAAATTTTTACCCATTTTCATGTGAATTTTAAAATTCGTTTTTAATCAACCATTATTTTTTATAAAATGACCATTTTTACTATTAAATAATTATTGTATCATTTAATGTTTTATGTAAAATATTATTCCATTTTCTATTTTAAAATCTCTTTAATATTTTCCTTAAGCCGCATTAAAATGTTTTAACTATAAAGTATTATAAATAATCTTTTTAAAATTTTCACTTTAATTTGACATCTCCAATAATGATCTATGACTATTTTACCCAATTAATTTCCCTAACTATTTTAAATCATTTCTTTCATGGACACAATTGTGATATTACCTTATGTTATCCCTTTTTACACGATTATGATACATAATTCTTACCATGGGTATCACTTGAGTTTATTCATGATTAATTAGGTATGATTCTTAATTAGGAGTATATATTCATGAAAATTTTATGATGGTTTCAAACAGATAGTGCTCCATTTCATTGGGTAATGTTTAGTCTCAAGAGATGTTCTGTGAAACGGTCTTCACAGTTAGCCTTGACTCGTCCACCATGTGCGATAGACATGGTTGCTAGACTTGAATAATGATTCTATAAATGAAATGAGATTTGAATCATGATAAAGTCATGTTTTATGTTTCTAACACATTTATATTATTCAATTTTTATATTATCCCATGTTTTATATGTTTTGATCCCATATGTTCAATTGTGTTCCATGCCTTTTTCATATCACAATGCAATTCCTTCTAACCCGTGTTCAAAAAAATTATTTTTATGATTATTTATTTACTAGGATTTCTATCCCTTACATTTGTTAATGATATACCAAGGTTATCTTATGCCTATTGTTGGTCATAGTGGATACTCAAGATAGGGTTTAATTGACTTCCAATTAAAATTTCTATAAAAATAATTTTTATTAAAATCCCCAAATTTATAAAACTAGATAAATTATAGTGAATTTTTAAAATTGTAAAGGTTCAATTAGGTTCTCAAATATTGATTAGGTATCAGTAAATTTAATCAGAAGATTAAATTGGATTTTGAAACTAATCTATTGATTTACAATAGTTACAAAAACAAGCTAGATTAACTATGAAAGTAAATTTAAAGTAGTTTTGTATTTCAAAGTAATAGAAGCGGAATATAAATTAGATATTGTATACTTTAAACTTAAACTAAAATGCACAGCAGATATAACCAAAAGGTTCAGTCTCAATCCAAGACATATTCCTCTTAAATAATTTATATAAAAGTGATCCACACCCTGGATTGAGGTTAAAAAAAGTACAAGACTATCCAGGAAACACAGGGACCTCTACTACAGTTCTTCGTGGTAAACAAAAATAAAGACCAGGCCACACAAGGACCTCTTCCATAGTTGTCGTGGGAAAACAAGAGTAAGGATTTTTGGTGTGAGGATTGTGATATCCTCCATTTCAGCATAGGAGTCAGTGTGTGTGTAAGATATATAGTGTAAACACACCGTTAAAAAAAGTAAACAAAGAAATCACTTAGAAAGAGTATATAAAAGTTTAGAAAGCTCTAGTGATTAGCAGTGCAGATCTGGACTCGTTGGATTCATCAGAAATGCTTAGGAGTCATTTTTTTATTTTTTTTGTTGAAAACAGAGTGTCATTGTTCTGCTTGTGTTCTTCATGGGTGAGAATGTTATCTTGATTTCAGCTCTTCCAGTAGTGTCGGATTGCATGCATGTGAGTTCTTAAAAGATCTTGCAATCTGTTCTTCATGATCAGGATTGTTCTTCTGTTCAATATAGAGCTCGCGTGTATTGTCTGTAGCTTTGCCTATGTTCTGGTATGTTTATCTGTGTGTATCTATCCTCTATTGTAGCTCAATATTCCTTATATTCCTTAAGCTCCTAAAACAGGAATGATTACATTTTCATAGGTATGAGGTATGGTTTCCTAACATGCCAACAACTATCATTAAATATCATTAATTACATTAAAAACATCAAATATGACCGTTAGAAATATTCAAATAATATTGACAAAATTTTAAGAAACAATGTCCTAGTAGTTATGCAAACGATGTCTCCTTCACGGTGTGTCCTTCACGGTGTCTCCATGTCATGGTGTCTGAGTCACGGTGTCTGACTCATGGTGTCCTTCACGGTGTCTGGGTTACAGTGTATGACTTATGGTTTCTTGCTTCTGATGCCTTTTTCATAGTATTTTGCTTCACGGTGTCTGGATTACTTTCACTGTGTGTTTATGTCATGGTGTCTCACTGGTCACGATGTTTGAGTTTTAGAATTTATGGTGTCAGGCTTACTGTATCTTACTTACACTTCACAACGTCTGTGTCTTGCGCACAGTCTGTCTTACTGTGTCAAACTTCATGGTGTCATGATACTTAGACAAATAACTGTATTCAAAATTAAACAGTAATATGCATAGGATGATTGGAACTTAACCAGTATAAATTTTAAGAGATAAATTGAAACATAAACACAGAGGATTGATAAGTTAAGTAAGATTTGTGATCATGTATAAGATTTTTAAATAATAATGATATTAATTAAGAGTAATAAGATTTGTGATCATTAAAATATGATTAATACAGGTGGATTCCAATAATCTCCGCCTTTTTGATGATCACAAATCATGTATAGTTAAAGTATAAATGAAATGAAACATTAGAGAAAATAACATATAGAATAATAAAAAATAAAATACTAAGAGATAACTTAAGAGATAACTCGTCTCACTTTTTCTCCCCCTTTTGGGATTATCAAAAATTAGAGAGAATGGAGTGAAACAATTTATTTGTCATTAAAAAAATTCAGAATACATAATAAAATAGAAATACAAAAACAAATGCATCCCATCAAAAATTAAGAATCATTGGTTGACATCACGGATTGGCTTTCTCTTTGCCTTTATCAGCAGTAGGAGTTAGAGCTGATGTAGAAGAAGGCATGGAGGTAGTAGACAAAAATGGTTAAGGTAGACCTTCAAATATGGAGGGAGCCAAAGAAAGAGCTGTTGAAGATCTAGTCTGTGGTTGATCAATAACGACTGGTCTGATCTGAGATAGGGCTTGGCTGACTGAAATGGCAGTTGAGGCTAGGGAAGGTAGACCAGGTCTAAGGGGTGTAGTAGTTGGAGTAACTA
Organism: Viscum album; assembly: GCA_963277665.1. Classification (NCBI taxonomy): domain Eukaryota; kingdom Viridiplantae; phylum Streptophyta; class Magnoliopsida; order Santalales; family Viscaceae; genus Viscum; species Viscum album. The sequence goes on from OY728133.1 coordinate 624,246,227, forward strand.
TAGCAGTACTCTGCAATGAAGATACAGATTCAAAAGACTGATGAAATCAGTAATGATTTCTCCACCATATTGCGTAGGCTTTTCAAAATCATCCTTATTCTCCACAAATTTGTCCAACAATTTGGTGAACTCAGTAATCTTATGAACTTGAGCATTCAAATCTTGAGTCACTGGAGGGATTTTCAGATTCTTAACAAGATACTTAAAGTGATTTGTCGTATCAGATTTGGAGTAAATCCGATTGAGATACAAATCTATCTTCTTGGTGATCTCCTGTTGAGCATCATTGGAAATCTTGGAAGGAATCTGAACAAGATCAAGTGCTCTATCACTGTTCTTAACTTCTTCTGACAAAGGAGACAGATCCAAGCCACTGAAAGAATTCTGAATTTCTTCCTTGATTATGGATCTGAGCAGAGAATCATCCAAAAAAGGTGTGGAGGTCTGACCAGAGGGAGGAGAAGCCTTGACAACTACAGTTAGAGATTTGAGCTGTTTCAAAACCTTTTGAAGACATCCAGTGTACTCATCTGTGATCTTATTCATCTTTTCTACAAGCTCGCTCATGCATTGGAGAATATTTGTGTGTCTTTATCCAATCTTATCATCACAATATAATAGATATGGATGAAATTGAGATACAATATCTCTTGAAATGTAGGAAAATTTTGGTTTAGGAGAAGTAGAAACAGGTGTAAGAGCAGGCTCTGATCTTGAAGATAGTTATTTTTTCATGTCGGCTACCATACTTTTCAAATATGCAACATCAGCACTAAGCAGATTGTTTTCAACCCTGACTTCTTGAATTTCATGGATCATCCTTGGTTGAATATGAAGAATAATATTTTCCAAAATAATGGAGGCATCTTCCTGACTTTGTTGAGTCATAGGAAGAGGTTGTGAGGATATAATATTCTCAACTCCAGCTAATATAGTCTCTCCAAAGACTTTCAAATCATCTTCAGTTACAAATTACTGTTGCTCGGGTAAGAGTGCAGGTGAATGTAGTGGTACAGGTTTTGGTGTAGATTCTGGTTGAGATTGAGGTTCTAGTTCTAGCTCAGGGTGAGAGACTAATTTCAATTGAAACAAAGAGGATAGATCTATACCATTTTCAGCACTTGTTGTGATTCATTCACATCATAAAAACTGGGGAATTCATACCGAGTGTACACAGAGTATGACTCAATGGAATTTGGTGCATCACCGGGTTCAGATTCAGATTCATCAGACTCAGCTGCAGTAAGTTCATGGTTTTGAGGTTCCTCCCCCTCAACATGTTCTTCCATTTAAGGAACTAGAGTCTCAATATCTTGGTTAAGATAAACAGGATCAGCTCCATTCTCTTCATCCATTTCTTTCCTTCCCAACTAAAAGGAAATTTCCATCCTCTCTTCAGCAGAGGTTATGTACTCAGGAACTGAATATTACATAGGCTGTGCTTCTAGACTTGGTTCTTTTTTAATAGGGAGTTCTTCTAGACTAGCTTCAAGCATTGCAGGGAAGTTTTCGGCACCACCAGACTCTTCTATGGCTTACTTCTCTAAATCAGGGACAATCAAATATCTTGCAGCCTTAGGTTGGGTTTCTAGATCAACACCCTCTCTAGAAGCATGAGATTCTTCCTGTCCAAGAATAACAGAATATTATTCTTATCTAAAAACAACAGACGACTCTTCTTCTCAAAGAACAACAACAACTTTTTCTCTAAGAGGTATTTCAGCAGGAACATCAGTAGGGACAACAGTCCTTTCCTTCTCAACAGGAGCTGGCTCCTTTTGAAGTACTTTCGTCTCTTATATTGGTGGTACTTCAACTGCCACTTCCTCTTCTTCTACCTCTTCTGGATACACATCCACTTCATCTGGTTCCAGAACAGGATCTTTAATATTCTTTGGCCTTCTTGGATAATCAACAAGATTATACTTCTTATAAAGTTGATCATTATCCTCAACCCACTACTTCTTCCAAGGGTTCCGATTAATTTTCATCCTTCTAATGGTAGTATTCGACAAAGAAAATTGAAAATTCATTATTACTTCCTCATTTGGTCCAACCACTCTTTTGGAAACTAGAATAGTTGAGATCATCCTTGAGTAAAACACGGAGGTGGATTTGGAAGTGACCTTAATCAGTTCACACATGTGGTGAATGATATATTTGCAAAGATTGATCTTATGGCCATTATTCATCAGATGAATCAGGAACACATCCTGATACTTCAACACAGAAAGGTTTCCTATCCTCAGAATAAGAAAATTCTGAACAAACATAAATAGGAGCCTTGTCTCCCCATCCAATTCAGCTACTATGGCCCTTCTCTTATTGCCATTTCCAGTTAAGATTTCCAAGGCATTTTCTAGATCAAATATATCGGTTGAAAGAGGAGGGTCTCTTTGGTAATCATCACAAATCCCTTCATGAGGGATCCTCAGGCACACAACCCATAGTATCGAAGAGAATGAGTGTTTTTGTCCATTGATCCATCCTGTGACCATAAAACATTCTCCATCATTAAAGGAAAACTTTACATATTGGTACAACCGAGACACCAACCTCTGGTAAATAGGTCTATCTCTTCGAGAGAACCATTCAAGCCACCGTTGTTCTATTACGAATTTTAGAACCAAAAAATTTCTATACAGCAGCCACTCAGGAAAAATCACTTTCTCAGGAACTACAGTACGTATTACTAGGTTAGGATTTAGGGGACCATTAGGATCTATCTTCGGCGTTGTCTTCTTTTTCTTAGAGCGGCGCTTCTTAGATGAGGGTGAAGATAGACGCTTCATCCTGGTCATCCACTGAAGTTTCTAATGAGAGAGAAGAATAAAAGGTTTCGAGAGAGTGAGCGGGAGAGATCTCAGGTGGGGAATTAAATGAAAACCATTTTGTTTTATCATTTGGGAATGTGAAACGTTATAAAAACAAAAACCCAGGAAAGTAAATAGCGGTGAAATAAAAATTACTATGATACAGATTAAAATAAATGCATAAACAATCTTCATGGTTAGACCGTGAGTAGGCATTACGGTGAGATGAAAACCAGTCGTCACAGTGAGATAGTTGGTGGTCGTCACAGTGAGATAGTGACTATTCTGTGCAGTCACGGTGAGACAGTGAGTGAACTATTCTTTCATGGTGAGATAGTTAAGTGACTGACCGTGAACACAAGGTGTTAACTGTGAGACTGTAAGCATGAAACAATAACTGATAAACAGTGAGCATGAAACCGTAAAGTAAAATATAGGAAAATATTAAATAGTAAGATAGGTAAGATATCTATTTATGATTAATCATACTAATATCATGTATTATGTAGTATAATCTCTCAGAATTTAATGGTTTAGTGAATATATCAGCATGTTGATATTCAGTACCAATAAATTCTAAAGTGATATCACCTTTTTGATAATATCCCTCAAAAAGTGATGTCTTACATCAATATGCTTGGTCCTAGAATGTGAAATAGGATTCTTTGAAATTTTAATAGCACTTGTGTTGTCACAATTTATTGGGGCATGTCTGAATTGATATCTATAGTCTAGTAAAGTGTGTTTCATCTACAAAATTTGTGCACAACAACTTCCATCAGCTATGTATTCAGCTTCTGCAGTAGATAATGCAATAAAATTTCGTTTCTTTCTACACCATGATACGAGTGACTTCCCTAAAAATTAACTTGTTCCAGAGGTGCTTTTTCTATCAAACTTACAGACAGAAAAATCAGCATCAGAATAACTAACAAATTCAAATGATTATCCTTTAGGGTAGAACAGTCTTAAATTGGGTGTATGCTTGAGATATTTGAAAATTATTTTTATAGAATTTAAATGCGATTCTTTACGATTTTATTGAAAATGATCACACATACACACACTAAACATAATATCAGGATGAATAGCAGTCAAGTAGAGTAGACTTCCAATCATTCCTCTACAAGTGGTTTGATCAACATATTTTTCATCTTCATCAAGATCCAACTTATAAGTGGAACTCATGGGAGTGTCACTACTTTTTGTGCTATCCAATCCAAAATGTTTTAAAATATCTCTAGTATATTTACTTTGAGTTGAAATAATTCCATCATTATTTTGATAGATTTGAAATCCAAGAAATAATTTTATTTCATCCATTAAACTCATTTCAAATTAGTTTTTTATCATTTTAGAAAAATCAGTACATAGTGAATTTTTTGAAGATCCAAAAATAATATCATCTACATAAATTTGAAAAACTAAAACATCTTTAGGAATTTGTTTTATAAAAAGGGTAGGATCAACTATACCTTTTGTAAAACCTTTAGAAATAATAATAGTACTTAATCTGTCATACCAAGCTCTTAGAGATTGTTTTAAACCATATAAAGCTTTGGATAATTTGACAATATGATTTGGAAAATAAGGGTTTGTAAATCCAGGTGGTTGTTCAAACAAAACATCCTCAGCTATATACCCATTTATGAATGCACTTTTGACATCCATTTGATATAGTTTTAAATTCAGATGTGCAGTATAAGCAAGTAGAATTCTAATGGCTTCAAGTCTGGCTACAAGAGAAAAAGTCTCCACATAGTCAATTCATTCTTCTTGACTACAACCTTGTGCAAGTAACGTAGACTTGTTTCTAACTATGTTTCCATCTTCATCTACTTTATTTCTAAACACCAATTTAGTGCCTATGGTGAATGTGTCCTTAGGTCTTCCAACAAGTTTCCAATCTTTATTTCTTTCAAACAGATTGAGTTCTTCTTGCATAGCAATTACCCAACATTCATCATTAATAGCATCATTAATGTTTTTAGGTTCAATCTGTGACAAGAAGGCTTGATGTTCAACCTGATTTATGAGAGAATCTCTAGTCTGTGTCCCCCTATCCAAGCTTCCAACAACATCATCTAAAGGATGATTCATTAGAATCTTTGTTGATCTAGTAAAGATATGACTAGAAATTTCAGTTTCTTCTCTAGGTTCGGGTTCATTAGGAGCAGATACTGAAATATTTCCAGAACCAGTTGTCTTTACAACAGGTTCATTGATTCTATCCGTAAGGTTTAGAACAAATAAATCTTCTTAAATATTTTCAAGAGATGACTTAGGTTCATGGGGATCAGTTTCATCAAATTTGATTTGAACATATTCTTCCACACACTTGGTTCTCTTATTGGAAACTCTATAGGATTTTCTAGTTATATAATATCCTAAAAATATTCCTTCATCACTCTAAGAAATTTTTTTTCCAGATTATCCTTAGTATTAGGAATAAAGACATTTCAACCAAAGACTCTAAAGTAACTAACATTAGGTTTTCTATTGTCCCACGGTTCATAAGGGGTCTTTTTGAGAATAGTTCTGACTAAGACTCTATTTATGATATAACAAGCTATATTTATAGCTTCATCCCAAAAGTAAATAGGCATATCATACTCATTAAGCATAGTTCTAGAAATTTCTTGAAGGGTTCTATTTCTTCTTTCTACTACACCATTCTACTAAGGTGTCCTAGGGGTAGAGAAATTGTGAGTATAGCCATTTTGTGATCAAAAGGAGTCAAACTCATGATTTTCAAACTCACGGCCATGATCACTTCTCAGGGTCTTAATCTTAAGTCCACTAAGGTTCTCTACAGACTTGGAGTATTTAATAATGTAAGAACAAGCTTCACTTTTGTGAGCTAATACGTATACCCAATTATATCTAGAAAAGTAATCTAATAAGAAATAGACATAGTGATTCACATTTATACTATAAACTCTAGAAGGTCTAAACAAGTCCATCCGAACCAACTCGAGAGGTTGAGAAGTTGACATTTCTTTCTTTGGATTGAAAGAGATTTTGTGTTTCTTTCCCTTTTGACAGGGATTACAAACATTTTCATTTGGAAACTCAAGTTTGGGTATGTCTATAACCAAGTTCTTGCTAGTCAGTTTTTATGTGAATGTATATTATAGTGTCCTAATCTTCTATGCCAAAGATAAGATTGTTTATGAAAATAATTTAAATAAGTAATTTTTTATTTAGCTAAAGAATTCAAATCAACTGCATAAACATTTTCATTTCTCAAAGTAGAAAATACTAAAACATTTTTAGAATTAAAAACATTACAAGAATCAATTTCAAATTTCAAATTAAATCCATCATCACATAACTGAGAAATACTTAACAGATTATATTTAATTCCATCAGCAAATAAAACTTTAGAAATTAAAACTGAGTTAGTGTTACCAATTTCGCCTAGCCCGATGATATTTCCTTTAGAATTATCACCAACGGGGACATAGCCTCCATCAACCTTTATTAAGCTCTTGAAACATGAATAATACCTAGAAATATGCCTTAAAAATCCAATGTCAAAGTACCATATCTTATTATGGGAACTCTTCAAATAGGTTTCCTACAAAACAGTTTTAAATAGAGAATGATTTTGGCACCCAGATTCTCTTGGTTCCTGACAGGTTAGCAATCAATGATTTTGGTACCCAAATTTGTCTTATGGGTCTCATATATTTTACATAATGAAAATATTTTGAAAGATAAACTCTATTTTATCTATAACTATGTGAATAACTAGTTGAAGTATATAAATTTCCAGAACTTGAACTATAGTATTCTGTCCAGATTTAGGAATAAATCTAGTTTTAGTGAACTGTGTTTTTCCAGGTTGGTAACCTATTCCAGTAGTATACTTTGGTGCCACTTTCTTTCCAAGCATTTGAGTAAGAGTGTATTTTCCATTTGTGAACTTTTATAAGTCTTTTATAAGTTTCTCATCAGACATTTTCATTTCAGTATTTTCCTTTAACAGTTGAGCATTATTTTCTTTTTCTATATCAATAGAATATTTGACATTCTTAGTGATAGAATATTGATTCTTTAATGACTTATATTTGTCCTTAAGTTCATTAAATGTTTCCTCAAGAATATTTCTATATTCAAATAGTTCCTCACTAGTCATATTTACAGATTCATAATTAGAATCAGTTCCAAAATAATAATAATTTAGCATAGGGGAAACAAGTACCTCAGATGTATTGGTTATGAAGCACTTGTTGGCATGATTATTTTCAGAGTCAAAAGCTTTAGACTCACTTGTTGTATCTTCTGAAGCACTCCAAGTAGCTATCATAGCTTTCTTTTACATACTGTCCTTGTAGTCATGTTTCTTCTTGAACTTCAATTTTGGGCATTCTACTTTAATGTGACATTTTCTCTGGCATTCATAGAAAACAACCTCATCACTCTTATCAGTTTTCTTGCAGTCTTTCTTCCAATGACCTTTGTAGTCATATTTTTTTTTGTAATTTGACTTTTTGAATAATTTCTTCTTCCTATAGAATTTATTAAACCATATGGCTATCTGAGTTATTTCAGCATTAAAGACAGAATCTGAACATTCACTTATTGAGCTATCAGTAGGTATTTGAAATTTCTCTTTATCCTTTCTCTTTGAATCAGTAGACTTAAATGACACTGAATTCCTTCTTGGTTAATCATCTTCCTCCTTATACACCTTGAGTTATTCCTCATACATAATAATCTTACTAATTAGCTCTTTGACAGGAAGAGCAGCAATGTCACATGATTCTCTAATTGATATAGAAGTGCCTCTCCATCAGTCTAGAAAACATCTCAGAATCCTCATGATTTATTCCCCTGCTGGAACAACTTTTCCAAGGGAGTTAATAGTGCTGACAATCTCATTGAACCTGATATGCATATCAGAAATAGGTTCATCAGTCTTCATTTTAAAATTATCATATTTAAAAGTATAAGTGTGTAATCACATTTCCTTAACATTAGTTGTTCCTTCACGGGAAACACCGAAAGTATCCTATATTTAATAAGATGTTTTACAGGAATATATTCTATTGAATTCCTCATCTCCTAATGCACAACACATGGCATTCATAGATTTAATATTATTATTTAATGCTACTTTATTAGGTTCATCCCTAGTAGTTCTTTCTGTTTCAAGAATTTTATATTGAGATTCTATAGTAGTCCAGATATCAAAACCTATACATTCTAAATGTATTTTCATTTTCAATTTCCACTGAGTATAGTTGGTACCATTGAAGAAAGGTGTCTGCTTAGTATCAGAACCATCTAGTATATTTCCCATAGCTAGATTTTAGAAAATAGATTAAAAGGGATAAAATTTATAACTAACAAAAATTGAAGATATTTAAAGATGCAACTAAAATCACAGTTGAAAAATAGAGTATTTAGAAAAATTTGAAAAACAAAAACAATCCTCTAATACCAAATGTTGGTCGGAGTGGATACTAAAGAGGGGGGTGGATTGAGTTCCAATTATAATTTTTGTTAAAATTAATTTCTATTAAAATCCCCAAATTTATAAAACAAGTTAAACTTTAGTGAATTTGTAAAACTATAAAGCTTGAATTAGGTTCTCAAAGATTGATTAGGTCTCAGTCAATTTAATCAGAGGATTAAATTGGCATTCAAAACTAATATACTAATCTATAATAGTTACAAACACATTCTAGATTAACTATCAGGGTAACTTTAAAATAGTTTTGTATTTCAAAGTAATAGCAGCGGAATATAAATTAGATATTATATAATTTAAACTTAAACTAAAATGCACAGCAGATATAACCAAGAGGTTCAGTCTCAAGGCGAGAGATAGTCCACTTAAAAAATTTATATAAAAGTTATCCACACCCTGGGTCAGGGTTAAAAATAGTAAAAGACTGTCCAAGCCACGATGGGACCTCTACCACAGTTCTTCGTGGGAAAAAAATAAATACCAGGACACACAAGGAACTCTTCCACAATTATCGTGGGTAAACAAGAGTAAGGAGTTTTGGTGTGAGGATTGTGATATCCTCCAGTTCAGCACATGAGTCAGTGTGTGTGTAAGATATACAGAGTACATAAACTTCTTGAAGAAGTAAATAAATATTTCACTTAGAGGGAGTATATGAATGTTTAGAATGCTCTAGTGATTAGCAGTGCAGTTCTAGACTCATTGGATTCATCAGAAATGCTTCTGATTCCTTTTCAGATTTTTCTTTTGAAAAACAGAGTGTCGTGGTTCAGCTTGTGTTCTTCACGAGTGAGAATGTTATCTTGATTTTAGTTCCTCCAGTAGTGTCAGATTGCTTGCGTGTGAGTTCTTGAAAGATCTTTCAATCTCCTATTCGTGCTCAAGATTGTTATTTTGTTCCATACAGAGCTCGCATGTATTGTTTGTAGCTTTGTGTATGATCTGGTATGTGTATATGTGTGTCTCTATCCTATATTTCAGCTCAATCTTCCTTATATTCATCAAGCTTCAGCAATAGTAATGACTACCTTTTCATAGGTACGAGGTATGGTTTCCTGACATGCCAACAATTATCATTAAATATCATTAATTGAATTAAAAATATCAAATATGACTGTTAGCAATATTTAAATAATATTGACAAAAGGTTATGAAATAGTGTCACAATAGTTATGAAAATGGTGTCTCTTTCACGGTGTTTCCTCCACAGTATGACCTTCACGGTGTGAGGCTCACGGTGTGTCCTTCACGATGTCTCCATGTCACGGTGTTTGAGTCACGGTGTCTGAGTCACGGTGCATCCTTCATGGTGTCTGGGTGACGATGTATGACTTATGGTTTCTGGCTTCTGGTGCCCTGCTCATAGTATTTTGCTTCACGGTGTTAGGCTTACTGTCATAGTGTGTTGAGGTCACAGTGTCTCGCTAGTCACGGTGTCTGAGACTTAGAATTCACTGTGTCTGGCTTACTATGTCTGTCATACACTTCACGGTGTCTGTGTCTTGCACACAGTCTGTCTTACTGTGTCCAACTTCACGGTGTCTTGATACTTAGACAAATAACTGTATTCAATTTTAAACAGTAATATGCATAAGGTGATTGCAACATAACCAGTATAAATTATAAGAGATAACTTGAAACATAAATATAGTGGATTGATAAGATAAGTAAGATTTGTGATCATGCATAAGATTTTTAAATAATAATGAGATTAATTAAATGTAATGAGTTTTTTGATCATTGAAACATGATTAATACATGAGGAGTCTAACACATATGTTTGGGTGCAATGGATGTTAGGAGCATATTGTGTAGATTTCATAATAGTTCATTTTATGATGTTTATTTATGTACCTATTCTTCCAAGAAACATTACTTTACAATACTTGCCTTGTAATATGATGTTTAAATATTCCTATAATCATATAATGATATATGTAATAGGCTAGGGATTCCATAGAATTTAGTTATTAAATCCTTAATGAGACCCAACTGGGATTTTATCTCACACCATACTTGTGGATTTGGGAATTTTTATATTTCATACTACTAGGTTCGACCAAGAAAAATGCACCATCTAGAGGTTGTAGTTTCTACTAATTATTTTATTTAGTTTTATTATAAGTTGAGACTTGGGTGGACATAATTTATTTAATTTGTAGTTGTACTTTGGGTTTTTTTATAATTGTTTAACTTCTAGTACTATTCTCCCAGTGGAGTTTCTCTTGTATGAATACTGAATTGTATCTCTTTAATCCATTGTGTTTGTGGATAATTCTTTCATTCTTTTAAATTGTGTTTTATAAGGTGATTTTTTCCAAACCATGGGATCAGGAATTACCTTTGGGATATGTCAGTTCTGGATCAGTTATCTGAGTACAATGGTATCCTTGAAGGTTAATGAAAATGTGGTATCATAGGTGTAGGTTCAGTATATTTCCTAGATGTTAGTATGTAGTTTTGTAATCTTGTCTATACATAGGTGGTAGTTTCAATTGATTACACGTCCATCGCTCACCACAATGATCCTTAAGTCACCATGGGTGGTTTTTGAATGTCATCTTGGAGAATATTTCTAGTATTTTCTGTAGTTCTGTTTTATATGGAATGAAATCTAAATATTTTTTATCTATTAATTGGGATTAATTACTCTATTTATCTTATTTGAGTGTAAATATGATGTCTTCAATGTTTTCTACTAATTTTTTGAAGCATGATTCCAATGATAAGATGGGAAAATAGGATCTAGGAGAAAGGTACTAATGAACCTCAATGTAAGAATCCCTTCATGGACTAGAATATTATTGAGGTTATCATGCATTCTCTCAAAGCTCTAGTATAGGCACATGCACTTGTTCCCATTCCAGATTTAGTTGTGGAACATCAAAGGGATGTTTATGGAATCATGCCTAGGGGTTCCTTTTCCATAATAATCTATAATTTAATAGATTAAAAGATGAAAAATGCTAATAATTGGTTGAGATATATTTCTATTCTTTTTGAGTAATTGGAGACACAATATGAAATCAATGTGACATGTTCCATAATTAAGCTGAAGGGACATTGTAAGAGATGGTGGGACACTATAGTGATGTTGAAGAAACATAAGGACTTAGAGTGGAAATAATTCTAATTTATTTTCACCAACCAATCTTATCTAGTTTATATGGTGTGGGATAAGGCTTTATAAATATTCAAACTATAGTAGGCTCATTGGCCTGTGATATAATATTAATTTTTTTACAGATCTTGTGTAGTTTGTACTTTGGAATGTGTCTAACAAGGAGATGAATACTTGAAGGTTTTAGATTGGAATTCAATATGATATTTTATATTAGGTTTTCTTATTAATGATACAATCTTATATTGATGTGTTGGATAGAGAATTGATTGTTGAAATGGACAAGGATAGTAAGTTAAGTGTGGAAAACATGTTCAGTCAAAATGGGTTTGAACTAAGGTACTGAGGATATGTGGTTCTTATAAATGCTCAGGTCACTTACCGATGTTATTATATTACTGCTATACTCCACATAGTGTCACATGGTCATTAAAACCTTCTAAAACTATAGTGAAATTGGATTATTTATGATAAAGGGGTTATATCCAAAATCATGAAAAATAAATCTCTCTAACATAGAGGAAGAGTCTCGAGAGAAAGAAAATACCAGTCCAGGGACTATGAGAGGTACTATCACTACAGATTCTTCATTATTGACTTCATTATTTGACACTAGTTCATATCATTCATTTAATTTTATGCATATTGTGAATCATCTTAAAATTATTATATAGATCTTATAATATGTGATGGATATTACTAAACACCTCGGAATAAAGATAGATCAAGGTATCTATTGTTCCACTTTTGTTTTCTATCTATGATTTATTAAAATTAAATGGGCTTTTATTGTTCTCAACTTGAAACCATTTGATTTTTTTGGATGGATTTGATCATGGACAATAAATCTCATATTTATTGTTATCTTTTAGGATTCACCTTTGTTACACATCTTGGGGTGTTTCATATCATACAAGGAGAATGGGTCTCAAGGTTGAGAAGAGTTAGAACTTCTCACCCAGATTTTGGGAAAGTGATATTTGTGTTTTCTTTTGATCTGTAGTGATAATCCTTGAGCAGTGATCTCCATCTAGTTATCATCATGTTTCACAATGTTTTTCTTTCTGAATTATCTGGATTGTCTTTTTTAATGGAGGTAGAGTATTCCATCGATTTAGTTATTGGTACTCAACCAGTATATATTCCTTATTACCACATAGAACCAATTGAAATGAAATAGTTAAGGACTTAGTTCTATAATCTTCTAGATAATGTATTTATATGATCAAGTGTGTAACATTGGGCAGTACTTTTTCTATTTTCTGTGAAATTTGGTGGGCCATTTCTTCTTTGTGTTTATTACTGAAAACATAATAGAATCATAGTAAATAAAAAACATATTTTTCCTTTGATAAATGATCTATTTTATCTATTTATATGGTGAAGTAGTTCTCAAATATTGATATTAGATTTGGTTATTATCATTTTAGAATAAAATATTCAACAATCAAAAAACCACCATTCAGAGTAGGTTTGGATATTATGAGTACCTTGCCCAGCCATTTGGTCAAGTTAATACCCATGCAGTCTTTATAGACTTAATGAATAAAATTTTCCCTAAGTATCATGATACCTTCTTGGTGGTAATTTTGGATGAAATCCTTGTTTACTTCATGAATGAGGAGTTCCATGTGAATCATTTTAGAGGTGTTATAGAATTGTTGGGAAGTCACTGACATTTTGAAAAGATATAGAAATATATTTGTTACATTTTGTATTTGATTTTCTTGGGAAATAGGGTGTCAAAAATAGGTATTTAGGTTTATCTTGAGAAGTTAAAGGATGTTATGAAATGGGATAAACAACAATTTTTAAGATTCAATGATTCTTGGGTTGAGCTGGTAATTATCACTAGTTCCTAATGGATTTCTCAAAGTTAGCTTATCCAATCACTACTCTAACTCAAAATGGAATATTGTTTTATTCATATGAGAAATGTCAGAGTGAATTTGTTCAATTGAAACATATTTTTAATACTACACCAATTTTTAATCTTCAAGGGGTTAGGTAGGACTATGTGGTCCTCTATGATGCATCAGGTTTAGGTTTGGGCTACATTATTATACAGGGTGATCATGTCCTTTCTTTTGACTCTTGAAATTTGAGGCTACATGAGAACAATTACCTAACCCATGAGTTTCAACTCATATCTATGAAGAATTAACTTAAGAATTAACAACATTAACTTTATGGAGAAAATGTTACCATTTATTCCAACCACCAAATATTATGTTATATATTTTATGAAAAACATTTGAATCTAATCTAGAGGTTATGGGATGAATAACATTAATATTTTTTACCTTGAAATCAACTATACCCTTGGGAACGGGGTTGCCATTGTCGGTGCTTTGAGTAGGAAACTTCTAAATCATACCATGAAAAAGTCATCGGAAGAGTATAACTTTATGGATATATTTGAAAATACTCATATTATATTCTATAAATCATGGGATAAGGCTTGTTTTGATAGTGTTTTTTGACCTCTAATATTTTTGAAATAATACTTTAGGTACAACATCTTGACAATGAGTTACGTAGAATTAAAGATTCTATTTATAATGGGGAGACCGTTTTTGAGTGCTCATCCTCCGTTGAGGGTATTATATATATTCTAAATTGTTTTTAGTATCATTATTTGACATGAATTGTGTGATAGGGGATTTGTATAACCCATAGTGGGTAGTACATCCATGAACCAGAAAGTAGTTAAAAGATATGTGGCATAGATTCTAATGGAAATGTATGATATCATACATTTTTATTTTTGTGTCTCATTGTTATATGTGCTAGTGGGTTTAGGATAAGAACTAGAGACCTTCAGGTTTTCTTCACCAACTTCTCATGACAACATGGAAGTGGGATGATATATCTATGGGATTTGTTTTGGTTTCCAAGTACCCAAATAAAGAAGAACGCAATAAGGGTTGTGATCGATTAGCTGATAAAATCAACTCACCTAATACCCATTAATGATTAAACCAATGATTATGTGATAGGATATATCTATGATAAAGATATATTTAGTTTACATGGAGTTCCATATTCTATATTCTATGATAGAGATCCCCTGTTCACTTCTAATTTTTGGAGGGGACAGTAGGAAAAACTATAATATCAGGTTCATTTGAGTATGACATACCATCCATTGTTGGATGAACAATTAGAAAGAGAAATACAACTCTTGAGGATATTCTTCGATCATGTGTCATTGACTTTAGTGGATCTTAAGATATCCATCTAGGATGGTTATGTTTTTTTACAGAAATTTTTATCAGTCTGTGATCAAAATAGAAAATTTTAATTCCTTGTAAATGTCTTTTGTGTTGGTTAGAGATTAGTGAAAGTTACTTGGTTATACCATCCTTCGTTGAAGAAATGACAAAAAATATATTTAGTTCATTCATTAAAGAATATTGACGATTCATAGCTGGTGTATGACTTATGATTATGGTTATCATAAACTGTTGGAATTTTCAGTTGGTGATTAGGTGTTCTTGAATGTTACACCTCGGTAGGGTCATCGTCATCTTGGAAGAAAGGGAAGATTTATACTCATTTTGCAGGACCTTTTGAGGTTTTTTAGTAGGTGGGGAAAGTTTCTTACCATTTAGAACTACCAAAAAAGCCGAAAACAATACATAACATGTTCTTTGTATCTCACCTACAAAAGTATCATTCTGATCCATCTCATGTACTAAAGAGTGATATTAATGTAAACCCTGATTTATCAGTGATTGAGAATCTAGTTATGTTAGTTAATTTTGAAGATAATGTGATTCTTTGTAGGAATATACCTTTACTTCAAAAAAATATTGAAGCAAAATTTTGATACTCAAGAGATGTGGGAGAGGGAGGCACTGATGAGGGAACCATGGCCTCATATTTTTGACATGGAAGATTCTTAATAGGATTTTTGGGGACAAAATGTTTCTATGGTGGTGATATGATAACAACTTGTTACTATTTTTATGTAATATAAAACTGATATTTTGATCATTCTTTGGTTGGGTCTCATTTAGGTGTGTTTGGTGGAATATTTGAATATTTTGAAGGTATTTTGGGCTGTGAAATATTGGTGAATGGTTTTCCCAAACCATAATTTCCTTTAGTGCAAACTATGAGAACATAGACAGTCTGTATTTCCATAGTTGGTGAATGGTTTGACAAACCATTACCCTACCTTGTAGAAACCTTGAATCCCCATCAATAGGGGTTCATGGATTAGGTACATGATTATAAGAACCTTGTGGCCATGTCTAGGGAAAGGTGCACATGACTTTTATTTATTCCTAAAATTGGTATGAAATTACCAAACCCCCAATTTTTCACCAACATAGGCCTAACTCAACCAATTATATATTTTTTTCTCTTCAGGGATCCCAAGATCAAATTTTGGACCCCAAAACCCTTCCATGAAAAAAGTATGTGATGTGATCCTTGATGGATCATTTCTCAAAAACATTACAATCTCATTCGTTCACTCCCACTATCCTATCCTCTATTCTTTTGGGTTTGTTTTATCTCCATTTTTGGGGGATATAATCTAACTTGGTTTAGATCTAGAATCTATCTTCGATTATCATATCATTGTTTCCGAAATTATTTATTTAAGTTTTCTATTTAGAGAATTATGATTCATGATCCTATAATCCTGAGGTCAGTGGTTGAATTTATGATTTTCCATTTGATTAACCCAAAACTCCAGGATTTAAATTAATTTTCATTCAATTGTTTTCTAAAAATAAATTTCCCTTTATTTAGGATTTGAATATATATTTGGTATAAATTAAGGAAATCCCCCAATTCTATTTGAATTAGTTCTGTTTTTTGATTTAATGGAGAATTATGAAATTTAATTCTAGAAATTAAATTGTGGAATTTAAATTTTGAAATTTATTTATGATATCTATTTGAAATTTTTATTTGAGAAAAAAGGTATTTTTTTATATTATCTTAGCGATTTAATGCTGGAAAATAGAATTATTTGATTAAAATCTCATTTTCTAAAATGAAAATTGGCATATTTAAATGGTTAAAAGTGATTTTATTGTCAGTTTAATAGTTTTAAAATAAATTTACTATGATTTATTGTGGTAGTAGTACATGAAAGAGCTGGTAGTAAGTGAGTTATTTGGGGAATCACTCCATTGATTCTTTAAAACTCTATCAAAACATTGCAACATGTCACATCTCAAATGGTATGGTGATGAGTTTTGTTTGAAAAGTGTTTGAGTGATGTGTGTACACTTATTTCTGTGATCTATTATTTGTGTATATGGGGATCCTATTACCTAGAACTATTGTATCACTAGGATTTTGACCTTATAGCTCAATTTTATTGCTTTGATATATATTCTATTACTTGAAAAATTGTTTCAAAAATTCCTCCTGAATTTACACAAATTGTTGTATATAAAATGTTTATTAATCCATTATTTAAATTATTTCCATCAATTGAAATGTAATGAATGTTTTTTTTAAAATATGATTTTGAACCACCAAAACAATTAATTTAAAACTAAAAGCTTTATTTGTAAGATTAAATCTGGAATATTGTTATGTAATACTTGGTGATAATCTACTAGGATTTTATCTGACACTATTCCTATACCTTTAAGATTTAGTAGATTTACACCTACAAAGTTCAAACAAGGGGAAAGAACCACTTAGAGGTGGTAGTTTCTGTCAATATTTGGCCTTGAGTTTCTGTGTCCATTAGGACTTGGGTGGATATCCTATTTTTGAGTAATTTTATGTTTTGAGTTACATTTTTCATATTAATTTAACTTATGGTACAGTTCTCCATGAGGATTTTCAATTTTATGCATACTGACTTGTATCCATACCTTCCTTTTTATTTGTAAAAAATTAGTTCCCACATTCATATTGTTTGATGCCAAAAAATGTTTTTCCAACCCTTGGGGATCTGGAATTCCCTTCATGCTGTGTTGGTTACATGGGTATCTAGGATGGTTTTTGACAGCCTAGTTGTTTTACTCTACATTTGAGAAGAAAATCGAATCTTATTTTATCTCTAATAGAAGACATAATCAGTAACATACGTAACCATTAACAATTATCTAAAATCCAATGTTTTCATAAAAAAGTATCAATTTATGATTGTTCTAATTCTAGGTATCTTGATAACATCTTGAATTAAGGACTCCAAATATGATCCATGAACCCCTAGTATTAAAAAGACATAGTTTATAACACTCTATGTTGTATAATTCTTGGTCCATATAGTGAAAAAACCCATTTTATTCCTCTTGGTCATATTTGGTATCCTGATATAAGAATCCAACTAAAATTAACCATAACATTTAATCATAAACTATACTAAGAAATTTAATACATTCATTAGTGATAACACAAAGTTTTACATTTAATGGTCAATTATAATTTCAATTCATGAAATTTATATCAGTATATACATATATATAATCAACATTTATATTTTTTGGATATTTTATTTTGTAAACCATGACGTATTTTATATTCATAAACTCAATTAATAATACTAAAAAACCATATATAAGTACATTCATAAAATATTATATATGATAGGAAACCAAATCTTCTTTATGTTTTCTACATATTCAAGGATTTTTTTGAACTCATTAAATCTAGGTGTAATGTGGACAACTTATCTATATGAAAATTTGAGAAAACACTCATATTAAACTCTTTAGTGAGTAACATCAGGGGATGAATAAATATTGAATAATTTTGAGACTTAAGAATCATATTACTAAGGTTCAACTCCTTGAATTTATTGAAACTTGTTAACTTTAAAACATCAATTTATGTTGTTAATAATATTTATTTCCAATTTTGAATTATTTATAATTATGTCATCATAAATATCATTTGGAAATAATATTTTTTTAATAATTTTTTGAAATATATTGGTTTCTCTTTACCAATACATCTAAAACTCATTCAGGATAATGTAAAATTAAATTTTAATGTCATCTAAATTTTTTTAAATTGAAGTTAATTATTCCAAAGTATCCCACTAGTATGTTGGACACCATATTATCTTAATAATATTATACTATGACAAAACATCATTTATCTATAGAAATAAAATATACTTCATTACGTACGAATATTTTAAAAAATAAACAATTTTATCCATATCATATAGGATATTATATGTGTTTGAAGCATTTTATTGAAATGACAATAATTATTTAAAATATTCCATTAATGGTGGTGTAACATTAATTCTTATTTCATATAATAAACATATATATAAACTATTATTATTAGATAACATATTTGTACCCTTATCTTACTCAGTAAATATTATATCAAATTTGATGTGTCATAAACCTTTTAGATAGATTCAATTATATCATATTGATCATAACATTACATTGTTAATAGAAATTTCTTTTATCATATATGAAGAATTAGATTAAGATACACATATTTTACCTGTATTCAACTATACATGATATATTCATTTCACATTAATAACATTGATGTAGAAAGTCTATTGTTTGTTACTTGAATGTAATCTATAAGATCTATCAATTCTACTCAATATTTAAAACTATTGTATATTAATAAAATATTTAAAATACATATTAAAACTAATATATCATTCAAAACCATTAATTTTTATAACACCAATACTTGAAACGAAATTTTGAAGAGTTTCAAAACCCATTTTAGGTATCCTCAAGAATTCAATCATTCCAAATCATTACAAATTTTGAAGTGTTTCAAAACCCAATTGATCTATCTGCAATAATTTTAAAATATATGGAAAAAATTATTATATATATTTAAATTGTTGAAATATTTTCATAAACGAATAAAGAATAAATTCTTTTACTTGAATAATAATTCAAGAAACTTTTTGTCTCACCAAATCATTTACACACCCAATCATATTATTTATATGAGGGGTGAACAAAATCCCTTAGTTCATCTCATATATAACTTCATTGAAAATGTAAATGAATAATTTTATTCTCCCATAATATTTTTTATTCATGTTTTGGGGAACATCAATAGTTGGTTACTTAGGAAGGGGTTTCTTTAAAAAACATTCTTAAGAAATCTCTATAAGTACCACTCTAATAAGTTACTTACATTAAACTTCCCATTTTCGAGGATTAATATCAATGTTAATTTTGATGATAAATTTTATGATTACACAAAAAAATATTTTACCAAATGAGTATAATATATGAAAAAATTTAAAATGTACATTTATTAAATGTGATTGCACTAAAATGATTATCTATTTTAAACTCAACATATCCATTAACATATAAATATTCATATGTTAATAAGAAATGAATATAATATGGAATTTATCTTATAACTTATTTAATTATTTAAGGAATCATCCCAATCATATCATATATGAATCTTGGATTGTTATGCCGAAAACAATTTGACCAATCTATCATATAGATAATCATAAATATATTCTAATTATATCCCAACTCTTAGGGTTTTCCAATTATTTGTAACCCAAATGTCACCTAATTAATTTTTTATCTCACACTCAGTGTTATCCATTTCCATAATTCCATACAAAAAATAACTCATGGGAACCCATATATGGTAGAACCAAACTATATGAATGATCAAGGTCTTGAAATTTTTTTTCTTTAAAAGGAATATAAAGCATTTTATTTTTAATGAGGATATTTTTAGGAAAACCAAAACCGTACTCAAAGATTCTATGCGAAAAAAATAATTCATAAATTTCTTTCTTTGATACTGATAAAATGACAAATTTTATGTCTTCATAACATATAACTTAAAACTTAAATATTTCATCACTTTCATAACCCAAGACATTTAATGTTTAGAGTTTTATAGATTTAGGGAAACCCTTTCTATGTGAAAATTTCCAAACAGTTTCAATCTTTCCATAAAAAAAGTTCATTATAAATAAATGATTTCTTCATTCGTGGTAACATACATATATATAACATTGAATTTATTAACATTTACAGTCATCATTTTGTTATGTTCAAAATTATTTACAAAAATTGGAAAAGAAAAAAAATCCTAGTAAGTGAGTTTTTTTTTGACAAAATGTTAGTCTATTGAAACCCATAAAATGATTACCTTTTTATCATTATTATTTTATCATAAAAAATCATATACTCATGGGAAACATATTTTTTTCTCAAATTAAAACTTGAAATCAAAAATAAAGAAAATAAAAACCTTTTAGGATTCCTATAGAATTATAATTATAACACATGTAAGGTATGAATATATTGAAGTTAAATCCATAGTAGAAACCTCAATGGTTGGCTTCCTCCTTTAATTTTATGATAAGGAACATCATCAAATAAATTAGGGAGTTATAAAAAGCTCACACATCTTGTAATTTGTATTGTTCGGACCCATCTGTACAAACTCTATGGGGATCACCCATTCATATAACCTATATCAAGATAAAATATCATCATATCTAATTATATAAAACTATTTCAAGAATAGAAAATTTTAATATTTCACCATTTGACCATAAAACCCTTGAAAATTTCTTTATAATTCTTATGAAAAACTCTTTTGGACATTTAAGTATCCTTTCATTTAAAAAAACCAATTTTCAAAACTAAAATACCCAGAACCAAAAGAAATATTTTTTTAGAAAAAATGGATACTATTAATTGAATCAAAATATGAAATATTGGTTTAGGAAGTGGAAAAACCATAGATTCCAAATAAGTTTCAAATAGAACATTCCCTTTTCCTTTTGTATAGAAGGTAAAAAAGTTCCATATAAAATATGAAAAATGATACCTTTTCAAAACCATTGAAAAAAGTCATCAATGATATTACATTTCTTTATAAAACATTTATTTCCATATAAAAAATTCTATAAAATAATTTTTATAATATAAAAATTGAAGAAAAAGTTTTCAAAAATAAATTTTTAAGCATTTAAAAATAGGTTTTAAGGTAAGGTGTCCCTTAACTTAAGTCTCACTCTTCACATATGTTCTTTCTCTTCATGATTAAAAATGTAATAAAAATTGTTTAGTTTCAGAATAAATTTTTTAATGTTCATTCGATTATAATTATCAATTTAATATCATTTATTACCTTATTTAATTTATTTACATTGCCAAATAAATTTATATCAGATCTTTTGAGGATGTTCTGTTAATAATCCCAAAATAACTTCAGCAGGATGATTGTGTTAAAATAGGCAATTATTCCATGATATCTATAATAATAATTATAAAATATTCATAATTTTCATACATTAATTATACTTTTTAAACTAACCATGAAATTTTCCTATTAAAAATTAATTACTTTACAATCCACAAGATGGTAGGCTGCAATTATGCATGGGTAACATTTCAATTTTTCAAAAAAAAATAAGAGAAATATGGATAATTTTTTTTAATTTTTACATAATAATGATTATATAATAATTATTTTTTAATATATTAAAATAAAATTAAATATACCATCCTTATGACTCAGTGATGAAGAACAAATCACATCTCTTCATGGAGGTTGTAGTCCACCCATTGACAATAAAAACAAAAGAATTTCTCAATAGATTGAAATGTAAGAAAACATACGATATATTATCCTTTTATAATGATAACTATATAATGAATATAATATATATTCATTAAATCCATCATTATAATCATAAATGATAGATGGTTATATATAATGAATAAAACCAGTTCACAAAGAAGCAGTCCATCGTTCACACAAATGATGGTTTCATTCCTCATTTGAAAGATGTTGATAATAATATTGGTTATAAAATAGATAAAATAATATATTGGTATATTTAATACTCTAAATATATTATTTCACCATGTTTTAATAAGAATTTATGGAATTATAAGAAAAAATAATACTAAAACATTTGGTTAAAATTTATACCTCTTTTTCAGAAAAACTACTCGGCTTTACTACTTATACCCTATAAGGATGGTTTTACAACCAAAATAGCTCTTCTAGAACATGGGGATGTGATTTTAGGAATGGATTCATATAGTTTATGGTTGATATATATTGTTCAAAAGGTGTGATGATGTGAGTATACGAGGTGTAATTTTATAAGTTTGAGGATTGGAAATCATTGAATTACTTAATGTGTTAAGTTAATATGAATTAATATTCATTGAAAAATGAAAAACTGATATATTTTTAATATATGATGATAATGGTTTGAAATATGAAGAAAAAATAATATTTGGAAATTTTTTGGTTATGTTTTCGCCATTATCTATTTGTTTTAACCTCTGTTAACACTTATGAAGGTTACCATGATAAAATAGTTTTTTCCTCTTTAAGGTAATGAAGGTAACTATAAAATTCAATTTTACACTTAAGTGGTCCATGGATAATATTTTAAACCATATCTGATTCAGCTGGATAAAAATCATTAAATAAGATATTATTTATTATTAATTATCATTGATATGATTTTTGGAAATATACATTTACTTTGGGTTTGATGTCCTAAATAAAAAAATGAAATTAAAAAAAATTAACAAAAATATAATATTTAATATTTATATTTAAAAGCTGTGTAACACTATAACTAACCCAAAAAAATTACTTTAAGAGTTTTTAAAAACATTGACTTTATTTTTAATCTCCTTATACAAGTACTATATTAGTTTTTTGTAAGATATTATGGATATTTTTAATGAATAATAATTTAAAACGAAATAACATAATAAAAATAATTTCATTAATATAAAAAAACATTTAATATACATTCAAATCATATATTTATCCTTGTATTAACATATAATATATATTGAAAAGAAAAATATTGACATTTTGTATCTTTATTAATTTAAAATAATATATAATAAATTATCAAAGAGAAATACAATAAATTTCTATAAATTAGAATATTGGTTGAGGATGGTTGAAAAATCATCTTACAACATATTAAATACAAATTTTGTGTTACTTTTAGTCCCTATAATATTTTTTTAATGTTATTTATCTGATTCACACTTATTGAGGTGGAAAATATTTTCTATTGTTATGATTCATAATGAAAAAACATATAACTGAAATAATTAAAAAATGTAGAAATCATGATTATATTTACGGAATCAATTTTTAAAAATTCAATTCCATGAAGTGGAATAAATTAATTCTAGATACAAATGAAAAATTAATTGAAAAAAAAACAGTTTTAAGAAATGCGTTTTTATTCCAAAAAATGAACTTATACAAAAATAATGCATAATAATGATTAAAATGTAATTAATTAGATTATAAAAAAATTATGCAATACTTAATTTAATTTTTAATCAAAAAAATGAAATTTTTAAAGAAGATAAATTATAGTTTTACAAAAAATTTTATTTTCACTATTCAATAAAAAATAAATCTATTTATTAAAATCATGAGAATTTTACCTATGATAATCTAGATGTAATTATTTAAAAATTTATGTAATTTTATAAATATAAATTAAATAAATTATAATTAATTAATTATAATATTCTCTCACAAAAGGTAATAAAAATATAATTTTGAATAATATATTTTTTTAAAGAATAAAATGAGTTCACTAAAAATTGGGTTCTTATTTACGTAGAAATTATCAAAAAAATTACCTATTTAGAATTCTATATATAAATTTAAAATTTTAGTATCTTTTATTCATACCCATTAATTCAAAGGTTAGGATATAATGGTTATATTTAAATTTTAACATTTCATTGTTCATTTCAACTCGATGTTATGTGTCGCATATTCTATCAAAAATAGTGTTATTTTAAAATATCGAGTTGTTATAATCTATCCTTATTGTCTTATGTTTTTACTTCTACATATGTTCGGGATTTCTTTGATCTTGTTTTTGATATAACTCTTTGCAGCAAACAAATTTGTTAAATCAATATTTATGTGTAACTCTTTATACAAATTATTGGGTGTGTTACAGGCCGAAATTAAAATCCAAATATATTCATATGAATAAAAATTTATCATGTTCATAAGGTACAAGGAAATATTTAATTTAATGGTTTTAATAAAATTAATTTAATAATCATTTCATGAGTAATATTGGAGCAACAAATCGTCAACCCCAACTTTAATAGAATATTACATACACTTTTATACATTTGGAAAGTTCAACCCAACGTCACTCTACCCATGGATACATTACACAAGATTGTTTTTAATTCCACAGAAAATATTATGCCTAATACTTAAAAATAATAATGAACTAATTAATTTAATATCATTGTCAATAAAATCAAATGTAAATCAATAAGAAAACTAAATTCAATTATCACGCCTAATATGAAAATCATTAAATTCATGTATGATAACTTAGAATTAGGTAAATTAAAGTATTTAAATATTCCTAACTAAAAAATTTATAACTATTAATAATATATTTGGTAGTGTTTTTAAATAAATGAATATTTCTTAAATCTAATCATGTAATAAACTTATTTGAACAATTCATAAATAAATATAATTATAAATAGTTTATAATCTTAGATAAGCTTATAGACATTCTATAATTTTTAATATAAAAAAATTATTTTTATTTCATAATATTAACTATGTAATATCTTTTTAATATATATATTTTCATTATTATATGATATTATATGAAATATAAACATTTTATACATTAAATATATTATGAAAATAATTTATATTTTCTAATAATCACATATGAGTAAAGTCTCAATAGTGAGACTGAAAATAAAATATGTGGGAATTATCGATCATAAAATTATTAGAGTAACATAAATTATATTGAAAATTTTTATGGATAATAAAGATATATAATTCAACCATAAATATAGGAATTAATGGATCTTTAAAAAGTAGAATTAGAAAAGATAAACGCGTGGACACATAATTCTTATAGTAGTTTGGATCCAAAGGATCCTATATATATATATATATATTGTTCATATGATCAACCCAGGAGTGTGAATATCTATTTCATGTTTCATATTACAATGGGTGTAAAAAACCCCATACTTTTATAAATGTTGAGATTATAACCAATATTTAAAAGGTATTAGATAGAACCCAATAATTTCTATGGTAAAGACCTAATCCTATACTATGATTTTTAGAAGGTTCATGATTAACCAATGTTAATACCTTTTTGGTGTAGTTGAACTATCTAAATGGTAGATTTTAATGATTTTATAACAAGTGTGTAAGTAAAATAAAAATAATCAATAGTAAAAACAATAATAGTAAATAAAATAACCAAAGAAAGAAACCACTGGAAGATGCATATGAGGTGTTGGAAGAGAAAAGTGATATAAAGACCTTTATGTAAATGTTGTGATATAGCTAAGGTGAACCAATAAATGAATATTGTCAACATGTCTCCACTTTAGGATCAAATAGTGAGGTATCTCATGTCACACCACATTTCTTATGACTTTAGTACTTTTATAAATGATACAAAAATGATCAGTTTTGATAAGAATTCATTAATTATAAAAGATGTGGAAAAAGCATGAAAAATAATTCTATGATCAACATTAAATAATATGGATATATAATTACCATAATTACTATTATAATAAGTGAATTAATCAATTAAAGAAAATTTTATAACAATTAACCATTTTTTCATGAAAATTTTCTTTTTAATAATTATTAGATCATCCAAAATAATCGATATTAATGAATTTGAGTACTTTCAATAATTAGATAGATCATTGGACTATGAAATTCCTATCGTTTGAATTTTAAATATAATTTCTAAATATATTAGTCACAGAATATGATATATTCTCCAATCATAAATCATGATATATAATATTCAATTTACCTTTATATGTGAAAGTATATCATATGAATTCATAAATTCTGAAAATCTATCTCCTAATCAATACGTAAGAGTATTTAAATAAATACATAAGTGATTCTATATTAGGGAAATATTAAGCTCTGATATAATCTAATAACATGATAATATAACATAAAACTTATATTGAATACATAAATGTAATCTTTGGAGAACAAACAAATATTATCATTTACATTCCAATCAATATTTTTTTTTGAATATGGAGTTATTCACTATAAGTAAAAATCATAAATGTAATTCACATAAGTATATAAAATTAAATCCTTCAAATGTGAGTGTAATTCGCTCTCAAAAAATATTTACTTAAAATTAATCTAACTCTTCTCCTTGTTTATGTAAAAGTATGATACTTTACCTATTCTGTTGAACACTAAATACATAAGAGTAAAATAAAAAGATTCATTTTAATGTGTAAAGATCATTTCCTTTGTCAAAATTATAGAATCCAATATACATAAGAGTAAACCATGATGTTTGAAGATAATATAAGAGTTATTACTTAACTGAATTTCTAGAAAACAATATGTAAAGTTAAATTCTGATTCTGAAAGAATATATAAAAGAAAAGAAATTAAATATAATGATCATTAGTTAATTATATTTATCCAAAAATTCATTCTTAATTGTATACTTTTAAAGGTGAATGCTTAAAATAGTGACTAAATAATTAATTATTTCCTGCAATAATAGAATACTAGAATTTCAAAAACAATAAATCACTAAAAATAAATAAACTATGAATAAATATAGACAATAATAAACACTATATGGGAGAGAAATGTAATTATAAAAACATAATATATAGAGTGGAAAATGTCAACTTAAGAATCTATACCATTTTGTAAATTAAAAAACCATCTCAAAAAAAATACATATATTATTTAATCTTTAATCTAATATATAATCAAAAACCATTTGGATTATTTTTTAATTTTTTTTTTAAAATATTGATTTAATTTGAATAATTAAAATTAATAAATAGGAATAATTAATAATTTATATATAAAATAATTTATATTTATCCTTATTTTTGAATATATAAACACCTTATAAATTTCACATATAATTTTATAATACAAACATTATTACAAAATTATAAGGCATGATGGACAATATCTAAAATTGATTTCAATATTAACATTTAATATTGTTGAATATTAATTAATAAATATATCGCAATTAATTAATTATAAATTTTTTATAATTAATTAATTTTTTAACCCTTGTATAAATTAATTAATCTCCCAACATACCTATTACTATAATTTATAAAAAAATATAATTTATATAATTTAATAAATAATTGAATTTTAATCAAAACTATTTTCATTTTGAAATGATTTTTAATGATATGGATGAATAAAAAAATGAATTTGATTTGGAGAATGTTCCTAAACCATTTATTCACAATCAAGTATATTTTACAATTGGGGTCCCTACTATTTCTTTTGATATGTTGTGTTTACTCATATTATTAATGAAAAAACATCTATTATTTATTGGATATCAACTTTGATGAATACTCTTGAACCTTATATATTGGATTTTAACATATACGATAGTGGAGTCAATACATATATATAGATTAACCATTACGTAAGAGAGACTTGCATGAAAAGGAACTAACCATTATGTACCGATCCATGACCATTATGTATCCTTATAATTAAATTTTCATTGTAATGGAAAAAATACGTAGAGATTGACTCATAGACTCTAACACATGGGATAATCAAAATATACTTACGGTACAATTGAATAAGATGATATATATTATATCATTATTATGATAGTATTATCTATTTTCATGAAACACATATTTTATTTATAATACAAGATATAACCTATATTGTAGCTTAAGGTGTTGAATATAACTAGGGGTTTCTATGTATCTAACTCTATAAAAAACACCAGTTGTATTGTTAAACTTAGAATCACCAATTATGTTATCCTATAGTGAAATTACAAGAAAAGTTAAAAAAAACATTCAGTTATACTATAATTTAATGTCAGTCTCTCTTTTGAGAGTACTTTATCTTATAATTTAATTCTGACCCCTATTCATCATTTCATAAAACATAATTCTTAATATCAAATGGAATAAAACTACTTTGATACCACTAAAAGGATTGTTTGGATTGATTAAATATTAAATTATGTAGTGAAGTCATAAAGAAACTAATAATCCATTAAAACCATGCACAAAAAACTAAAATCATTCTAGTGTTAAATAAAGAAACACTGATGTGTACATTACATTATAGTTTTGATGCATGAATATTCATTGGTTGCGGCTGATTAAGATCACATGATTTGTAGTTTAATGACATCCATCCTCTGGAGGTATCCATGGGATGTGCTCAATGACATGATGCTCTATCAGGATCCTCTAATCCCCCATGACATGGCCATTTCTCATTAATGATATTGATGAAGAATTAGGGAGGTATAAAATTGAGGGAGAGTATTATCTAACAAATGGTAATGCTTATTAAGCCACCACAACTTGGTATTATGACCTTAAAAAATATCATATGGACACTTCTCAAGTGTTCATGGATTTACTCATGCGTTATAATGCATGAGTAATTCCCACTAAGAATGTTTATTGAACTGCTTCATGAATACATTAATTTATTGAATCATTCATCATATGAAATTTTTATTTAATGATATATATGAAAATAATATCCCGAAATTATAAAATTTATTGTTTGGGTGTCATGAATATCATACATTATGATATCTCTACATTATTCTAAATGTTATTTCCATCAAATTTTTTGAATTTCTATGAAATAAATACATCATTTAAAAAAATATTCTTATACTATACACTTTTACATAGGCTAATATATATCACATACATACTATGACTTAAGAAATATCTTCTTCATATGCATCACCAGAATCAATCCCTTGGATAAATAATATCCCACCATCCTAAATCCATAGGAAGATGATACACTACCAATATACATATCTTGGTCAATGAGGTGTCACCATTACCACTCTCTGTGTAGATTATATACATACGATTATAGACTTTATTCAAATTATCAACCACTGAGTCCAGTCTTTTAGGAGGTTAGTATTCCAAAAAACATAAATCCACAAGTGGATAATGTACCATAGAAAAAATAGTCCATGTCAATGAGGTTTCCATTAATTCATTATTCTCATTGTAAATAATGAGTCGCCATCCCTCAGTTCTCAACTTTTGAAGGGAGCTCCATATTATCTAAGGGTTTTCTGAGGCTTCCTTGGGATTTGGTCTTCTGTGAGTGGGATCTATGGCAACTACGGCTCCTAGCAATGGTGTCATGGTATATGGTACATGTTATTGCGCTCCTTGATGGGTTAATCATTATAAAAAGGCGAGGTCTCCATAGATAACTAGGTGTAATTCATTATCAAATCTGGTCCTTTTGGGATGTGGTTGGGGTTGGCATTGGCAATCCAATCTACGAGTGGCGTTCAATGCTTCGACAATGATGTTATCTCTTAGGTATTAGATATCTGGTCACGATTTTGTGTCAAACCAGATCTAGACTATTTCTTCATGGATTTGACAGTGCATGATGTGATGATGGATGAAGATAAGTGGAAGTGGTCCATTGATGTCATATCATCATGGTTGTGTGGTGTTTTGGAAATGGCGGGAGTAGGTAGTGAACCTTATATATCATCGCGAATTTAGGTGGAGACAGAGGAGCCAGTTGATGGGTTGGTGAGGTTTTTTATTAGGTGGAGGAGCACCGATATGGTGGTGTGGTGAGGATCTATCTTGGAGAGGTAGATTTGGGATGGCTCAACCTTGAGCGGTAGTGGATGGTAAACTTGGAAGCAGTTGTTGTGTCAGTGCAGATGTCTTGGTGGCGTCTTACTATGTTTGGCCTTTCGAGGCCATTTTTGACATGATTTTACTAGGTTTTCTTATAATTCACTATGTATCATTAGGAACTTTCCACTATATATGTCAGTATGCCTCTAGCCTTTAAGATTTTAATGGGTTATCCCACCTATTTTCAAGGGATTTGTGTTCTTATTTTTTTTAAGAAATAGGGCTATGCTATAAAATTCCTGGTATAATAATGAATCACCACCCCTATTTGGGTAGATGAGATACCAAAAAAAAGTACGGGTAGATGATATACCAATTTGTAATTACATAAATACATTTTCCATAAATTTCTTATGAAATTATAATTATTCGGGGCTTTAAATAACTCTTTATTGATAATTTATTAAATCATGATAAATTTGAGAATAAATTATAAAAATAATAAATGTTTAATACAAATGAAGAATATTTTTTATTGATTATTTAAATGTTATTTGTTTTAATTTATATATATTATAAGAAATTATTTTGAATGTTTTTCATGTTATATTCACTTAAATAAAATATTAATGTGATTTTTAAATGTTTTTTATTTTTTTGGAATAAATTATTTTTATTTTCAAGGATTATATTTTAATATCATATTTAGAACACTTTTAATTATATTTCTGAAAATATATCAAAAAAATCACTATATTTTTTATTATTTTTACTTTTTAATTTTTACAAGTGGGTTTTTACTGATGTTAGAGTGTAAGAGAAATTTTAGTGGGTTGTAGTTGTTATCTAAGAGTAAAATATTTGTTTCATAAGGATCACCTTTTCCTGTATATGGTCTTTTATCATCTTATCGAGTTTGAGTTTAGAAAATAAATTTTTACGTGAGAGTAAAAATATTTTTTTAAGGTTGATGCTCGATGTTCATAAGGATTTTCCCACCATTCAACCTTCATTTTCCCATATTCATAAGCATCAAACCATAACATAAGCATCGTTTTACGGTCAATATATGCATAACCCCATTACATAAGATCAATTTTACATTACTATAAGGATCATTTATTGTCTGTTATGGTTACTGTTGTTTATAAGTACATTACATCAACGATTTTTCCTCTTTGAAAATCGAACTAAGAGATTCATCCAAGCTTCAAAAAATAGAGGTTGAGGCTAGAAGAACCAAACATGAGAATGTATTAAACTTCCAATCATAAAAGAGAAGTTTTAACCATTACATGGATGATAAAAGATGAAGATTTAGATATGTTTAAACACACATTAATGTCATGACCCGTCCTCAGAGCCCATGCCATGACTACCCCAAGCCCGCCTTCCATAGGTCAGGGGCTGGCGACTAGCACCAAAGGCATAAATTTCGATAAAAGGGAATGCATTGCCTTTATATAAGTAAACAACCAAAAAAGAGTACACAAGATAAAGTAAACTCTAAGTAAACTGAGTACAAAAGTAAGTGCTGGAAAGTAAATGGGCCAGTATACAAACTCAACTAAAAGTACAGTACAACTGAGAAAGAAAGTACAAAAAATGAAAAGTAAAACAGAAACCATTGGGTCGTCCTCTAGGAATCCCACCTGAAGAGTGGGTATAGATAGTGTCATCGGTACCTCGGGTCTAACCGTCCGCTCCGTGTATGTCCCGCCAGGTGTTCCACCTCCACATACCAACCATCTCCACAAGCCTCGACTACGATCAGTGTTGTCCGTCGTCTACAACCAACACAACGTAGTGCGCGCGATGCCCGTGCAGGGGTGAGTATACAATACTCAGTAGTGACCCCGAGACCCCTGAAGGTCTCCTAGAATCCAAAATAAATAATCCACAAAGGAAAGATACAAACACGAAGTATCAACCGACTCTACTTAGAAAATATGCCCATATATATTCCTAAGTCAACAACTCAGTACAGCTCCAACTTCCAAGTCCAAGCACAACCAGTCCAAACAGGAAAGAAGTCAATCATACCAAAGATAATGATTGAAAGTCAAGACTCAACTCACATAGGTATACTTCTCACGAAGAGGGATGGATATGATTAGATGTAGCGTCCGAATCATCTCCTTTGTCGAACCCACGTAGGATCCATGTACAGAAGTCATTGCTACCAAACCCATATAGGATCCAAGTATATTAATCATCACTGTCGAACCCACGTAGGATCCAAGTACAGTCATCATTGCTGCCAAACCCACGGAGGATCCAAGTACAGTCGTCCTCACTGTCGAACCTACGCAGTATCCCAGTACAGTCACCATCTTCGTCATAGTCGCAGCCACCTCTAGGATTCCGGCACACAGCATGCTCGATTCCGAGAGGGCCCACTGCGTGAGTCAAGAGGTTTGATAGAACAACTGTCAAAAAGTGCAGAGTTAATGTATCCCAAACTTTTTTCTCGTCAATATGAACTCAATGTGACAAACGTCGCGTCAATCGGACGCCCGGTCTGAGAGATAATGGCTTTTCCGTTCTAGGGGCCCGGCTAGAAATATGATCGTTTCTAAACAGGTCGATATCCATAGTTGTCTAAAACTCACTTAGAGTATTACAAATGAACCATCTCTTCGAAAGGGTACTAGTGCCGCAGATGGCGCGTCGATCAGACGTGAGGTCTTTAATTTATTCACATTTATGTTATTAATAGGGCAAGCCCGTTTAGCCCAGTTGGCTGACAGGTCAGGTTATCCCAGTTTGAAGGGTCTGACCCAGTAGGGGAGTTAGACCGGTCCGAAGGAATACACAACTTGGCCTGAATGGGCATGGCCCAGCCCGAAGTGGCACAGCCCGGCCCAGCCCAGCGGGGTGCGGCCTACCCCGGTGGGGCGCGGCCCAGCTCGGCTCGGCCGAACGCCGAGCGGGTTCCAGGGGGGGGGGCGTTTGTCCGCACCAGTGGTGCCAAGCGATGCCGCCATTCCCCAAACCAGCCACCCTTCTGTGCATGTGTCCCGTACAGGCGGACCACCGTTCTTCCACCGCGGTGCCCTCCTGGCACCGCGGTCCAGCTCCGCCCGGCCGGCCAATGAGCCAACCAGTTCCTCAGCGCGGTGCCCTCTTGGTGCCACAATTTTCCTCCGCCCGACCATTCAACTGGCCAACCGGTTCTTTCACCGAATCGGCCCGTGTAGTGGGCGGCGGTTCCTCCCACACAACCGGCATGATGGCACCAGTTTCCTTTGGCATGTTTTCGGCACGGTTCGACGGCGTCGTGCTTCCTCTTCTTTCAATTTCCAATTCTAAAATAATAAACGAGAACAACGAAGGGTTTTCAGGCCGTGTTCATTCAGCCCGCACCCTCCAGGTAAAACGATAGAAATTTTCTACATTTAAACAACGATTTCCAACGAGTACGGGGTACATAAACATCCACTTTCAAGAATAAACCCCAACTTCGATAATCAATGTCGTTCACCGAGCGTCGCGGAAGATGGCATCGTGGGGCGAGGTTCGTAAGCAACGTCAGAGTGCACCCAAGGAGGAAGCGGCATCTCCCATTTGGTCATGGAGAGATGAAGTGGATTGCATGTCATTGTTCTTTGTCGAGTAGGTTCTCTACGTCAAAGAGGTGTCTTTCTTCGCGGAGAGGATGACGTTCTTCAACGAAGGAGGAGCTTCCTTCTTCTTTCAGACAAAGGCTCTCTCCAAAATCCCCACCCAACAAGCCAACCAAAATAAAATAAGGCCATCATTTATTTTAATTGAACATTACATGCATTTCCAAATACAAATTTCAGACAATTAATTAATTAATTAAAGAGTTTTAATTAATTAATTAATTAAAGTGTGTGTTGGGAAGAGTTTAAGTGGGGAAGTGAAAAGTTTACAAAATTTAAAAGGGAGTTTCCATGTAATTAACTTGGGAGTTCAAAAGGGTTAAGTAGTTATGTAATGTGAAGGGTTGGGGATCGTGTGGGACCCACCTCACAATTACCCTCACATGGGTAGTTAGGAGCTTGTGGGTCCCACCCCAACTCCCCCATATAGGATATAACCACCTTAGATATAAAAAAAATTGTCCCACACTTTTATTCACTTCTCATTTAATCCACAAATTTTAACTTCTCAACCCGCAATTGCGGTAATGATCCCCTTAAGAAATTACCAGTGTTATGAGTTCATCGGTTCACTCATATTTCAATTCCAAGCACTGGTTGAAAAGATAGAAAAACCCACTCGTTCATTCACTGATCATACCCGAGCTAAACATCATAAATTGATTCCGGGCACACTGGGCCTCGGAATCAAGTGCTGTCAGAAACCACAGGCTCGTAAAATTCTAAATTATTTAAGAAAAAAATTTCATTAAAATTTTTGGGTCTTTAAATTACTCTCACCTCAGGGGTTTACGTCCCCGTGAAGCTATATAATAAACTAGGGAAACAAATGAGGGTACTGAGCATGTATCTGAGCCTCCCGCTCTCATTTTCTCTCCTGGAGGTTCCAATGCTTCCAAAGAATATGCACTAGATGAATCGACCACCCTTGTTGGACCCACTCATGTCGATCCTCGATCTCCACCGGGACCTCCGTGAATGTAGCACCATCATCGATGTCTATCTCCCCATGGTCGATGATATGCATCAGGTCATCCATGTATATCCTCAACTGAGATACGTGGAAGACGTTGTGCGCCCGGTGCAACTGAGGTGGAAGGGCCAAGCGGTAAGCCACCTCACCTACCTTGCTGAGGACCTAGAATGGTCTGATGAAGCATGGAGATAACTTGCCACCCGACCAATTCTTCGTAATCCACGTCGAGGTGAGACCCATAAGAAAACATGGTCACTAGCCTCAAACTCTAGTGGTCTCCGCCTCCTATCAGCATAGGACTTCTGTTTTCTCTGTGCAGTCCTCATCCGCTCCTGGATGATCTGCACCTTCTCCGTTGTATCTTGAATCATCTCTAGTCCTACTAGTGCTAATTCCCAAGGGCCAGTCCAGCACATAGGTGATCTGCATGGTTGGCCATACAGTTCCTCATATGGTGCCATCCCGATAGTGGAGTGGTAGCTGTTGTTGTACGCAAACTCCAAAAAAGGCAGGTGATCCTCCCAGATGCTACCAAAGTCAAGGACACATGCACGGAGCATGTCCTCGAGTGTCTGAATGATCCTCTCCATCTGGCCATCTGTCTGAGGATGAAATGCAGTTCTCAGGCATAGCTGCATCCCAAAAGAATCATGTAACCCCTTCCAAACTTGAGAAGTAAAGCGAGCATCTCGATCAGAGACGATAGATGATGGAACACCATGAATCCGTACAATCTTGTGAATGTAGAGACGTACCAAGCTCTCTACTAATCCCTTCTCTCTGATCGGTAGGAAGTGGGATGACTTGGTAAGTTGGTCTACGATCACACAAATGGAGTCGTGTCCTTTGTAAGTATGTGGGAGCCCCATCACGAAATCCATGGAAATGCGGTCCCACTTCCACTCCGAAACCCCTAAGGGCTTTACCAAGCCTGGTGGTACCTGGTGGTCTGCCTTCACTTGCTGGAAAGTGAGTAATCATGAAACAAACTCTACTACAACCTTCTTCATACCCATCCACCAATGTTGTTGTCTGAGGTCCTGGTACATCTTCATCAGTCCTTGATGTACCACTAGAGGGGAAGTGTGAAACTTCCTCAGCACTTCCTCCTGCTGTGCAACTGGTACCATGGTACGTCCCCTAAAAAGGATGACGTGATCTACTCCTTCAGAAAATCTATCAGGCGCCTGCCCTGTGGAAATATGAGCACATTGCGTCTCACAGTCAATGTCCCCACGTTGTGCCACTCTGACCCACTGAAGTAGTGGAGGAGTGACTGTGAGGGACTGTAGGAAGGCTTCCCCATCTCTATTCATGAAGTATATCTGAAAACCGGCTAACTGCTCTGTCTCCTCTCCAACTAGCTGAATGCCCGACCTCCTATGAGTGCATCGGCCACAACGTTCCCCTTCCCAAGAGTATAGACCGTCTCAAAGTCATAGTAATGGAGGAACTCGCACCATCTTCATTGTCTCAGGTTCTATTCCTTCTGTGAGAAGATGTACCTGAGACTCTGGTGGTCAGAGTAGACTGTAATGTGGTCGACCATCAGATAGTGTCGCCACATCTTCAAGGTGAAGACCACTCCTGCAAACTCCAGGTCATGGGTATCGTAGTTATTCTCGTGCTACCTCAACCTTCGTGAACCGTAGGTGATCACTGCCTGCTCCTGCATCAGGACACACCCGAGTCCGGTCCCTGATGCATCACCGTAAAATACGTACCCTACACCCTCCTCCGGCAGCCTCAAGATGGGTGCACTGGTCAACCTCTTTCTCAGTTCTTGGAAGCTCTGCTGACATCGATCTGACCATGCGATGGGTTTCCCCATCTTCGTCAAATATGGAAGTGGTGTTGAAACTCTAGAGAAGTCTGGAACAAATCTCCGATAGTACCTAGCCAGACCTAGGTAACTCCGCACCTCTGTCACGCTTTTGGGCAGCTCCCAAGAAAGTACTTCCTCGATCTTCGCAGGATCCACATCAAATCCTGCCTCCGACATGACGTGACCCAAGAAGTGAACCTCTCAAATCCAGAACTAGATCTTCAAGAGCTTTCCATAATGCTGGTACTCTCAGAGTGTGTCCAGTACAACCCGAAAGTGGTAGGCATGCTCCTCCTCAGTAGTCGAGTAAATCAGTATCTCATCGATGAAGACTATGAAAAAACAATAGAGGTAATGTTGGAAGATCCTGTTCATGAGACTCATGAACACTGCTGGTGCGTTGGTTACGAAAAAGTTCATAACCAAGAACTCATAGTGTCTATACCGACACCTGAAGGTTGTCTTCTGCACATCCTCGTCTCGAACTCTGAGATGATGATAGCCTGACCTAAGGTCGATATTTGAGAAACATCGTTCTCCCTTGAGCTGATCAAAGAGGTCATGAATCCCCAAGAGTAGGTACATGTTCTTTACGGTCATCTGATTTAGGCGACGGTAGTCGACACATAGTCGTAAGCTCCCATCCTCCTTCATGGCGAATAAAATCAGGGAATCCCAGGGTAAACACTGGGTCGGATGAATCCCTTCCCCTGCAAGTCCTCCAGCTATACCCGCATCTCCTGAAGTTCAGCGGGAGCTATCCGATATGCTGGTGTAGATATCGGTGTTGTCCCGGGGTACATGTCAATATAGAAGTCTACCTCTCTGTGAGGAGGTAGTCCTGGAACGTCATCAAGGAAAATGTCCGCATACTGATCCACCACAATAGGGAAACTCAGACTCCGCACATCAACTGCTCTGAGGATGAGACTAGACAACAGATGTGTTATCGGATTCCCTCTCCTTTGCATAAGTCCATCATGTGCTTCAAAGGCTCCCTTCATACCAGTGAAGGTGAACCTGCTCCCATCTGTGCAGACACACCGCACTTTGCGCCTAATGCAGTCAATCTGAGCATGGACTGTAGAAAACCAGTCCATACCCAAGATGACATCTTAAGGCCTCAACGCCGCTACAAGAAGATCCCAGCCAAATCTCTCCCCTCCTAGAGTAAGCTTACACTGCCGGAACCAGTGTGTAATAATCAAGTATGCTCTCGTAGGATTCTTTAGCCGTAAGGATCGAGCCAACGGTTCCCTCGGAATCTTCGATCTCCAAAAAAGGGTAGTGAATACAAAAGAATGACTCACTCTTGTGTTTATAAGAACTACAGAAAGGGTGGAGAAGAAATAGATAGTACGTCGAATCATCTTAGGTGTTCCGTGGTCATAGGCCTCGACTGCATGGAGTTGAGTATGCCCCTGTCTGCCAGCTCCCTGAGGTTAGGGTGTCCCTCCTGGTGGTGGTAGTGGTGGTAGAGCCTCGAAGCGTCGTCCACCACCTACTGATCAGCCATCTCCTCTTCCTCGTCTACCTTCTCCCTGAGGACCACCAAGGTCGAACCTCTTCCTCTGCCTGGGAGGTCCCTCTACTGTCTGTTGCTCCTCCGCATGGCAGGTCGGGCAGTTACGAGCCATGTGGCCCTGCTCGCCACATGCATAGAACTGCCTGCCTCTGGTATGATTTGCTCTGCTGCGTGTGCCCCACACATCCGAACTAGAATCCTGGGGTCTCCCACCTTATGGCCTTGTCCTCTTGGACCTCTGCGACATTTGTCTACTGCCGTCTCTAGAAGACTCCGCTACGTGTCGTCCTGCAGTAGGCCTCGCTGTTGGCGTAGGCTGAGCAAGAAATCTCTCCACAAGAAGGGATTTCTCCAGTACTACATCCTGCATCAGAATGCTGAGGTAGATCATCGAATCCCTGATCTCATGCCTCAGTCCCTGCTTGAAGGTCTGGGCTCGGACGAATGGGTCTCGTACCATGTCCGTGGAGTAGCGAGAGAGGTATGTAAATCTCGCCGAGTACTGGGCTACTGTCATGCTGCCCTATCGCAGCTATAGTAACTCCTGGATGCGCACCTCACAGAGGGTGGTAGGAACAAACTTTGAGCTAAAGAGGATCTCAAAGTCCATCAAAAGTAGTGATGCCTCGTCGTGCCCCTGGAGAATCAGGATCCACCATCTACCTGCTGCTTCATGCAAGAGACTGGCCGCAAGGATCACCATAAGATCTACTAGTGTCCCTACCAATATGAAGACTTGGACAATAGCCTCCAGCCAATCCTCGAATGGTTGAGGTTCCGTCTCTCTATGGAACCTGGGTGGCCTCTGTCGCTAAAACTTGTGCAGCACACTCAGGCGGCGTGCACTCTCCGCTGCTGGGGCCGGTGGTATCAGTGGTATAGTGGGTAGAGGTACCGCTGGTGCCTCCACTGTAATGGGGCCCTACACCGAGGCTTCGTCGCTCGGTGGGCTGCCATCTCGCACGTAGCTCAGAACCCTAGCTGGCTACCTTCGTGGGGCCATCCTGAAAAGAAACATGTGCACCACGGTCAGACAGTATACCTGGTGAGCTGACACAAAGTAATCGCAAATAAAACTTTTGAAACACACATGCAATCAATGTTTTTGAGAACTAAGTCGGAAATCAGAAGTCACAGTCATGTTGTATGGATAAATCAGTCTCCGCACCAACACCGGACTCCCTAGACTGAAAACCACACTCCATACTCTTAACACTATTGCTTCACAGAGAAGAAAGTATTAGAGTCCTGAGTTCTGCAGTAGAACCGACTCCTCTGATACCAATCTGTCACGACCCATCCTCGGGGCCCATTCTGTGACTATCCCAAGCCCGCATTCCATAGGCCAAGGGCTAGAGACTATCACCAAAGGCATAAATCCTGATAAAAGTGAAGAAATTTACTTTATATAAGTAAACAAACACAACGGAGTACACAAGCTGAAGTAAATACTATGTAAAATTAGTACAAAAGTAATTGCTGGAAAGTAAATGGGCCAGTATACAAACCCAACTGAAAGTATAGTACAACTAAGAAAGAAATTACAACAGTTGAAAAGTAAAACCGAAACCAATGGGTCATCCTCTAGGAATCCCACCTAAAGGGTGGGTACAGATAGTCTCATCGGTACTTCGGGTATGTCCGTCTGCTCTGTGTATGCCCCGCCAGGTGGTCCACCTCTAGATACTGTCCAGCTCCACAAGCCTCGACTATGATCAGTGATGTCCATCATCTGCAACCAACACAACGTAGTGCTAAAGATGCCCATGTAGGGGTGAGTATATGATACTCAGTAGGGACTCCGAGAGCACTGAATGTCTCCCTGAATCCACAATGGATAATCCACAAAGGAAAGATACAAACACGATGTATCAACCAACTCTACTTAGATATATACCCATACATATTCCTAAGTCAACAACTCAGTATGGATCCAACATCTAAGCCCATGCACAACTAGTCCACACAGGAAAGAAGTAAATCATACCAAAGAAAATGATTGAAATTCAGGACTCATCTCACACAAGTATACTTCTCATGAAGAGGGATGAAGATGATTAGATGTAGCCTTTGAATCATCTCCTCTGTTAATCCCACGTAGGATCCAAGTACAAAAGTCATTGCTACCGAACCCACGTAGGATCCAAGTACAGTAACCATAACTTCCGAACCCACGTAGGATCCAAGTACTGTCATCATCACTGCCAAAACCAAGGAGGATCCACGTACAGTTTTCCTCGCTGCCGAACCCACGTAGGATCCCAGTACTGGCGTCATCGTCGTCGCAATTGCATCCAGCTCTAGGATTCCCGCACACAACACACTCGATTCTGGGAGGGTCCGCTCCATGAGACAAGAAGGGAGATACATCAACTATCCCAAAGTCAAGAGTTGATGTATCCCAAAGTTCTGTCTCGTCAATAGGAACACAACGCGACAGATGGCGCATCAATCGGACGCCCGGTCTGAGAGATAATGGCTTTTTTGTTCTAGGGGCCCAGTTAGAAATACAATTGTTTATAACCCGGCCGATATCCATAGTCATCCAAAACTCACTTAGATAATCCCCAAAGAACTATCTTGTCGAAAGGGTCCTAGTGCCGCAGACGGCGCATCGATCAGAGGACCGGTCTTTAAGTTATTCCAGTTTAAGTGATTAACAGGGCCGACCTGTTTAGCGCAGTGGGCTGACGGGTCGGGTTATCCCAATTTGATGGGTCTGACCCAGAAGGGGTGTCAGACCAGTCTGAAGGAATACAAAAATCGGCCTGAAGGGGCGTGACCCAGCTCGGCACGACCCTGCTCGGCGCAGCCCGGCCCAGCTGGCCGAGAGGGCTCCAAGGGGGGGGGGGGGGGCTCGGTTGTCCGCACCGGCGACACCAAGCGGCGCCACCCTTCCCCAAACCAGCTGGCTAGACCGGCCGGTCTTCTGCGCACGCGGCCCACACATGCGGGCTGCCGGTATTCCAGGTTGGCGCCCTCCTGGAGTCACGGTCCAAGTCTGCCCGGCTGGCTGACGGGCTGGCCAGTTCCTTAGCGTGGTGCCCTCTTGGCGTCACGGTTTGCCTCCGCCCGGCCGGCCAACGGGCCGGCCGGTTCTTCCATCGAAGCGGCCCGTATAGTGGGCCACGGTTCTTCCCACACAATCGACGTGATGACGCCAGTTTCCCTTTCCATGTTTCTGTCATGGCGCTATGACGTCATGCTTCCTCCACCATCAATTACCAATTATAAAATAATAAATGAGAACAATGGAGGGTTTTCGGGCCATGTTCGTTTGTCCCGAACCCTCCACGTAAAACGATAACAATCGGCCATATTTAAACAGTGATTTCCAATGAGTATGGGGTTCATAAACATCCACTTTAAATAATAAACCCCTACTTCAATAATCGATGGCGTTCGCCCGACGTCGCGGAAGATGGCGTCGTGGGGCGAGGTTCATAAGTGACGTCAGAGTGTGCTTGAGGAGGAAGCAGTGTCTCCCCTTTTGCCACAGAGAGAAGAAGAGGATTTCACGTCATTGTTCTTCATGGAGTCAGTGCTCTACATCGAAGAGGTGTCATTCTTCATGGAGAGGATGAGATTATTCAATGAAGGATGGTCTTTCTTCTTCTTTCACACAAAGGCTCTCTCCGAAATCCCCACACAACAATCCAAACAATATAAAATAAGGCCACCCCTTATTTTAATTTAACATGCCATGAATTTCAAAATACGAATTTCAAACACATAATTAATTAATGAAAGAGTTTCAATTAATTAGTTAAGGTGTGTGTTGGAAAGAGTTTAAGTGGGGAAGTGAAAAGTTTACAAAATTTAAATGGGAGTTTCCATGTAATTAACATGGGAGTTTAAAGGGGTTAAGAAGTTATGGAATATGAAGGGATGGGGATCGTGTGGGCCCCACCTCATAATTATCCTCACATGGGTAGTTATGAGATTGTGGGTCCCACCCTAACTCCCCCATGTAGGATATAACCACCTTAGATATAAAAAAAAAATTGTCCCACAATTTTATTCACTTCTCATTTAATCCAAAAAATTTAACTTCTCAACCCATGAAAAAAAATTGCAGTAAAGGTCCCCTTAAGAAATTAACGGCATTGCAAGTTCATCGATGCCCTCAGATTTCAATTCCTAGTACTGGTTCAAAAGAGAGAAAAACCTGCTCGTTCGTTCACTGAACGTACCTAAGTTAATCTTCGGAAATTTATTTCGGGAACACTGGGCCTCGGAATCAAGTGCCGTCAAAAGCCACAGACTCATAAAATTCTAAAGTATTTAAGAAAAAATTTTCATTGAAATTTTCGGGTCTTTAAAATTAACATTATTCAAAATAATTATAGTTTTTTTGAATAAATTGATGATCCACAAATTAGAGTTCTTATCATTGTCTATTAGAGAGTGTTTCTTGTCGAAGGACCAATGCATCGTATCTATTGAGATATTATGAGCCACTAATTATAAAAAATGATATTTTCAATTTAAAAAATATAATTCATTCATAAGAGGATCATACCATTGAGCATAGAACAACACAATAATGAATACATGAAAGCGAAGATATATAAAAAGGAGAGAAGGTCACTGATTAAATGAGGTTTAGATTTTTCTTTTCTTGTGATATTTTTTTGTTGGTTTAAATTTATCCAAATTTATAGGGTTGTTATAATCCAAAATATTTTAACTATATAGATGAAAATTGGTTCACACCAAATGCTCTACTATTTTATAATGAGATCCTAATAGTCAAATAGAATCTAACCAATAAACTTATTTGAGTCCATGTATTACCTTTATGTAAGAGTAGTTCAATACTGGTTGCAAATGGTAAAAAGATACCACTTTCTTATCATGATTGATAAAATATATGTTAGCTCGGTTTGGGGTTTATCAATACTCCATGCACATTATTTTTTAAAATGGTTTGAGACTAAAGAATATGGGTATTAAAAAAATTAGTGCAATTGGAGGAAGAGTGATATAAACCAAGATGAAGCCTATTAGAAAGAAAATTTATTTAAAAGGAACTCAATATAATATTAAATCAACAAGTTATTGTTGTCCACATATTTGGCC
The DNA here is from genome assembly GCA_963277665.1 of Viscum album. Taxonomy (NCBI): domain Eukaryota; kingdom Viridiplantae; phylum Streptophyta; class Magnoliopsida; order Santalales; family Viscaceae; genus Viscum; species Viscum album. Next base: position 624,289,300 of record OY728133.1, read on the forward strand.
CTGAAATTTTTATTTTATATAAATAGAAATACAATTTTCTAAAAATAAATGTATATATTAAAAATAGAAATAAAAAAGAGATCATGGTATGATAAAATTCAAACAAATGAGAAGAAAATCTAAGGGGTCTTCCAAAGAAGAGTATGTGGGGACTTCATGAAGACTGCTAGAAATTTTTTATGGTTGGATCAAGAAGCATGATGGGGAAACAAAATTCATGTAGAGATCAACTAGAGTCACCAAAATAATATAATGGAAATTTATGACCTTCCCTGTATAGATAATGGATGTCATGAAACGAGCTAAAACCTGTATGAAATGAATTTTTGGTTCTTCTTATTCAAGGATCATCTTCATTCTAAGATATACTATGATCATGAAATTGATATGAGTTATTAATAGGTATATTATTTTGATTCAATGTTTTAATAGAGCAAGAATGGGGAGATACAATATAATTAACATAGAATATTCATCTTCCACTACCATTTATTTATAATTTATCACTATTTTAATGGAATTCATGCGCTAGAATGTAATGAAAATGGTTCTCCAATAATATTTTTAGGTGAGAAAATGTTTTTTAAATTATATTCTTCGCTTTATTATAGCCTTATTTTCATAAACATGTTGCAACTCTTCATATTTATTCTTAGTATAAATTTTTTCCATTCTCTTCATGAATAAAACATATTTGAAATTTAAACAATTTCCTTAATTATTTTGATGAAAACACATTTAGAAATAATGGCTTTTTTTCTTGATAGGTGACCATTAAAGTTAAACAACAGTTTGATCATAGATAAATCGATTTCATCATTTTTATAATTCATTAAATATTATAGATCATAAATAGTTGAGTTTAACTAGTGTCAAAATGGATACATGATATAGTTGGTGGGATTGTTTTTCGAATTTAGGGCTAAAATTTTCTAAAAAAATTCAATTAAGTTCAATTTTAGAAATTGAATATTTACCATAGTTTATTAATCAGTATCTCCCCTATGTATTTTCTATGGATTCATCTTTTTCTATGTTCTATTTACATCCAAATTTAGTTTACCTTTCATACAGTTGCAAATTATTTTTAATTATTAGTTTCACATCATAATTAATCACTATTTTCTCACATTTTCCATTATTTATTTTATTTGTTTTAAAGTTTCTTATTTTTTTCACACACATCAAGTCCACAATTTTGAGTCTATCTCATCTAATAACTATATTAGTTCAAAATAGTTACAATATATATTTTGATTGATCAATAACCATATCATTTTTTTTCAAATTTGTAAAATGTAATCTGTTTTCAAAATAAATAAAAAAGAATTAAAACTAATAAAATTAAATGATTTTTTTAACAAATGTCAAGTGTATGTTCCCTATATAAAGATAAAAAACCTAGATCCTTTGGTTATTTAAATTTATTGAAATTTTAGTCCTTCATATAGAATTAAAAATAAAAAAGGATAACATAATGGAGTGGGTGTTTGTATAATAATGAAAACGTTTTTCATGTAAATCTACAATGACCAAGAATAATGGGGTCTAAAATCCATAAAAATTTAGAAAATACCTCTATAATTAGTGAAATACAAAGAGCCCAAAAAATATTATCTCAATCAATCATATTTTTCATTATTTTCTAAATTTAATGGAATAAATAATTATGACTCATTTTCCTTAATTATAGATTTTATAATATAGCTCATAAAATACCATTACAATGGTTAGGTGAGAATGAGATGAAAATGAGTTTTTTTACCATATTTTTATTGAAATTCCAATGACTAGTTCATATCATTAGATGAGAAATTTTTTGAATACATATAAAATGTTTATAATTAATTTATAGTGATTTTTTTCCCAATATATTAAAGGGTGAGTTGAGAAGAATTATAATAGGTGTCTTTTATAGGGAAGGGTATGATTTTAATGAAGCCTGGGATTGGTTCTAGGACATAATCAGGTTGTGTTATCATCACCATTAACCCTTATATATTTTAATACGTACTTTTTATTAAGGAATTATACCTTCAATAAAAATCTTATTAGAATAGTCATATAGTAAGAACTAAATGTAAAAAAATAAGGAGGATTTGAGACAGATTTATTGTAATATTGTTCCAAATTCAAAACAAAAATAATAAAAAAAATTAGTGAAAATTTAAGAGAGAAAAACATTGACTAATAGCTATATATTAATTCAAAACATTATGAAACTTTGGACCAGTTTCAATAAATAATGATTCAAAATTCCTTATGAATTATTAACTATGTTGGAAGTTAGAATTTGATTTATTACCTTAGAGGAAAATGTGAGCAATGTGATTGGGAAAAATATAAATTACTTAAAAAAATATTCAATTTCATCCAAAACAAATTAGAATGTTTATTTTGTGGGATATAACCCTATAATTCATTCCAATGATGTTCTATTTTCAATTAACTGCAACCTTGTATAAAATAACCACACCAATATATATTAGAATGAATATGGAATTCATTGACAACTTGCTTCCCCTAATTTATTAAATCATCACAGAAAATAGATTCTGAAAAAATTAAATAATAGTCTAATTATATATGGAAGCTAATCAGAATAATGAAATATATTTTATGTAAATATTACTTATAAAATTTTATTCTTGATACAAAAAATATAGAGAATGATTTTAGGAATAAAAAAAATCAATAAGTAAGTCAATTGGATAGAGAATTTACAGTAAGAGATAATCCCAAGTTTTTTAGTCCCATAGATTTAAAACATATGGAGAAAATAATGGTTTTTACAATGAGAAGAGGTTTTTATAATCTCATGAGGAAATTATAGATGACCATATGGAAGTCAAACATGAAATTATAGCTGAATCTGAAATTCCAAAATTGGAGAAAATTGAATATACAAATGGAGAATAAAGTATTGATATTTAATTAAAACCAATTATCACACCAAATAAATAACTAAAAAGGACATGAAATGTAAAATATTAATAAATTGAACCTACAATATTATGGGATGATTGATTTATTAATCACCCCATTAAGAGAGTCGATGATCTTTTATTCAAAGTAGTAAAATTTTATTTTCCAACTGATTTCTTTAATAATGATATGGATAATGATAAAGACATCCATATCATCATTTATAAGACCTTTTTATCCACTGATTGAGTGTCCAGTGATATTTTTGAAGGAAAATTGATATTCAATTTGTTATAATAGTGAGAGTATTTTATTAATTCCCTGAAGTCTAAGGTACACCCATAAGTTGAAAACAACTCATGAGATGAACTATGGGAAGGCAGGGAAGTGGTTTATATGATTGACAAAGAGTTTTCTAGAATCACTGAGGGTATTAATTTTATATATATATCTATAGAAACCTATATTGGAATATATTCTAATATGCGGTGTGATCTCTTAGAGGGGTTTTATGGAGTATTCTTGGATATTTTATATGATTTTTTTTGGAGAAAAAATCCACAAACCAATTTTGGAATCTAAGTATTAAAAGTTATCCACATAAGAAAATAATGATATTTAATTTGTTTTATTTAGGTTTTTCTTCTTATTTAAAATATAAATTTAATAAATTGGTCCATATAGATGTAAGATTATTCTCTCTACATAAAAAACACCTTTAGTGGTTTTAAAACTATTCTAACTCACATGAAATATTCATTTTTGTGTTAGATTTTTTCATTAACCATTATCATCTCATCTGAGTAAATTAAAATCCAATGGTATATTCTATTAGACATGTTATGGTATTATATATTAGTTATTTACTAGAGCATTCGTAATATTATTGGTATTTATCCATCATTCTGAATGCATAAGATTCCTATGGAACCTAACGATAATGAAAGAGTAACAAATAGATATGACTCAATCCGTATATGAAGGTTGTTATTGGGGAGGAAGTTATTAATATATTAGATTATGAAATAATATAACCAATACCAGATAGCCTCTAGTTTTGTCAGGTCTCGGTAGTTCTGAATAAGGGTGTATCACAGTTTAGACCAATGAAACGAATGACAACATAAGGGTTAGGAAAGTGAAATGGTAGATTTTTTGTATTGATAATGGGAAGATTAATTATAAAAAATGAATTACCATTTACCAATGACATTATTAAATAATTATATTGAGAGGTTCAATAGAAAAGAATTATTTTTCTATTCTGTATGACTATAAAATTACAACTTAATTCATATAACCCCAGAAGACCACAAAATGACCACAATCAGATGCCCCTTTGGAATATTTTCCAATTTTATAATTCGATTTTTGAGGTTATCTAGAAAATATTAAAAGATGCATTATGAACATACTTTCATGAATAATAGAGAGGTTATTTGAGGTGTTCATATATGAATTTTATTTTATTAGTATCACATTTAGGAGCTATTTTGAAAAATGGGGGTTCAAAACCCATTGGGTGCAGTTACTGTAGTTGTACTGTAGTAGCAGTGGCACTATAGCAACGATGGGCACTCTAGTGGCGGCAGGTCACTATAGTGGTGGAAGAGAACTATAGCAGTGGCGAGTATTGTGTTTTACTATAGCAGGCAAGTACTATAGTAATACTATTCATAGAATGGGCCTTTGGCCTTAATATTGGTTCAACGATCCATGTAATGGGAAAAATTCCCACTGGGATTTCAGGTTATGTAATGAGTCTCCCTATATCCAGTTAATTAGGTATTTGAATTGATGTAATAATAAATTAGGCTTCGATCCCAGCCTTTTAAAAAGCGGTTATTTTGAGAACATGAGATTGGTCTTACAATGGTTCCAAGATAAAATATTTGTTTTGAATTAGGAAAAATTCAAATTTATTTTTACAATGGAAAAAATTCTTAGTCTCATAGTCTATAGGATGTAAATAGATGATGAAAGAACAAATTGGGAAGTCATTCAAAATTATCCCCTCCAAAAAATGTTAACTTTATTAAAATTTTATTAAGGGGATACCATTTTCTACTAGAGTTCATTAAATTCTTTTAATAGTTATCAAGGAGAATATTCTATATTTTGGTAAATATACACCATTTATATTTGATAATAATTTCTTATAGTCATTATACTTTTAAAGATACGTTTCTCACCCATTATCACTGCCCTAATTGGAAATTTCCCACTGAAATTTATGAATTCCAGCACATCATAAGTATCAGATAGGGCAGACACAACTTATATTTTTATCATAATTGATTATTAAATCCATATTTAAATGATTATAAATCTATTAATAATATAAATAAAATAAATAAATATTTAAAATTACATTCTAAAAATACATGTAGGTATAAATACCCTATCATTTTTTACATATGTTTACTAAATTAACCAAAAATTACAGACCAACGATCATAGAGTCTAGTGTCTTTGGAAGATTATGTATATAATTAAACGTCATGAAAAATGAAATGAAAAACAGGTTTTATTTAATATTGATAATGATATCCTATATTTTATTGACCTCAAACAACTTCCTAGGATAACCTAGGGATAGATGAAAAAAATTGAGGAGATAAAAAGGCCAGTAAGGAAACAAACATAGTAATAGAACCTAAAAAATAACTTAGAATTCATAACATGATGGAATAAATGGCATGTAACATGAATAATAATACGTAAGAATAACATTTATTACATGTTAATATATAATCAAGGCATCATAAGAATGTGGAAATAATAAATAACCTGACATAAACACGAGTTAACGGTAATTACCAAGACTATATAACATGGTGGACAATGTCCCGTAAAGGAATCAGGTTCGCTCCTTATCACAACATTACATCTGATGAGACTAAAAATTACACAATTAATTGGAGCATTATTTGGTTTACCCCATTATAATAGGTTCATGATTATATGTTCCACATGAAGAATAAATATAAGGGCTTTGCATGGAACGAAATTGGCATCATAATAATTTCATAGGGAGTAACAAATGAGATTAACATAAATATTTCCCTAAAATAATGGATTAAAACATATGTGGGCACTCATAAGGGAAACTACACATGGATAATAATTATTTATGTTCCATTGAAATGGAAACACATTAAAGGAGATTTTAAGAAACTTTATAAATGAAACATTTTATTGCGGTTTAAGGAAAATATTAATGAGAATTTAAAGCATAAAAGGAAAATTATTTTTTGGAAAATAAAAATGAACAAATATAATATTTCATGAATAAATGATTAATTTTTTAAAATAATGGTAGCTTAAAATATATTATAGATTGAACTTGTAAGCGGGTAAGAAATTAGGTTGTTCCCATAAAACATGCTTGTTTATCAAGAAGAATTGAAAATGTAAATTGTCCTAAACATGAATTACCTCATCAAAGAGGGATGATATGATCTACATACAAGATTTGGGAACATATAAATAGAATTTAGAAGAATTATATAAAACTAAAGAAGCATTAAATTGCATTAAAGAGATATAAAGAGTAACCTGAAGGAAAAATGGAGCTTCGTATAGAATCCCTTACCTTATGTTTGAAATGTCTCTTCAATTGGTATTAATGTCATGTATAATATTATTAAATACAATAATTAATTAATTCCTAACCATTTAAATATGTAATTTATTTTATATAATTTTATTAAGTTCATTTATGGCCTTTTATGAGTTATACTATTCAATTTCACTGTTCAGGAGTTCTCGTTTTTTTAGTATTCATGATGGATTCACTTGTATAATAGTATTTATTTTCATGTAAAATGGAATTAGTAATATAGAATTGTTGTAACTTGTTATTAATTTAAATCTAAAAGGTTAAATGATTATATAAGTCATTTGTTTATTTTTTGTGTGGATGAATCACTAGATAAGATGTTAGTGATAATCATTTTGATTATTATTGTTCGTTTCCAATCAAAATGAACTTGTTTTGTTTTATTATTCAACATCATGTGTATGTAATGATTACAGAACATTACATAGGGTGTAATTCATATACTATAATTTTTTTAACAATAATTTTTTTATGACCATCGTTGCAGTAGTTAATGTAAAATGAAATTTTCTTGACCATAGAGGTGATAAATTAACCCCCCACGAAAGACATTTTCATTTTTAGAATAAATTAGAGATGAGAGGGGTGTTTTCTCATTATTTTTTTCATCAGTTAATTATTTTGGAAGAAGACTATGAATTGTTTGATAATTTTCACCATATATATAAAACTAATGAAGGATAGTTTGAGATTTTTGGTTTACATCATCCACACATCATATATTATTCCATAATTCCTATTTTTAGCATTTATCATAAAATATTGGATTTTACTATTCATAAAGAAATCTTGATTTTTAGAAAAATCCAAAAAAATTACCCAAGCCATTTTTTGAAGTGTATAATTAAAAAATGAACCCCATTTTAGGAAAATAATTTTAAAAAATGAGATATTATGTTTTAAAACAAAATAATCATTTACATGAAGAATACCAATTTTAAAATTATAACAGATTTTGTAACACTTTTAAAGAATAATTGAGATCTAAAAAAATTATCTAATAATCATAAGATAAAAAATAATATTTTATTAATAAATTTTTTGATAATAAATTATATTTTAAAACATTATATGAATTATAAAATTTAAAATAAATACTTATGATTTATAAAAAAATAGACACGTTTGATTAATAATTTATAAGATATTTATTTAATTATAAAATGATATTATTAAATAATTTTTTCATTTATAATATTGATAAATTTTGTTTTTACGTTCATGGGTGAGGTAAATACTCTATTGTTAGTTTTTTACTCATTAGGGTCACAATAGTATTTCAAATGTGAAGTTACGATTTCATTAGTATAAGTTCTTTTAATTAATGAATCCATTATTATTTAATTTATTAATCATTTATAAAGATTATATTAAATTATTTTTTTGATTTAATGTGACTTATATTATATGAAATAATTATAATAAGTGAATTTCCATTGATAAATTTTTTTGGGTAGTTACACAGGATCATCACATATTATTTATAATTAATTTTAACAATTACATAATTTCTTTGTGATTATTTATTTCTTCATTAATGGATGTGAAATGTCTATAAATTATATCATCATGGTGTTTTAGTAATCAAGAGTAGATTCCATACAACTATGATACACATGTGTTCCGTGAACCTCTGAATGTCATTGTTGGAATATTCTATTAATAATGTGGTTTGTTCTAATTTTTATCTCAATAAAATTTTATTACCCCAAGAATCACATGACAAAGGATTCAATTTTATCTAAATGGACTAATGAGTGGTGGAAAAGGAGGATCACACTCCATTCATGAGAGCATTCTTTTAAAGAGAGCTTTCTAGGGCTTCGATAAAGTTCTCTTCGGATGTTGTTGTTCACAACGAAACAAATTGGAAACCATACAAAAAATAATATAATTGGTTTTATATACCACAAGGGTTATAAAAAATAATTTTGAATGTTCCCATATTATTTTTCATAATTCATGAAGAACCCCATGTTAAAAATTATAATAATATTATTTCTAGGAAAGCACTAAACTAGTGAATTAAATTATATATTTTTTATTCAAATTATATTCAATATATAATATTTATCATTGGGCTATTATTTTTAATTAACCATTCCTAAATTTTTTATCAAACCTTTAATAATTATTATTTCGTTGATAAATAAATATCACATCATTACTCATCAATAAAAAATTAAATATTATATTCACTAAATAATATATAAATATTTAATAAATATTACAAACACAAAATATTCTATCAAATAATTAATGATGAAATATATGTGACCAAGGGAACATGAATAATTATTAAACCATGTGCATGAATAATATTTATATTTTTAAATAATAAATAATATTATTATTTAACTAAGGTTCTAGAAACACTAACTGTGTGTCCCTCCAGGTCTCTTATAGCAGCAGCATTTGGTGAAGTAGCCCAAAGATTGAGGATAAAATATAGAAACATTCTAATTCACCCATAGAGAAAAAATATTAGTATCATAATAACATAAATCCACGTATGGGTGCTTATAGTATAATATAACCCCTTAATGTAGGCATTTCTAATCAAGATGGTTTTATGATAGTGCAATAAATATAAGTGATCAATGTCACATTATGTGATATTATAGAAGTAGAAAATGCCTATAGAACAACTTGGATATGGATTTATTTAGGCTATATCATTTACACCAATGGTTGTCATATATGAAATTTAATTATAAAATAAAAGAGAAAACTGTTTTCTCACATTATTCATTATGGAAATATTACTCATCAGACAACCAATGTATACTACTTCGTATTGAACATATGTCTTCTTGGTTTTCATGAATAAATCAAAGTATGTGACCCATAAAATCCATTAATTATAAAATAAATGTATAAGTAGAAATATAAAAATTTACTAATAATAATATCCAATGATATATATAAATATGAATTTTCTATAGGTGTGCCACTTCTCATTATTTCATACAGTAGAAATTATGAATGGTGTAAAACCTGATACGATAAATCAATGTCCTATGATTCTCCATCCTAGATAGCCTATGTGATTTTTTTGTGGAAGACGATTTCATCCTTCTATAGAACATATATTTTATAATAATATGTCAAGACCCACCTTCACCCAAAGGAGGGAAGTGACAACATATTTCCAAGGCCTTCCTTCTTTAAGTTGAAGGAGAGATAATGACCCCCGACTCCCACCACCAGTTGACCCCGGAGTGGTGACTAGAACAAAGAGTATAACATTTTCACAATATGGGATCCATTGCCCTTTTTAGTTTACCAAGATTGGGAGATGGAATGATTCAACACCAAACACCACCAAGTATAGAAAGATCAAGGTAAAAACCAAACTACATACATGTTTTAATAATAAAACTGAACAAAGTACAAGGACTCCAAAGTATAATACCCAACAAGAAAGGAAAAAGGCAAAGAAGAATCCAACAGCGACCAACAGAAACTCCAACGTCCAGTCTAGTAAGGTCCCACATGGACTCCAAAGTCCTCCTGGAAACCTGAAAGTAAACGTAGGGTGATCATACAAAGTATACTAAGTAGGAAAACCTAAATCTCTTGTGCACAAGTGGGGAGACATCCAAATGTTCCGTGAGAAGCATAAAAACATCATATATCAAGAAATCTATCCATACCACCTCACATGGCATGCTCATCAAATAACACAAGTAGTAAAAATAGTAACAGTAAATAATAAAATCATTTGGGTACCCCGCACCACCACTTTCCCATCTAGCTAGCTGCTCATCCATAAAGGAAAATGTCCTGACGCTACCACACTCTTCATGTTCACACACACGTGGGCCTCACAACCATCCATATCCCTTCCCACACATACCTGGGCCACACAACCACACATCCCTGCCCACACACACCTGGGCCTCACAACCATCCACCCCTGCCCGCACACACCTGGTCCTCATACTGAAAACACCTGGGAAAACAACCTTCTAGAAGAGTCATGGGCTAACAACACACCAATCGAAACCTAACCGAATAATCTTGGGTTTATGTTCCCCTCCATCCATCACAGCTAAGGGAAGAGGGAGCAATAAGGAGAGTAACTAGGGGAAAACACCCTTCCCCATGAAATGGGGTGTCTAAAACTAAGTTCCCAACGTGGGTGGGGTGCGACTAAACACAAAACATACAGTAATACATATATATACCAACACACATCCCAACCTATGGCTCCTCAAACAGACACAAGTAGGTGCCCAAGCACTGCCTTAGAAAACAGGCACACAATAAACAGTTCCCAATTTCCTTATTCAAGTTATCATTTCATAACAATTCAATATGAGTTAGTCCCTCCACTACTGGGAAACTAACAGGGACAAACACAAATGAATCAACAATAATCAAGAAGGAAATCCATCATGTAATTTAAGCATTCACACCCGGTTCTCTTGCGAAGTCACATCAACAAAGGTACCAGTGAAATCCCTCAAAGTACTGGAACCAAATCAAAACCCATAAAACTGTTGGTTATCCCACATTAATTCATTTACATTCCACCCAGTTCATTATTAACTTCCCACTTTTATTCATTTTCACAACCCAACCTGCAACCCCACTGCCAAACACCACGAGAGCCACGCAACAACTCATGCCATTCCAACCACACCATTCACAGCCCCACTGTTCACCCATCCATAACAAAACACATTCACCCCTTCACCCATTTCATAACTGAACCATCCCAACATTCATAATTCATTATTTTATACTATTTAGTTCAACTAGGGTGATCACACAAGGTTATGGGAATTCATATTCAACAGGAAAGTTTATGTGTTTAACCGATTCATACATGATTCCCCTTCACCAGACGATGTGAAAAACAGAGCATAGCATAGTTGCACAACCAAAGGCCCCCAAACTTCTGTGATTTTCAGTAGGACTAAGCCCATTCAATTCATAACAACATCATATGGAAAGAATGGGTAAAAACATGTAACAAAATTAAAAAACTTCCTCGTCCCTGTTCTTTAACCGGTTATTATCTTCATTACAGAATTGATTAACTACCTCGTGGGAACCATAGAACACCCACCCCGCATGATACACCTGGAGGAGAGAAAATGGTAATATCCCTATTTTATTGATCAAGGATCGATGTTAAGTCATCGTGTGGAGACTGGAAATCAGGAGTATCGGGAGCTCCATAGAACACGATCAAAGAAAACTTCACAACAGGGGTACAACTCGTCGGGAGGAAGGGCACTCCGAGAGCAGGGTGATAGAAAAAAAAGAAACTCAGGAAGTATAGAAGCGTATAGGTTATAAGGACTGAGATACAACATTCCTTGGACGGTTAAGATATAGAGAGAAAAACATGAAACCATGGAAGAAGCGGGATCGTGGGTTGACCACACGCCTGGGCCACCCCACAAGTCCAACTTAAAAGGTCCTCACCCTTTGGGGAGGTTAAAACCGAAGCACACCTCTGTGTTTCTAAAAACGCGGTTAAATGCATGACCCAAATGCATTATTTTTCATTTAAGGATGGTACCTCACCAAATATTTAATTAAATGACATTAATGGGATTTAAAATAGGTTTAATGGAATCAAAACAAGGTTTAAAACCCAATTCAGAGGCACCACTCGAAAACTGTAGAGAGGTCACCGGTAGGCTAGGTCTACCGATAGGTGAGGAAACCGGTAGGCCTGGGCTACTGGTAGGTTGAGATACCAGTAGGCCGAATCTTCTGGTAGGCCGAGCTACCAGTTGGCCAAGCTAGCGGTAGGCCGAGCTACCGGTAACTTGTAGGCCGAGGCCATCGTTAGGCCAAGCTACCGATAATCCGAGCTACCGGTAACCTGTTTGATGAGGCCACCAGTAGGCCAAGATGCTGGTAACCGGTAGGTCGAGGCCACCGGAAAGAGGAACTACCAGTAGGACAAGGCCACTGGTAGGCTGAGGCTACCGGTAGGCCGAGGCCACAGGTTGGCCAAGGCGACCGTTAGGAGTCTTAAGCTTCACCGAGAAGCTGGGATGGACTTCCAGACCACTCAGAACACCTCAAACATCAAACATTCACCAAGTAATAGACCCCAAAACCCCTGTCCATTACATAAGATACTTCTCAAACAATTCTCATCCCTGATAATTTAAGAACAAACCAGAAAGGCGAAAAGAGGGGTCTAAACAACCACCCTCTAAAGATACTTCTCAGGGGAAAACCTATGAGTTTTTCGAAAGCTGGAACAGAACCCCCCTACATCCAAGAATACTCCCCCAAGAGTTATCAACCACAAACATCCACAACAATCACAAGGATCACACTATCCAACACATGAGTCAGGGAGTCCATTCCTACATGTCAGGGTATTATCCTCTTTGGGTGTCACTAACTCACTCGCGCGAGTTTAATCACATCCACATTAATGAGCCTTGATTAGTAGACAGGTTTTCCCATCATCACACATTCAGACATGAAACAAGCATAACAAGCATTTTATATATTAAAGCACAAGGTAAAACATCTCAAAAAAACTCAGAATGAAACAAAAAGGAGGTCAAAAGAGCTATGGGTACTGAACACGTAACTGGGACTCTCACTCCCAATTGCTCTCCTCCAGGACACCATGCCTCCACAACACGCGAAACAAGGGGATGGTTTGTCCATGAAGCACATTATCTTTAAGATCCTTGATCTTGATTGGTCGTTCTATGAAGCTCACATCATTATCGACATCTAACTCTCCCCAATTGATGACATGGGAGTCATTGTGTAGATATCGACAAAGCTGGGAGATTTGAAAGACATTGTGAAATTTCTCCAACTGAGGTGGGAACGCCAGCTGATACGCCACATCACCAACTCGTACCAACACCTCGAATGGTCCGGTGAACCTAGGGGAGAGCCTACTCCCCTTCACAAACCTTCGCTGCCCATGTCGATGGGAAACCTTCAAGAACACATGATTTCTAACCGTGAACTCCAAGGGCCTCCTCCTACGATCGACATAAGACTTATGCCAGTGTTGGGCTAACATCATCCTCTCACGCACGAGTTGAAGCTTCTCAGTGGTGCCCTGCACCACCTCTGGCCCAAGAACAACTGCTTCCCCAATATCTGTCTAGAAAATGGGTGAACGACATGACCTTCCATACAAGGCCTCAAACAGTGTCATGACAATAGTGGAGTGGAAGCTATTATTATAAGAAAACTCTACCAGAGTCAAGTGTCATACCCATGATCACCCAAAATACAGAACACATGACCGCAACATGTCTTCCAATGTCTGGATCATTCGTTCGGTTTTCCCATATGTTTGAGGGTGGAAAGCAGTACTAAGGCATAGCTAGCTGCCAAAGGCATGATGTAATCCCCTACATACTCGTTAGGTAAGCCACGTGTCTCGATTGGAGACAATAGATCTCGGAATCCCATGCAACCGCACCACCTCATCGACGTACCTCTGGGCTAATGTGCTCACCAGGCTCGACTCCTTAATCTCCAAGAAGTGAGCTGATTTTTTCAACCGATCCATCACTACCTGGATGTAATCATAGCCTCCCTAAGGCCAGGGTAGCCCTGTGACGAAGTCCATCGAGATGTCATCCCACATCCACTCGGGAACATCTAAGGGTTATAACAACCCTCCAGAAAAACGATGTTCAGTCTTCACTTGCTGACACACTAGGAACTTAGCCACAAACTCTTCCACCGCCCGCTTTACCCCAGGCCACCAAAATTGTCCCCTCTGGCCTTGGTACATCTCTGAGACCCCAGGATGTACCGCTAAAGCCGAGCCATGGAACTCACGATGAAATCCATTACGCAACATCTCCGGAACAAAAATCCATCCACGGAAAAGCATGTGATGCTAACCATCCTCTGACCATCCATCAGGATCATTTCTCTGATAAACACGATCTCGCATCACTTCCACCTCTGAGTCCCTCCACTGAGACTCTTCCACCTGTACCACTAAAGAGGAAACCATAGTAATTTTAAATAGACATCCTCTTCCACCTTCCACCCTTGCATACAAATGCAAGTCCACTAACTCTTCCATTGCTCTCCAAGAATCTGTAGATTCCCGAACTACTTTCTTCTGTGATTTCCTACTCAGGGCATCAACCAAAACATTACCCTTGCCCTCAGTATATGAGATCTTGAAGTCATAGTCTTAGGGGAACTCAACCCATCTCCACTGCCGCAAGTTCAGATCCCACTGGGAAAAGACATAACAGAAGCTCTTGTAATCTGAGAAGACCACAAAGCGCTCTCCGATGAGATAATGCCACCACAACTTGAATGCAAACACCACGACCTCAAGCTCTAGATCTTGGGTTGAATAGTTATGTTCATGAATTTGTAACTTCCTAGACCCATAATAGATCATTCCTTGCTATATAATCAACACACATCCCAACCCAAGGCCAGAATCATCACATAACACTTCAAAGAACACCCCTTCCTCTGACAATCTGAGTACTAGAGCACTAACCAGCTTCTCTTTTAGGTAGCCAAAAGCTATCTGGCATTAGTCTCTCCACACGAAGGCCTCGTCCTTCCTAGTTAAAGATGTCAATGGAGCTGCAACTCGAGAGAATTTGGGAACAAACCTCTGGTAATAGCCTGCCAAACCCAGGAAACTACGAACTTCTGCTAAATTCTTGGGTGATTCCCATGAAACGACTTCTTCGACCATCGACAGGTCTACTTCTATTCCCTTCTAAGACACTACGTGTCCCAGGAAATGTACTTCTCACGTTATGAACTTGCACTTAAAAAGTTTCCCATAAATATTGTGGTGTTGAAGGACTCCCAAAAATTCCCTAAAATGCTCAACATGCTCTTCTTATGATCTTGAGTAGATAATGATTTCATCAATGAACACCACAATGAAGTGGTCTATAAACTCTCAAAAGACAGAGTTGATGAGGTTTATGAACATAGATAGTGCGTTCGTAATGCCAAAAGGAATGACCACAAACTCGATGTGGCCATATCTGCACCTGAAAGCCATCTTCGAGATATAACCTTCCTTCAATCTCAACTGGTGGTATCCAGACTGCAGATTGATCTTAGAGAGCCAACATGCTCCCCTCAACTGGTCAAAAATATAGTCTATCCTCGGGAAGGGGTAATGATTCTTGACCGTCACCTAATTCAACCTCTGGTAGTCTATGCACAGTCATAGACTACCATATCCCTTCTTTACGAAAAAACTGGAGCACCCCATGGCGACACGTTGGGTAAAACAAATCCCTTCTCTATCAGATCGTCAATATGAATCTGTAACTCTCGAAAATCAGAAGGTGCCATCCGATAAGGATCCATCGAGATCGGGCGGGTACCAGGCTATAAGTCTATCCCAAACTCAACATCACATTGAGGGGGTAGAGTCACAACCTCATCGAGAAAGACATTAGGGAATTCTCTTACGACCTTTGGACCATCCATCAATCCTACATTCTCTGACTCCACTGAAACCTTGTCCAGCATAGAAAGGAGTGGCTCCACGTGTTGACTCACCACCTGATAACTCTACTCCCTAACAAAATCCACACGCTGTCCATCCTCGTTGGAGAATTTGATCCTTCTCCGATAGCATTCGATGATGGCATGCATGGAGAATAACCATTCGATGCCTAGAATGACATTGTATTGCTACATCTACAATGAAAGAAGGTCTCCACCAGACTGATGTGGTCCCAACATCAGTATACATCCCCGGAAAAAGTAAGATACATTGGTCTGACCCCCAACTCATATTCTCAAAACTAGGGGCACAAAAAGTATCTCGGCATCCACACCCAGAGCATGGGCTAATTCAGGCATTGCAAAGGAGTGCGATGCTCCTGAATCAAACAAGGCAAACACAAGAGTGATGAATAAAATGATTGTACCTCGAACAACCTCTAGTCTCACTGGAGCTACTAACTTTGCGGCGTGCAATTGTCCACACCCATCTCCTCTGCCTCGCTGTTATCGGCAACCTCCCCGACAACACCCTAGTCGAGGTCTCTGAGGAGAACTCTGGTGTGGGTATCCTCCCACAAGGTCATCCCTCAGAGGGCCAGGGGCCTGCTGCTGCTGCTGGAAAGGTCTCGCCGGCAATGGATACTATTGAGGTGGGGGCTGAAACTGCCCACCCCCACCATGTGGATCTTGAGTCGGACACCATCTCTGGACATTCCCGAAAACTCTGCAATAAAAACACTTCGGTCCTGGCCCTGTGGAAAATGGGAGAGGGCCAGAAGCTCGGGACTTGAACTGATGAGGCCTAATCCCTTCTTGTCGAAACCTGGAAGGCCCTGTCGCTAGAGACCTGCGGCTAACCTCCTTCCCCTTAGATGAACTCAGCTGGTTCCCTTCTTGTGGGGTGACTCCCTTCGAGTGCATCCTCTCCACTATCTCGTCCTTCTTCTATACTACTAGGTACTTCAGAAGAGTGAAGGGAGTGACATCGTACTGAAGAGAAGGATAGAATGCCTCCTCCAACGGTCTTGCCTGAGAATTTTCATCTGGAATGAGATCCAGGGAAAAGTGGAAGAGAACTTTGAACTTGATCCCCAGCTCCCTTACTCACAGGCTTCCCTGTTGAAGGGAGAGAAACTCCTGTATCTTCTCAGCCTTCACCGTAGACGAGAGGAACTCCTCACAAAATTCCTTCTCAAAACTAGCACAAGAAACCTCTGCCTATGTCTTCTCTCCCAGGAAAAGCGTCCACCATTGACATACTGCTCCTCTCAGATGACTAACGGCCAACGAAACCCAGTACTCCCTCGGAGCACAGATCAAATAGAAGGTGATGGCTAGCTCTTAGAGCCATCCCTCCGTTACTGAGTGAGAAATACTACCCTCGTACTTCTGGAGGGTTTGTCGCTTGAAGGAGCGCAGAGCCCTCTGCCACAAGTCATCCTCCTCATCTTAGTCAACCATCTGTTGGTCAACTACCTTGATCCACTGGGCCTCTACTGCCCGAGTCGCTCGTGGATAATGTCTGGGTGCCATAATTTCAAGGTAAACAAAGAATTCCTAAGCCTGAGTAGCAAGGGAATTATTGTTATTATTAAATTCGTTTCTCCCCAAGGTTCCCCAAATCAATTAAAATCTCAATCATGATGATGCATGTATGTTCCCTAGGGTCTCTACCCTGCAATAAATGTATTCTCACTTGGTTGTTTGATAGTCTCAGAGTCCTTGCATCAGATCATGGGGGGCCTTAAAATCCCGTGTCCTATCCGGTCCTCGCTGGTCTATTTCACGGACCAAGATCACCTAACATTGTTTCCCTTCCATCCCATGAAATCCTCATTGTGCCTAACTCCAGAATCCATCCAATCCCTCAACTTACCTATGATACCATTCTGTCACGACCCGCCTTCACCAAAAGAAGGGAAGGTACAACAGATTGCCAAGCCCTTCCTTCTTTAAGTTGATGGAGGGATAATGACCCCCGAGTCCCGCCTCTAGTAGGCCCCAGAGTGGTTACTATAACCAAAGGTATAACATTTTCAAAATATGGGGGGCATTACCCTTTTTAGTTAACCAAGATTGGGATAAAAAACGAGTTAACACCAAACACCACCAAGTATAGAAATCTCAAGTTAAAAACCAAACTACATGCAGGTTTTAATAATAAAATTAAACAATGTATAAGGACTCCAAAGTAAAATACCCATCAAGAAAGGAAAAAGGCTAAGCAGAATCCAACAACAACTGACGGAAACTCAAACGTCCAGACTAGTAAGGTCTTGCACAGCCTCCGAAGTCTTCCTGGAAACCTGAAAGTAAACGTAGGGTGAGAATACAAAGTATACTCAGAAGGAAAACCTAAAGCTCTAGTTCAGAAGTGGGGAGACGTCTTAAAGTCCCGTGAGAAGCAGAAGAAACATCATATATCAAGGAATCTATCCATCCCACCTCACAAGACATGCTCACCAAATAACAAAAGTTGTTAAAATAATTATAGGAAAGAACAAAATCATTTGCGTACCCCGCACCACCACTTCCCCCTCTATCTAGCTGCTCATCCCTAACGGAAAACATCCTGACGCTACCATGCTCTTTTTTCCCACACACACCTGGGCCTCACAACCATCCACATCCCTGACCACACACACCTAGGCCTCACAACCACACATCCCTGCATGCACACTCCTGGGCCTCACAACCATCCATCCCTGCCCGCACACACCTGGGCCTCATCCCGAAGACACCTGGGAAAACAACCTGCCCGAAAATTTCTGGGCTAACACCACACCAATAAAAACCTACCCAAAGAATCATGGGTGTAAGGTCACCTCTAACCATCACAGCCGAGGGAAGAGGGAGAAGGAAGGAGAGTAACTAGGGGGAAACACCCTTCCCCATGAAATGGGGTGTCCGACACTAAGTGCCCAATGTGGGTGGGGTGAGAATAAACACAAAACATACAGTAATACATATATATACCAACACACATACCGACCTATGGCTCCGCAAATTGATACAAGCAGGTTCCAAATCACTACCTTAGAAAACATGCACACAACAAATAAATCCCAATTTCCCTATTCAAGATATCATTTCATAACAGTTCGGTATGAGTTAATCCCTCCACTACTGGGCAACTAACATGAATAAACATGGATGAAACAACAATAAGCTGGAATGGAATGCATAGAGTAATTTAAGAATTCAAACCCGGTTCTCTTGTAAAGTCACATCAACAAAGGGATTAGTGAAATCCCTAAATGTACTGGAACCAAAGAAAACCCACAAAAAATGTTGGTTATCCCACATTTATTCATTTCCATTCCACCCAATTCATTATTAACTTCCCACTTTTGTTCATGTTCACAACCCAACCTGCAACCCTGCTGCCAAACACCACCAGATCCATGCAACAACTCATGCCATTCTAACCACACCATTCATATCCCCACTGTTCACCCATCCATAACAAAACACATTCACACGTTCACACATTTCATAACTGAACCATCCCAACTTTCATAATTAATTCTTTTATATTATTTAGTTCAACTGGGGTGATCACACAAGGTTATGGGCATTCATATTCAACAATCGAGTTTAAGTGTTTAACTGATTCATACATGATTCCCATTCACCAGACGATGCGTAAAACAGAGCATAGCATAGAAACACAACCAAAGGCCCCCAACGTCCATGATTTTCAGTAGGCCTAAGCCCATTCAATTCCTAACAATATCACAGGGAAATCATGGGTAAAAACATTTAATAACATTAACAGACTTCCTCGTCTCTGTTCAGTAACCAGTTATTATCTTCATTACAGAATTGATTAACTGCCTCGTGGGAACCATAGAACACCCATCCCGCATGATACCCTAGGAGGAGAGACAAAGGGTTGACCCCTACCTAATTGATCAAGGATCGGCATTAAGTCATTGCGTGGATTCTGGAAATCAGGAGTAGCAGGAGCTCTACGGCACATGATCCAGGAAAACATCACACATGGGTACAAGTCGTCGGGAGGAAGGGTACTCCGAGCGTAGGGTGATAGAAAAACATGAAACTCAAGGAGAGGAGAAGCCTTTAGGTTATAAGGACTAAGATATAGTATTCCTAGGATGGTTAATATACAGAGAGAAAATCTCAAAACTCCAGAAGAAGTAGGATCGTGGGTTGACCACGCGGTTGGGCTACCCCACACGTCCAACTTAAAAGGTCACCGCCCTTTGGGGTGGTTAAAAATGATGCACACCTCCATATTTCTGAAAACGTGGTTAAAGGAATGACCAAAATGCATGATTTTTAATTTAAGGAGGATACCTCACCAAAAATTTAATTAAACGAAATTAATAGGCTTCAAAACCGGTTTAAAGGGGTCAAAACAAGGTTTAAAACCCAATTCGGAGGTGCCACTCGAAAACCGTGGAGAGTTCACCGGTATGCTGGGGCTATCGGTAGGCCGATGCTATAGGTAGGCTGACCTACCAGTAGGACGAGGCTACCAGTAAGTCGAGCTACCAGTAGGATAAGATACTAGTAACCAGTAGGTCGAGGCTACCAGTACGTCGATCTACCGGTAACCGGTAGGCCGAGATACCAGTAACCGGTAGGCCAAGGCCACCGGTAGGCTGAGTCCACCAGTAGGCCGGGATACCGGTAAGCCGAGCTACTGGTAACTGGTAGGTCGAGGCTACTGGTAGGCCGAGGTCACCGATAGGCCAAGGCTACCATTAGGAGTCTTAAGCTTCACCAAGAAGCTGGGATGGCCTTCCAGACCACCCAGAACACCTAAAACATCATATTTTCACTGAGTAATAGACCCCCAAACCCCTAGCCATTACATAATATCATAGAGCTTCTGTATTCTAATCATAGTAAGGAATTGCTATGAACTTTCAGTGTGACATCTACACATAGAAAATTTTCACATACATTGTCATGCATAAGAACAATCAAGATGTGATAAAGAGTTTATTTATTTAAAAAAAATGAATACAGGTTATCATAAAGTACATTTATTTTTGATCTAGGTAAACAAATCCAATAGACTAAAACTAGAAATATATTAAATTTCTAACAACCATCGGTATTCTATCTCTCGCATTATATAAATAATTTTGATAATATGGGACTCTAGTCAATGGTTCTCCCATGTTTTCTTCAATGGAAACATTACTTACTAGAACTTTATCCCTATAAGAAAAATCCATTCAAGAGGTGACACTTCCAAAGTATATTATTTTTTCATTGGTGTGATCATAGCTCTTTTGCATGTTCCACCACTATAGTACGATCATAATACAATGTGATTAGGTATTTACTTCTAGGTACTAGATCAATCTCCGTGACAATGTTTTGTATCAAAAAAACTACTTTAGATAAGTCAGAAGTTTCTATATATCCAAACTCCACTATCAAATCAGTTATAAATGAATAATTTAAAATAATCTATCTCACAATTGATCCATTAAGAGATAAAACATATCATAACTATGAATTCAAATCATAATAATCCTATTTGAAAACTAGGACCAGTATAAACCATGATTACTAGATCCACATCCCCTCTATATGCCAGTAACATGCCCTTAGTTCTTCTCAGATACATAAGTATAACCTTAATTGTATACCAATGTTGTTCTCCTAGATTATATTGATATATTCCTATAATGAATAGTTCATATTAATTTTTATTTCTAGTACATAACATGACATACATGATTGATCCTAACTCTAAAATATATGGGATCTTATTCAATATCTCTTCCTCTTCTTGTGTATAATGTCAAATTTTTTTAGAATGATGTATACCATGTAACAATGGAACCAATTTAATATTGGATTATTCTATACTAAATCACATTAGTATCTAATCATATTATGTATTATGACATAGTTCAATAAACCTCATTGATCTATTATGAATGATATTGATCCCTATAATGTTACGTGCTTCACCTATGTCCTTTATAATGAAACACCAATTTTAATAGTCTGTAATATATAATAAAAATGATATGTTGTTTCTTTTAAGTATTATATCATCAACATATACAAAAAGGATAAAAATTCACCCCACTAAAACACATGAAAAAAATGGCTCATATTCCTTCTTAATAAACCAAAAATCATTTATAGCATCGTCGAATCAAATGTTTGATGAGATCGACACTTTATTCAATATATTAATGGTTCTCTTCAACTTTTATATCTATTTAGATCAAACAATGTAAATATCCCTTCTATTTGTGTTATGCGGACAACTTCCTCAAGGTTCACTTTAAGAGAATCTATTCTGACATCCATCCAACAAACATCATAGTCATGGTAAGTAGCTATATCAAGTATAGTTTGGATGGATTTAAACTCTTCAACTAGTGAAAATTTTTCGTTGTTGTCAATTTAATGTTGTTTTTTATAACCTCTATCCACTATACATTCATTATATGTACT
Organism: Viscum album; assembly: GCA_963277665.1. Classification (NCBI taxonomy): domain Eukaryota; kingdom Viridiplantae; phylum Streptophyta; class Magnoliopsida; order Santalales; family Viscaceae; genus Viscum; species Viscum album. The sequence goes on from OY728133.1 coordinate 624,311,765, forward strand.
TATTATACCTTCTATGTACAATATTCTCCTGAATACCGAATTTCACTAAATAATAATTTCATAAATCAGAAAATCAATTAGAACCCAAACTTGGTTTTGATATATGGAATTCATTTAAGAATTCCAAGAATCTATCTTTATTTCTTTATCTAAGCTATACTTCTCCTCTTTGTATGAGATAGGTTCATTATTTTCAACCAATAACGTGTCACCATATATTTGGCGACTTAAGAACAATATCATTAGGTTTCTCTTAACTCACTATTGATTCTATATAGCACCAGTGTTTCAGGAGAAACTTCTTTATAGGGACCTTTGGAATATTTTTCGCTACCAACTACTGTGTATCTTGATCATCAATGTGTATATAAAATAATGTGTTTTTTCATCTCCATTACTCAAATGTAATTCTACTTTCTACTTAATTTGGTACTGATTTTAATTTGTAAGACACAATTTGTAAGTCATATCTTTAAAAGTATAATGTAAGATGAATCATCATTAACCATACCATGTGAAGAAAGGTATGATTCCACCTTTAACTAATACAATTCCAATGGGTTGTGTTAGGTGGAGTGAGTTCATATAGAATCCCAAACTCTCATAGAAAATTGATTAACTCTGGATTAACATATTCATAAACTCGATCTGATCAAGGATTATTTACCTTATTTTCATGTTGATTATGTACTTAATTATTGAAATCATTAAATTTCTTAAAGGAATCAGGATTAAACCTCATTTTGTAGACATAGCCTAATCCAAACAAGTCATTAGTAAAATTACTGATGTAATATTACCAACTAATAACATTTGTTGGCAATGGTCCACACACATTTGTGTGTAAAAATAATATAATTTCATGAAACAACCCATGCCGAGGCTCAAACTGTAACTACCTGAATCCCAACTCTATAGGCTAGGGAGTGGAGATTATTGCTAAAGGAATAACTAATATGGGGTTGTCTTTGCCTATGTACCTGTATGTAATCACACAATCATCTTGATACAGAATTGCAGATGAGTGAAAGTAAAATATAAAAAGCCAAGGGAAATAACCATACATGTAAAACATCAAAACATTACTAGAGTGTGGTAGTGTAAATCAAATATAAATGGGAAACATTTCATGCCAAACCAAAAATATATCTCAACCTAACAAGGATTTAATGTGAAACACTAAGAGTTCCCAACTTCCGATCTATAACATGTGACCACTATACGTGGTCTAAAGTACCAGGTATCCCTATGATAATCTAAATTCACCACCCAAAAATACATCACTTTCATAAGACAAAATATGTGTTGAAAAATCCCAAACAGGGGTGTGTATATTCATATCTAGTAGGATGATGGGAAAGTTGAAGGGGGAGTAGTAAGAGATACAATAAGATTAAAAAGATAGTAGATATTAAACATGATGTAGCTCAAACCAAACAAGCGAAAGAGTAACCTCATCCATGAACATGGTGCTCAACACGATGAGTATATGAATTACACATTGAGTTTATACCACACATAAATGGAGAGTGAACTCAACCTACCATGATAATCTTATCACAGAAATCAAGTGTCATACCCCACACATCTTTAAATTTCATGGAGATAGAGTAAAAAATACAAAGTCCTAGATATAGAATTTTATATATATATTATTTTTCAAAATAATTACCATCAATAGAGAAAGGGGATCTCCATCCCACGACTCACCCCAAGAAGAAGAGTCACCAATATTTTCAAAATTCCATAAATGGTGGCAAGAACATCACACATATTTCCAAAATAAACCATCTAAGTCAAACCATTCATCATCACCGTGGACCACTATTGTGGGGGAACAAACTCCTGGTATAGTACCTGACCCAACTTATGTAAGGGGGTTCTACTATGTAATTATCTATGGAGGATCTTCACCCAATCTAATGGGAGTTTCAGTCTCGTTTCATGAGGACCCACACCCTATCTAATATGGGGTTTCAATCGATAGGAAGAAGAATTGATCCCATACTAATAGGGGGTTCCAATCTATATATGGATGGCCCACATCATGGTGCAATAGGGGAGTCCAACTAATGTCATTGAGCACCCATGCCTTATTTGATTGGAGGATCCAATCAGATTGTAGAGGACCCATGCCCAAACTAATGTGGGGTTCCACTCTAAAGCTTTAGGACCCACACCCTGGTACGATAGGGAGTTTCACTATAGACATTGAGGAACCAAACCCTGTCAAATGGGGGGTTTCTACTCAGTATGTATATATATAGGACCATCTCTCATACTTATGGGGGGTTCCACTCTATATGAAGCCTTAAATGTTTTTTACTAATCACTTTCATCATTATCCATTACATCAAATAAGAGACATTTCCCAAAAATTTCGTATATCTCAAAATAAAAAATGGAGGGAATCGTTATGTTCTGCCACAAAACTCCTCCGGATGGGTTACTAACAAGAAAAGATCCATTTCCAAATAAAGGAGATACAAACAATTTATGTTTTATAAAAACAATATTATGGGTACACAACATGTGAGGGGACCCTGAAAGCATGTGGTCCTACTCTTTCATCTGATCATCTATGAGAAGTTACATGATTCACATGCTGTGTAGGGGTACACGGAAAATCTCTTTAAATGGGGTACCAATAGTTTTCTCTAGTTGTTCCTATGTACTTGGGCACATGGCGTGTTCCATGACATATGATCCATCACAAGGCCCTTCCACACAGGGAATGTAACACCCCATGATTTTATAAAAATAAATTGAAATGCTTTAAACTTTTTTAATGTAGATATTTATAATTATCCTTTAAAAATAATTTTACTACTTCTATGTTTTGAATTTCAAAAAAGGTATGCTACATTTGTGTTTAGTGTGTTATTTAGAGTCTATTGGAACCAACTGGCTTTTTAGTGAATAGTAAAAAATAAAATTTTGAGTTTTGGTGTGTTAATGACACATTAATGATGTAATAAATCTGTTCACCTTTTGTACAGTAAAATAATTTACTACTTTAGCTAAGCATATTATACCTTGGTAAAATACCACAGTCAAGCCCATGGTTTTGCAAAAACCACTAATGAGGTGTCCCTAGGAAATTATTAATATAATCTCTCACTTTTGCTATAAATACCAACCCATTAATTCATTATCTTCATTCCAAATTACTCATCAATGAATCTATGGAATTTTTACCTCCCTAGAAGCCCTCCCAAGGATTCCTCATGAACCCAAGGTCCCAATCATCATGTTCTAGGAGTTACTCTACAAGGTAAGAAAATTCCCAATTTCTTTCTTTTTCTATTCAAGTTTTCTTTTATGGTGCATAACATTCAATTTTCCATACCATGTTCATATTTCCTTATTATTATTGATATATTATTTATTATTATTCATTTATCGATGGGGAACCTTGTACCCTATCTTTTTAATATTTTTTAAAACCATGTTACATAGTCGTTAGGTTATCAAATTTTTGTAAGGGATTTCTCAATTATTCAATTATTTTGAGTTACTTTAATTTCTTATTATTTCTTCATCTGTTGTTACCCAAGAGGCATGAAATCTACAGAAATCATGTATATTATGGATGTTCACATGTTCATGGAAAATTAATCCTCCTTATTCTCCTCCTCTCCCACTTATTCAAGGAATAAAAAACATTTTCTGTGATGTGTCGAATTACCGACATCGTGGATGATGTGATTTCAATTTCAATTAATTCTTTAAAGTCTGGTCATTAAACAATTTCTATTGTTGAAATAGGTTATAATATATATAAAATGTATCACTTGTGGTTCTTTAATTCTTTTGTACCAATTGTTTTAATTTGTATGACAAAATGAAGTTGTTATTTTCAAAGAACCAATAAAATGATCCAAACGAACATCATTGATGTTTTAACTTATGAATAATACTTATATAAAAAATTCAAAATGATAAATGTTATATATAATGGTACTATAATTTTTTAAATAATGTTCCATTCAAATTCTAGAGTTTAACTTCCAATTGACAAGAACATCCATCATGAACCAATCATGGAAATCATTTAAGGAACTCACCCAAGACAGTGCAAGGAAAAAATACTAATAATTAATGGGTGAAATGAGGTTAGGAAAAGACCATACATGATGTTATAAACATTAAAATGTTTCTATAAAATAATAACAACACTCTTTTAACCATTATACAAGAATTTTAAACAAGTTTGAAGTATGAAAACCCAGAGGTGAGGGAATTCTTAACCCAATTTCTATCCTTTGGGTTAACCATCTACTTCATTATTTATGTGGTATTGAAATTGATTGTCTGATGGGATTTAATTTTGTTATGTTTCATTATGTATAATTAAATTGTAAATACATATTCCATCCACTCTATTTAGTCTATCTTCAATTGTATGATATTTATAAAGGTATTTTCTTTTAAAATCATCTTTTAAAATTATGTTTTACAAAATTATGAAGAAATGTTTTTATTATATGATTCATGTTATATGATTTTTTTCTGGTTCTTGGGAATTGTTTACAATGAATTTGGGGACCATTAATTCCCTCCAATTCATTGGGTATGTGTATGTTTTTGGTCGACCGTATGGTTACTCCAAGTCTAACTGTGATGATTACACAAATAGTAAGGTATCCATGAGGGTTACAAATTATAAGGTACCTGAGAGGGTTACAAGATTATATATGTAATTCCCCAAGATACCTTTATGGTTCTATATACGTTCTTATGTATTGTGGAAATCTCATGTTTCAAAAAATAAGTATATATATACAGGTGATAAGTATGTCTTTTGAAAATGATTTCATACATTACAAGCATTCATGGACTAATGTGTTCTTTCCTTCTTTTTATATCCCTTAGTGAGTTTTTGTGATCATACAAAGTGTTAAAGGATTTTCATAGGTTAATGGATGTATAAGGAAATGAAGGAATCCATCTTAAATGCTGAAGAATTGTCAAGGAACCCTGTTTTAAGTTTTAAAGTTTTATATTTTTAAAAAAATGGAAACTGTTTTTATGGTAACCACTTTGTAATAATGTGTAATGTTATGAATTTATTATGTCCCAATTATCTAAAACTAAAAACATTAAAAGATACTAAATGTAAAAGGATGTGTTTTCTTGAAAAAGTTCAAGCTTTTTTAGGTAGTATGGCGGGGTCCTTATAGTTGGTATCAGAGGACAATTTAGATAACATTAGGGGTTAGTATGACGTTAAAAGAATACCGTAAATGATTTTTACTCTATGATTAATTTAAAATATTTTAGAATTTAATGATTAGAATGTTTCTTTGTCTAAGATATTATTGTTCAGAATGGTTGTCTTTGGAAGAAACAGAGAAGATGAAGAGGAGAGGCACTGACAGAATGATATCCTTTTGGATTTACATCCTAGAATGGTAGGGATAGAAACTGAGAATTTTTTACAGTAATGGCTCAGCTAAAGAAGGGAATAAATGGTGGTTTGATTCATTCATGATATAAAATAGAGGTACCACAATGGAACCTGAAAGTAGTGGAACATTTTATGAGACAACAACCACCTGCTTTCAATGTATATTCAGACCTAGTAGCAGTTGAAGGATGGATCAAAGCCCTTGAAATAATATTCGATGTTATGGGATGTTCATACAATCAAAGGAATGTCCTTTAATTTATCATTTTTAAGGTGAAGCTAATCATTAGTGTTAAATGGTATTGAATATCAAGGGTAATATTTTTATGCCTTAGAGTTGGATGAATTTGAATGCCTTTTCTTTGAAAAATATTTTCCAAATGAGGCGCGACATAGGATGGAGAAGCAATTGTAGCATCCCAGGTAAATAAAGAAGAATACATATTTATATTTATTAATATTTATGAATTAAATATTAATTTTACTTTAAAGGGGTTTCTATGTTTGATAGCGTACCCGATACGCAACAAAGAGTTTCTTTGAAATCTTACGTTGCACAGTAGTAATATAATAATATTATTTTAAATGGTAGTTAACACATAGCCGTTGTATTGATGGGAATGAATAGAAATAAATTGAATATGATTATATATGTTTGTAAAATGTTTTTACATTTATCCAATATAGGATAAAGTCATAAAATAAGAAAAGAATTCAATTTTAGGCATAGATACTCTAATATTCACTAAAGGTCGACTTATCACCTTTTGATAGAGAACCATCATTAAATGTAGTTTTGGTCACTCTTATACATTATATTGTACCAAATAAAACTCTTCTATAGAATCTGGACATCAAAATTTACTTTGTGTAGATTTTTGGTATTTTTCCGATAAAGTTCATTTTTTAATGAATAGTGAAAAATGTTGTATTTTAATTCAAAAACTCTTTTTAACCTAATTTATTTATATGATTAGATTATCTTTTGAATTGGTTTTAAAGTGAAATTAGAATATATTTTTACCATTTGATCCAATAGTGGTCATTGGAATTAATTTCACTTTGAAATTGGACTTAAACTAGTGTCAATCTTTTGATATATATTATTTCATAAAAACACGCTATTTATTCTGACAGCGGGAATTAAATATTAAATTAATTAATGTAACTTATATGTTTTGAAATTTTTAAAATAGACATCATTTTTTAATTGGTAATATCAAATATAGCTTACGATTACGTTTTGATATTTTTCTAAAAAACTTCAATTTTTGATGAACAGTGAAACCACTAAGTGGTACTTAAAAAACTGATTTTTCGTTTACAAGAAATTTTACCACCTTTGTGTTTTGAATTTAAAACATCTGGAATACATGGTTGTCATTAGAAAGTAAAATGTGGTTCAATGGGATTAAAATAATTTTTTGGTGAATAGAAACTTTTATGTTTATTAATCGCGATTAGAGGTAATTAGTGTAGTTTAAGGTAAAAATAATGTTTTAATAATATGAAATGACCTTGAAACATGTCCTACCATTATTGGATGTGTCATTGCCGACCAATAAACCCCATGGTTCGATTTTTGGGACCCCATGGAGCCACATGGGTAAGATAATGACATTAATGCCTTTTATTTAAAGTAAAACAAAAAATGACACAAACATGTATTGTTTTACAAAAAAGTTATCTACATTGGGTTATAAAAGTCATATTTTTTACTATAAATATTCATTAGAAAGCTAAAATGATTTCCTAAATCATGATAGTTTTTTAAAATTTTTAGACATTAAATAAATTAAATTATTAATGGCACCATGATGATGCATCAATTACCTCATTATTTAACGATTTAAATAAAATGAAACAATAATGTAAAATCTAAGACCTACACTTATCAAAAACCTATTTTATGGGTGTATTTCGAACCATTATCACCTTAAACTATAAATTTATAGTTGTGGGACCTTTTTTTATCCTAAAAGCATTTTATAATAACGTAAACTTTTATAACATTCCAAGAGTGCCCCTCCTCTCCTCTTATAAAAGGCCCCCACATCTACCTCCTTACCCACACCTCTCAAGCCTTTTGTTCTGCCAAGTCTGCCCATTTTGTCTCTCCACATCCCTATATTACTCCTAGAAGCCTCACTTTTGGCATAAGTCTTCCCAAGGAAGCCTTTGAGCTTAAATCAAAAAGAGTTACCCGTTTTAAAGGTAGTGTTTTCTCTTGTGTTCTTATGTTTTATTTTGCTTCTCCAACCCCCTAAACTCTTTTTATTCCCTTATTTTGTAACAACACCAGTATATTAAATATACTAGGATGTTTTTATGTGAATAATTAGAGCTACACTTACACACACCTTCATCTAATGATTATAGAGCATACTGTTTCCGTGGATGGCGAATTTCTGCCTCACGAAACGATGATTGTTCAATATTCTTATAACACCTTAAAAGGTGGCCATTAAGATGTCACTATATTTATATATGATATATAATATGTTTTATATTTTACTTATGCTTCTGTATTTTTTTTATGGCACACCTTTATGGCTTCCATTATGGGTATACGCGATATCTTCATTTTAGGAAGTGCGGACTACAACCCCTTCAAACGGATTTGATTCGTTATTGCCATATATGGGACGTATAAAGGATGGATTTAAAGTTATTATATATGATGTTATACTGGAATTATAATATAACTTTATATCATTATTATTTCTTTCCATTAAATTATGAGATAGAAATGAATGTAGCGTTCATGCGTACGTAGGACTTACCGTCTCCATGAACGGTGCATTTCTTTTCTTATCTCCAAATGTAATGTAATATTATAAGTACATATATATATAATGGATATATATGATGTATGTTACATCTAAATGATTAATATAATTATGGAATTAAAATATACATACCTCTCATTTAGTTTTAATTCCATTAATATGACATTGAAATGAAAGTAGCGTTCATGCGTATGTACGGCTTACCGTCTCCATAAACGGTGCATTTCATTTCTTACCTATAAATGATTATGTAATATTATAAATACATGTATATGCTGGATATATATGATATATATGATATCCAAATCAGGAATATCATTCTGGATATAATGAACCTTTGACCACACGAACAACATGTAATTGTAAGAAGTCCACTTTCGACATAAGAACCAAATATCGACAAAACAAACATTATTAACTTAAATGATTACATAATGTTTATAACATGGTAATAAGTGATATACAAGTAATAATGAACTTGAAAAAGGTTCTTAATCAAGTAGAAATTAACTCAAGTTTATTATTCAGGATGTTAAAGAACGACCGAGTCAAGTCGGACCCGAGGTAAGGGAATTCATCTCAATCCCCTTTCATTGAGGCATATTTCTTTTTATACACAACATTATTTTATACGGTGTATAAACCCCTTTTACTTTTACTTTTATACAAAAGGAATATTTTTCTATGAATCATTTTACTAAACGAAAACAGGAATGTTTCTTTTTGACGTACATGGTGACAATGACCTTTTCCGCTGCCACAAGTATTATTTTGTCTTTGGCTTCCTTAATAAGCCGTAATGTTTTTAAAATGAAATAAATACCATATAATCTTTTATGTATTTTGGTATTAAAAATGGTTTTTATAATGTATTTGTTATGTCAATATATTTATGTGATATATTGTGATCAAAGTGTGAAAATGTTTTCTTTCCATTATATTTGTTTTCTGTTTTATGATTTTATAATGGTACTTGGACATTAGACAGGTGGATATGTGATAAACCATATTACAAGTGGTGCCGTGAATACCAGGATGGGTGGTTACGTTATAACCTCCAATGCATTGGGTATGGAAGTCAGTCGTATGGCTATTCCATTAAGTGATATGTGTGGAAGTCGACCGTATGGTTATTCCACTTAAGTATGTTTATGTCCCAAGTTACCTTTATATGTTATGTGTTTTTTATATGGGTTTTATGGTAATATTTTGGTTATAAAAGGGTAAGTAATGATCTTTTATTCAGTGAAGAGTTTTTACTACTTCATAAAGGTGAAAGGTATTACTTTGATAAAGTATACATGGTTTACTTGTTGTTTGAAAAACTAACAGTTTTCATTCTTTGTGTATCCCTTACTGAGATTTTTATGCTCACCCTATGTTTTTTTGAACTGTTTTTCACATGACTTAATGAGGGATAGGGTCAAGGATGGGATCAAGGGAAAGTCATTCTATTTAAAACATGGAACTAGACATGTTTATTTTTAAGAGTTTTTATTTTATGGAAACGTAGTAGAAGTGTATACTTTGTAATCTTTTGAGATGTAATAGTTATGTCCTGATTCTCTAAAAATATAAACTTGAAAAGATCCTCAATGTGAATTATTCATTTAATTCAATATTAAGAAAGGTTTAGTTTTGGGTCCTTATAGTTGGTATCAGAGGTCAGTTTAGACAACATTAGGAGTTAGAAAATTGTTAAATTATAAATTAATTTATGGTATGATTGAAATGATATAGCATTTTAAGATTACCATTTTGCTTATCCAAAGATATTTCTGTGTTAAGAATGGTTTTTCATAGATGAAACATAACAGATTTTTTGGGAAGGCATACAGAGGGAAATGCCATTTCAAATCAGTATCCTGAGATGGTCAGAATCAGAACTAAACAGTTTGTTGCAGTGATGGCTTAGTTGACTCAGGTGAAAAATGTTGGTTGTTTTTATTGATGATATTTTGGTGTTTTCTAAAAAGTAAAGAGGAGCATTAAAGTCAATTAAAGGTTATCTTGAAAACCTTAAAAAATGAAATTGTATGGAAAATTCAACAAGTGTGAGTTTTGGTTACAACAAATTTCTTTCCTTGGTCACATTGTTTCAAAAAATGGCATAACTGTTGATCCTGATAAACCAAAAGTTGTTGAAGAATGGAAAAGACCCAAAAATGTAACCGAGATCCATAGTTTTCTTGGTTTGGCAGGTTACTACCGAAGGTTTGTTGAAATTTTTTCACGGTTATCTAGTCCAATGACTATGCTAACTCAGATGAGTGTTAAGTTTATCTGGACAAAAGAATGTGATGATTGTTTTCAGGATTTGAAAAGAAGATTGGTGAATGCTCCAGTTTTGGCACTTCCTTCCATGAATAGTGAGTTTGTTATATACAGTGATGCTTCGTTGAAGGGACTTGGTTGTGCCCTTATGTAGAATGATCAGGTAATTTCTTATGCTTCACGTCAGTTGAAAACTCATGAGGTAAAATACCCTACACATGACTTGGAATTAGCTGTTGTTGTTTTTTTATTAAAACTTTTTAGGCATCATTTGTATGGAGTTAAGTGTGAAATATATACCGATCACAAAAGTTTAATGTATATATTCCCTCAGAAATAATTGAACACGAGACAGAGGAGATGGCTAGAATTAATCAAGGATTATGATTGTACAATTAATTACTATCTGGGAAAAGAAAATAAAGTGGCTGATGCTTTGAGTCGAAAAAGTAATGCTTCATTAACACTGTTGCATTTGGAACGTGATCCTTTGTTTAAGGATTTGATGAAATTTGGCATAGAAGTTGTTTGTGTAGGAAGTCCTTATGTTTTGTTTCAGGTATCTGTGAAATCTTCTCTATTAGATAGAATTTAGCAAGCATATAAGGAAGACAACGAGTTGCAGAAAAAGGTAGAGTTGGTTTAGAAAGGTAGGTTGCCTGAATTTAACATTTATAATGATTGTGTTTTGAGGTTTGGGAATAGATTATGTGTGCTTAGTGATTCACAGCTGAAGAATGAGTTGTTATATGACGCTCATAGTTCCCTGTTTTCAGTTCATCCTGGCAGTACTAAGATGTGCAGAGATCTGCGGGATTATTACTGGTGGGATGCAATGAAAAGAGATATTGTTAATTTTACTGTGAAGTGTTTGACTTGTCATCAGGTTAAAGCAGAGTGGCAGTTACCGAAAGGGATGCTTCATCCATTACCAGTTCCATAGTGGAAATGGGAAAATATATCCATGGACTTTGTTGTGGGATTACCGAGGACATCTCGAGGTCATAATGCAATATGGGTTATTGTTGATCTATTGACTAAATCTGCTCATTTCCTTCCTATTCGAGATACATTCTCTCCAGATCAACTTTCTTGATTGTATATTAAAGAGATAGTCATGTTTCATGGAGTTCCCCTCTCTATTGTATCTGATCGTGATCCCAGGTTTTCTTCTAACTTTTGGAAAGGCCTTCAGAAGTCATTGGGTAATGAATTAAATTTTAGTACAGCTTTTCATCCTCAATCAGATGGGCAGTAAGAACGATGAATTAAGACTTTGGAGAATAATCTACGTGCTTGTTCGATGAATTATCAAGGAAGTTGGGACCAACATCTTTCTTTGGTTGAATTTTCATTTAATAACAGTTTTCATTCCAGTATACAGATGGCTCCGTTTAAGGCATTATATGGGAAGTGGTGTCGAACTCCAGCTTTCTGGGAAAAATTCGGTGAAAGGAAGTTGATGGGACTGGAAATCCTAGAAGAGATAGCAGAAAAAGTTCAGTTGATTTAGAAATACATGAGAACATCTCAGAGTAGACAGAAAAGTTATGCAGACAACAGGAGGAAGGATTTATCTTTTGAGGTAGGTGATCATGTTTTTCTCAAAGTTTCACCGTGGAAAAGTGTGATGCGATTTGGTAAGAAAGGAAAGTTGAGTCCAAGGTTCATTGGAATATATGAAATTTTTGGGAGAGTTGGACCAGTTGCATACCGAGTAGCTTTACCTCCAAGTTTATCTCAGGTACACAAGGTTTTTCATGTTTCAATGTTGAGAAAGTATATGCCAGATCCATCTCATGTTTTGAGCCCAGAGGTAGATCAGTTGGAAGAGAATCTCTCTTATGAAGAACAACCAGTCCAGATTCTTGACTGAAGAGAGAAAGTGTTGCGAAATAAGGTAATTCACCAAGTAAAGGTTTTGTGGAAAACCCATATGGTTGAAGAGGCAATGTGGGAATCTGAAAATACTATGAGGGATAAATGCCACCCACTTATTTTGATAAGTGAATAAAATTGCGAGGACACAATTCCCAAAAGGGGGAAGGATGTAACATACAAGGTAAATAAAGAATAATACATTTTCATATTTATTAATATTTACAAATTAAATATTAATTTTACTTTAAAGTGGCTTCTATGTTCGATAGCGTACCCGATACACAACAAATATTTTCTTTGAAATCATACATTGCACATTAGTAATATAATAATATTATTTTAAATGGTAGTTAACACGTTACCGTTGTATTGATGGGAATGAATAGAAATCACTATAATATGATTATATATGTTTGTTAAATGTTTTTACATTTATCCAATAAAGGATAAAGGCTTAAAATAAGAAAATAAATCAAATTTAGGCATAGATACTCTAATATTCACTAAATGTTGACTTATCACCTTTTGATGGAGAACTGCCATTAAATATAGTTTTGGTCACTCTTATACATTATATTGGACCAGATAAAACTCTTCTATAGAACCAGGACATCAAAATTTACTTTGTGTAGATTTTTGGTATTATTCCGATAAAGTTCATTTTTAATGAATAGTGAAAAATGTTGTATTTTAATTCAAAACCTCTTTTTAATATAAATAATTTATATGAATATATTATCTTTTTAATTGGTTTTAAAGTGAAATTATAATATATTTTTCCCATTTAATCAAATAGTGGTCGTTGGAATTAATTTCACTTTGAAATTGGACTTAAACTAGTGTCAATCTTTTAATATATATTATTTCATAAAAACACGCTATTTGTTCTGATAGGGGGAATTAATTATTAAATTAATTAACATATCTTATATGTTTTTAATTTTTTAAAATAGACATCATTTTTGAATTCGGAATATCAAATATAGCTTAGGGTGAAGTTTTGGTATTTTTCTAAAAAACATTAATTTTTGATGAATAGTGAAACCACTAAGTGGTACTTAAAAAACTGATTTTTCGCTTAAATGAAATTTTACCACCTTTGTGTTTTGAATTTCAAAAATCTGAAATACATGGTTGTCATTAGGAAGTAAAATGTGGTTTAATGGTATTTAAATATTTTTTTGGTGAATAGTATCTTTTAAGTTTATTAATCGCGATTAGAGGTAATTAATGTAGTTTAAGTTAAAAATAATGTTCTAATAATATGAAATGACCATGAAAGATGTCCTACCCTTATTGGATATGTCATGGCCGACAAAGACAACCCATGGGTCGATTTTTGGGACCCCATGGAGCCACTTTGGGAAGATAATGACATTAATGCCTTTTATTTAAAGTAAAAGTAAAATTGATACACACATGTATTGTTTTACTAAAACAATTTTTATATGAGGTTACACAAGTCATATTTTTGACTATAAATATTCATTAGAAAGATAAAAAGATTTCAAACATCATGATATTTTTTTTATAATTTTTAGACATTAAGTAAATTAAATTCTTTATGGCACCATGATGATGCATCGATTACCTCATTATTTAACGATTTAAATAAAATGAAACAATAATGTAAAATCTAAAACCTAAACTTGTCAAAAACCTATTGGATGGGTGTATTTAGAACCCTTATCACCTTAGAATCTAAATTTATAGTTGTGGGACCTTTTTTTTATCCGAAAATCATTTTATAATAAAGTAACCTTTTATAACATTCCAAGAGTGCCCCTCCTCTCCTCTTATAAAAGGACCCCACCTCTACCTACTTACCAACACCTCCCAAGCATTTGGTTAGGCCGAGATATTCCCCTTTTTTCTCTCCACATCCCTCTCTTACTCCTAGAAGCCTCAATTTGGGAAGATGTCTTCCCAAGGAAGCCTTTGAGCTCAAATCAAAAAGAGTTACCCGTTTTAAAGGTAGTGTTATCTCTTCTGTTCTTATGTTTTATTTTTCTTCTCCAACCCCCTAAAATCTTTTTATTCTTTTCATTTGTAACAACAATAGTATATTAAATATAGTAGGATGTTTTCATGTGAAGGATTCGAGCTACACTTACACACACCTTCATCTAATGGTTAAAGAGTATACTGTTTCCGTGGATGGCGAATTTCTGCCTCACGAAACGATGATTATTCAATATTCTTCTAACACCTTAAAAGGTGGCCATTAAGATGTAACAATATTTATATATGATATATAATATGTTTATGGTTTCCATAAAATTCTGTATTTTTCTTTATGGCACACCTTTATGGATTCTATTATGGGTATACGCGATATCTTAATTTTAGGAAGTGCGGACTACCGCCCCCTCCATGTGATTTGATTCGTTAATGCCATATGTGGGACGCATAAAGGATGGATTTAAAGTTATTATATATGATGTTATACTGGAATAATAATATACCTTTATATCATTATTATTTCTTTCCATTAAAGTATGAGATAGAAATGAAAGTAGCATTCATGCGTACGTACGGCTTACCGTCTCCATGACCGGTACATTTCATTTCTTATCCCCAAATGTAATGTACTATTATAAGTACATATAAATAATTGATATATATGATGTATGTTACATATAAATGATTAATATAATTCTAGAATTAAAATATACATACCTCTCATTTTTTTTAATTCCATTAATATGACATTGAAATGAAAGTAGTGTTCATGCGTACGTACGGCTTACCGTCTCCATGAACGGTGCATTTCATTTCTTACCTCTAAATGATTATGTAATATTATAAATACATGTATATGCTGGATATATATGATATATATGATATCCAAATCATGAATATCGTTCTGTATATAATGAACCTTTGACCACATGAACAACATGTAATTGTAAGAAGTCCACTTTCGACTTAAGAACCAAATATCGAAAAAACAAACATTATTAACTTAAATGATTACATAATGTTTATAACATGGTAATAAGTGATATAAAAGTAATAATTAACTTAAAAAGGTTCTTAATCAAAGTGTGGAAATGTTTTCTTTCCATTATATTTGTTTTATGTCTTATGATTTTATAATGGTACTTGGACATTTGACGGGTGGTTACGTGATAAACCATATGACGGGTGGTGCCGTGAATACCAGGATGAGTGGTTACATTATAACCTCAAATGCATTGGGTATGGAAGTCAGTCGTATAGCTATTCCATTAAGTGATATGTGTGGAAGTCGACCGTATGGTTATTCCACTTAAGTATGTTTATGTCCCAAGTTATCTTCATATGTTATGTGTTCTTTATATGGGTTTTATGGTAATATTTTCATTACAAAATGGTAAGTAATGATCTTTTATTCAGTGAAGATTTTTTACTACTTCATAAGGGTGAAAGGTATTACTTTGATAAAGTATACATGGTTTACTTGTTGTTCAAAAAACTAACCATTTTTATTCTATGTGTATCCCTTACAGAGCTTTTTATGCTCACCCCACGTATTTTTGAAATTTTTTTCACAGGACTTAATGTGGAATAGGGTCAAGGATGGGATGAAGGGAAAGTCATTCTATCTAAAACATGGAACTAGACATGTTTCTTTTTAAGAGTTTTTATTTTATGGAAACTTAGTAGAAGTGTCTACTTTGTAATTTTTGAGATGTAATAGTTATGTCCTAATTATCTAAAACTCTAAACCTGAAAAGATCCTCAATGTGAATTATTCATTTAATTCAATATTAAGTAAGGTTTAAGGCTGGGGCCTTATAGAAATTACTTGAATTGAAGCAAAATGATAAGGATTCAGTGGCTGTTTATGAAGTGAACATGACCATACTGGTGAGGTATGCTCCAAATCTTATCATGGATATTGATATAAAAATCAACCGCTTTTACTTAGGACTGATTCCTAGGTATCGAAGGGAATTTTCCTCCTGTGAATTCAAACGTTATGAGAATATTTTCAAATATGCAGAGAGGGTAGAGATGGAGTTTATTTGGGATCATGTGAATTTTGGATATAATGAGAATAAGTGCTCCATGTGGCAAGTGTTGGGTTAAAATCAACCAAATAAATCTAATGGTAAGAAAATCCAGTTTTCTGTTTGTGAAAAGTGTGGCAAGAAACGCCCTAGGAAATGTATTAGAAAAACTAGGAAGTGTTTTAAATGTCGTAAGTTTGAACATATGGCCGAAGATTTCAATGAAAATGATCCTAAGAACAATCCTGATAAGAAATATGTTATGTGTTTGAAATGTGGTGAGTTGGGACATTATGAAAATGTCATCCCAAAGAGAGATCCGAATGATGAAAATAAGCTAGACTATAAGAAGAAAGGTGTAGTGAGATCCATTGTGACAACATAAGTAGATGTTAGGCCATCCAATGAAATTGTATCAGGTACTTTGTTGGTTCACTCAAATTTTTCTAATGTTTTGTTTGATATTGGGTCTACTCTTTCCTTCATCTATATGAAATTTTTGGGTAAATTGGAAATATCACCTCAACAAATGAGAACTGAACTTGTCGTTAAAACACCAAGGGGAAATATTATAGAAAATAAGAATTATAAGAATCATTCTATTGTGGTCTGTGGAATTTCTTTAACTAAAAACCTTTTTGTTTTACCATTATTCATGTTTGATGTTATTCTGGGAATAGATTGGCTATCTGTTTATCATGCTATGATTAACTATAGAGCTAATGAAGTTGTTTTTCAGAAAGTGTTTCAGTTTTTATACAAGAATGAATCCATACAATTGATAATATATCATGAACCTAAGAAACATTTGAAATATGGAAATGAAAATTATCTTTCATATATTGTAGAAAACAAAGGAACTATTCATATGGATGATGTGACTGTAGTAAATGAACACCTTGACGTTTTTTCTGATGAGTTACCCGGTGTCATACCTAATCAAGAATTCAAATTCACAATTAACTGATTTCATGATTATAATACAATTTCAAAACCCCTATATCGTATGGCTGAAATAGAACTTCTTGAATTGAAAAATCAGTTGCATGATTTTCTTGATAAAGGCTTCATTCATCTTAGCACTTCTCCATGGGGAGCTGTTGTTTTTTTTATAAGAGTAAAGATGGTTTTGTGATACATTTTATTGATTATAGAGCTTTGAATAACATCACTATTAAAAACAAGTATCCTTTTCCTCATATCGATGAATTTTTTGATCAGCTCTAGGGAGGTCAGTACTTTTACAAGATTGAATTGAGATTTGTATACGATCATCTGAAGGTGAATGAGGATGACATAACAAAAAGAAGCATTTCATACAAGATACAGACATTATGAATTTGTTGTTATGCCCTTTGAGATAACTAATTAATCTTTTTTATTCATGAATCTTATGAATAGAGTATTTCATTGTATCATGGATAAGTTTGTGGTTGTATTTATTAATGACATTCTCGTATTTTCTAAAAATAAAGAGGAGCATGAAAAACATCTAAGGGTTGTTTTAGAAACCTTAAAAGAAAAGAAACTGTATGAAAAATTCAGAAAGTATGATTTTTGGTTGTAAAAAATTTATTTTCTTTGGAAAATTGTATATAATTATTGAATAATAGTTGATCCTACCAAAATAAAAGTGGTTGATGAATGACCAAGACCCACAAATGTTATAGAGATTCGTAGTTTTCTTGGATTTGTAGGTTATTACCGATTATTTCTTAAAGAACCTTTCACAGTTATCTATCCAGATAACTAAGTTAACATGGAAAGGGGATAATTTTTTTGGATAGAATAATGTGATGTTTTTAGGGACTAAAGAAGAGATTGGTAAATTCTCCCGTTTTGGCCTTGCCTTCTCGAAATGGTTAGTTTGTCATCTATAGTGTTGCTTCTTTGAAGGGACTTGGTTGTGTTTTGATGCAGAATGATCAGGTAATTGATTATGCTTTAATATAACTAAAACCTAATGAGTTAAATTATCCCACACATGATTTTGAATTGGAAGCTGTAGTTTTTTCTTTGAAAATTTGGAGGCATCATTAATATGGATCCAAATGTAAAATTTATAATGACCATAAAAGTTTGAAGTTTATATTCACTCAAAAGGAATTAAACAAGAGGAATAGAAGATGGATTAAACTAATAAAGGATTGTTATTGCATGATCAATTACTATCTTGTAAAATAAAACAAAGTGGAGGATTCCTTGAGTCGATAACAACAGACATAATTAACCATGCTACATTTGGAACACGATCCCTTGCTTAATGATTTGATGAATTTTATTGTGGAAGTTATTGGTGCAAGGAATGCATCTATTTTGTTTCAGGTTTTAATGCAGTCTTAGTTGTACAGAAGAATTAAGAGAGCATAGAAGTAAGACCATGAGTTACAGAAAAAAATGTAGAATTGGTTAAAATGGGAAAGATTCCATAATTTAACCTAGATAAAGTTTATATTTTAAGATTTGGAAAATGGTTGTGTGTGTCCTATGAATATTTTTTGAAAAAACATTTATTCTGTAAAGATAATAGTTCTCAGTTTTCGATTCATCCTGGCAGTAATAAGATGTATAAAGACCTTCGGTAGTATTACTGGTGGGATGGAATGAAAAGTGATATTGCTGATTTTAACAAGAAATGTTTGACATGTCAGTAGGTTAAAGCAGAGCAGCAGTTACTGAATGGGATTCTTCAGGCTTTTCCAGTGCCATAGTGGAAGTGGGATAATGTATCAATGGTATTTTTTGTGGGCCTACCTAAGATATATCGAGGTAATAGTGAAATTTGGGTTATTGTGGATCTCCTGAAAAGATATGCACATTTTCTTTCTATTCAAGATACATTGTCATTGGATCATCTTTCTTGATTGCACCTCAAGAAGATTATCAAGTTACATGGTGTTCCTCTTTCCATTGTGTAAAACTGGAATCCCTGGTTCACTTCTAACTTTTGGAAGGAACTTTAGAATATGTTAGGCATAGAGTTAAATTTCTGTATAGCTTTTCATCCTCAATCAAATGGGAAATCACAAAGAACAATTAAAACATTAGAGGATAATATTCGAGCATGTTCATTGGACTACCAGGGATGTTGGGATCAACATCTTTCTTTAGTTGAGTTTTCATATAATAACAGTTTACATTCCAGTATTTAGATGACCCCGTTTGAGGCTTTGTATGGAAAGTGGTGTCAGACTCCAGCTTTTTGGGATGAAGCTGGGGAATGAAATTTTATGGGGCCAGAATTAGTAGAAGAAGTGGATGAGACAGTGAAGATGATCTAGCATCACATGAGTATAGCTCAGAGCAGGAAGAAAAGTTATGCAGATGACAGAATTAAAGACTTCTATTTCTAGGTAGGTGACCTTATTTTCCGTTAAATCTCTCCATGGAAGAGTGTGATGCATTTTGGTAATAATTGAAAACTAAGTCCATGATTCATCGGTGCTTTTGAAATATTGGAAAAAGTTGGACAAGTTGTATACCGATTGGCTCTACCTCCAAGATTTTCTTTGGTACACAATGTTTTTCATGTTTCAATGTTGCGAAATTATGTTCCAGATTCATCACATGTATTGAGCCCAGATGCATTTTAGCTATAAGAGATCCTTTCTTATGAAGAGAAAAAAATTTAGATTATTGATCAAAGGGAACATATATTTCAGAATAAGGTAATCCATCAGGTAAAGGTTTTGTAGAGAAACCACATAATTGAAGAAGAAATATGGTATTTATAATATTTTATGAGGGAAAGGTACACTAAATTTTTTAATAAGTAAATAAAATTCCGAGGACGCAATTTCTAGAAGGTGGGGAAAATGTAACACCCCATGGTTTTCTAAAAATAAATTAAAATGCATGAAATTTTGTTTAATGTAGATATTTATAAGTAGACTTCATACATAATTGTATTGCTACTATTTTTTGAATTTTGAAAAATGGTAATCTATAGTTGTGTTCAGTATGTTATTTGGAGTCTATTAGAACCAACTTGTTTTTTGGTGAATAGTAATAAATAGAGTTTTGAGATTCTTTGTGTTAGTGACTCATTAATGATGTAATAATGATATAATAAATCTAGAAAAATTTTGTACAATAAAATAATTTATGAGGTTTACAAGGAGGCTTATTGCATTGGAAAATACAGGGGCAAGCCCATGGTTTTTCAAATACCACTAATGAGGTGTCCCTTAGAAATTGTTAAAACAATACCTCTTTTTCTATAAATACCAACCCATTACATAATTAATTTCATTAAAAATTCTTCTTCAATGAAGATATGGCCTCATTACCTCCCTAGTATCCCAACAAGGTTTTATCAAGCGCCCAAGGTCCTAACCTTAATGTTCTATGAGTTACTCTACAAGGTAAGAAAATTCTCAATTTCTTTCTTTTTTCCATTCACATTCTCTTTTATGTGGTATAAATTTTATGTTTCCATACCATGTTCTTATTTACTTATTATTATTGATCTATTATTTATTATTATTAACTTCTATATGGTTGAACCTTGTCCTCCCTTTTTTTAATATTTTCTAAAACCATGTTATATAGAAATTAGGCTGCTGAATATTTATAAGGGATTTCTCAATTATTCCTTTATTTTGATTTCATTTCATTTCTTATTGTTTTTTCATATCTTCTTACCCAAGAGGAATTAAATCTCTATAATTCATCTATATTCTATATTTTCTCATGTTCATGGAAAATTCATCGCCATTATTATTCTCCTCTCCCACTTATTCGAGGAATAAAAAACATCATTCTTCATGTGTTGAATTACCGACATTGTGGACGATGTGATTTCAATTTCCAATAATTCTTTCAAATATGGTCATGAAACCATATATAATATTGAACCTGGTTATAATATATGTATAATGACTCATCCATGGTTCTGGAATTATTTTGTACTCATGGTTTTAATTTATAAGACAAAATTAGGTTGTTATTATCAAAGAACTACTAAAAGGATCTAGATGAACATCATTGATTTTTTAACTTATGAATTATCCTCATATAAAACATCAAAATGATAAATGGAATAAATTATGGTATTGTAAATATGTAAATACCTTCCCATTCTAATTCTAGAGTTTCACTACCAATCGGCAAGAACATCCATCATGAACCAATCATTGAAATCATGTATTGAACTCACCTAGAATTGTGCACGGAATAAAATACTAACAATTAAGGGGTGAAATGATGTTATGAAATTAACATATAAGATGATATAAACATTAAAATGTTTCTGTAAAGTACTAATAACACTCTATTAACCATTATATAGGATGTTTAGTCAAGTTTTATGTATTATAGTCCTGAGTTAAGGGAATTATTAACCAAATTTACATTATTTGGGTTAACCGTCTACTTCATTATTTATGTGGTTTTAAAATTTATTGGGTGATGGGTTTTGATTATATTATGTTTAATGGTATCTAATTAAAATGTATATACATATTCCATCCACTTTATCAAGTCTCTCTTCAATTGTATGATATTTAGAAGAGGATTTTCTTTTAAAATCCTCCTTTCAAATTATGTTTTACAAAATCCCAAAGAAATGTTTTTATGATATTATTCATGTTGTATGATTATGTTCTAGAACTTGTGAATTGTTTATGATGAAGTATGGGACCTATATTTCTCTCCAATTCAATGGGTATGTGTATGTTTGAGTTCGGTCGTATGGTTACTCCAAGTGTGACAGTGATGGTTACACAAATTGTAAGGTAGTCTTGAGGGTTACAAATTATAAGGTAGTCGGGAGAGTTACAAGATTTTGTATGTAATGCCTCAAGATACCTTTATCGATGTACTTAATTTCTTATGTATTGTGGAAATCTCATGTTTTTCAAAGTAATTATATATATACAGTTGATAATTATGTCTTTTGAAAATGATTTAACAGGTTACAAATATTCATGTTCTAATGTGTTCTTTCATTCTTTTTATTCCCCTTACAGAAGTTCTTATGCTCATC
The DNA here is from genome assembly GCA_963277665.1 of Viscum album. Classification (NCBI taxonomy): domain Eukaryota; kingdom Viridiplantae; phylum Streptophyta; class Magnoliopsida; order Santalales; family Viscaceae; genus Viscum; species Viscum album. The sequence goes on from OY728133.1 coordinate 624,334,100, forward strand.
GCAAGTTTTAAATGATTTTCACTGGTTAAGGGATGTGTAAGAGAGATAATGAAGCCATGTTAAATGTGGAATAATTTTCAAGGAATCGTGTCTTATGTTTTAATGTTTTATATTTTGAAAAAAAATAGAAACTGTTTTTATGGTATCCACTCTATAACAATGTGTAATGTTGTGAATGTATTATGTTCCAATTATCTAAATCTATAGAACATAAAATATCCTCAATTTAAAAGGTTGTTTTTTCTTGACTAAATTTAAGATTATATATGTAATAAGAATGGGTCCTTATAGGGATGATGGTACATCACATATTGTAGGGGTACACAAAAATCGATAATTATTTATTTGAAAATATCCTAGCTACTGAAACTAATGAGATTGACACCGTGTAATCGTTATAGTACACGATATGTCGTGAGGGTTCTCACTATTTTATACATCAATGATTTGTTACTTGATTCAAGAAATTACTCCACTATTACAACCTTGATTCTACCTATGATTTTTGGATCTAGTATCATAATGTGGATTTTGGACCTCTGGTTTCTAGAAACTCAAATCCAGTGTGACTTTTAGTGATCCCATATAGGCCTCTCACACGATGTATGCCTTGATCTTTCCATATTCACTGATTTATTAAACAATAATAAAAAAACATCCACATCTAGTAAAAATTCCATATTAAACATTTTTTCTTCTATTCATCCATTTTTCTGGAATTCATCATGATTTCGAGGGTTCGATCAATCTTGGTACCACCCAAAAACGTAAAAGTGGGACTGTAGGGTCCTACCAGTGGCATACACAAAAAAAATTGTGGTAAAGGGACTAAAAGACACGTTTAAACAATCATCTCCAAGGGTTCATGGCCAATAATCCCAAATAAGGAAAAACAGGGTAATATAATAATTTAAATAAACAACTTAATCATTACACGGGCGCATACTCTGGCCACAATTGGAACAAATAAATAAAATTGATTGATAAGATCAATAAACATAATCAAAGAGGGTTAAACCAAAAAATGAAGAGTGATATGTGGATATTTGATCATTTATCACTGAATAATGTGCTCACCTATTATTTAAGGAAGAATTTTTGTCCACTTCTCTTTGATCTGATCCAATATGGCATTTCGTCTCCTTTTGAGGTGATTCACCAACGGATGGAGAAAGTATATGACCTCATAAGATCCCATGATTATGATGCTAACTCTAAAAAAATATTAATTAAAGAATTATTATTTATTTTTTAATGTTAAATTAATTATGAAACTAATTTTATTAATTAATGTACTCATTGAACATACCAACAACAGATGAGATGTCCGAACGCCCCGCACTGACCTATTTTAGGCCATACCAAGTATAAAAACTTTATTCTAGACTCTAACCCAGTATTGTTTTATGAACCGAGCTAATATTTATTATTTATATTATTTTCATTAAACAAATTTACAAAAAAAATATTAAAAATATTAAAATATTTTTATAAAATTAATTTCGGGAACATCGGGTGTCTTAATCACACGTCGTCTCCAAGACTAGCCCCAGAAATATGTATAGAATTATATCAATTTTTTAAAAGGAATAAACACAAAATCTACATAATTATTTACATAAATATTTTCATACCTAAAATTTAAACTAAACATATAATTTGGGATACTAAGACATCACTTATATCTCTTTCTCCAAGGAATTGACCTACACATTTTATGTTCTACCATAAAACACAAAACATAGGGATAGTTTGTCCATGTAGTGTCCGGTCATGTCAAACCTCTATCACCACTGAGTGTTCTCAAAATATTTATCTATCATCGATATCCATCTCTCTAAAGTTTGTGACATGAATGGGGTCATTCACATATCTCATCAGATGCAAAAAATGGAAGACATCGTGAACCCTCTCTAACTATGGGAGTAGGCCAAGGAGGTAAGGAAACTCATAAACCCTCTATATGATCTCGAATGGACCGATGAACCTCAAGGATAGCTTGAATATCTGAATGGACCAAAACAATCATAATCATGGGTTGGATCTCAGGAAAACATGGTTTCATTTTTCAAAACTACAAGGTTCTATGATCGAAATCTGTATAAGTTTTATTTCTGCTCTATGCTATCTTTATCATCTCGTGTTTGACCTAGTATCTCTTCGTCCTCACCCACACCATCTATGGGACCATAAAATATGTATTTTCAATCTGAATACCACATAACAGTGGCCTCAAGGGTCTCTCGTACATGGTATAAATATCCTCTATGATGATGGTAGTGTGGTAGCTTTTTTGTATGCAAACTCTACCTAAGAAAATTAGTCATCCCAATTCTGACCAAAGCCCAACACACAATCATCGTTATATCCTGAAAAACCAAGATAGAGGACATGGTATTCCGATTAGTCGGGGGGTGATAGGGATTAATTATCATCCTTTGGGTCTCTAATTCTTCCTAAATCCCTCTTTACAATATGGATGTAAACCACACATGACGATTGGAGAAAATAATCAAGGGATACGAGTGAAGGTGAATGATATTTTGTATGTAAAACTACCCCAAAATATCTATTGAACTCAGCACACTGATAGCATGGAATTGTGATAACTTTATGAGTCGGCCAACTATCACCCAGATGGAATCATTTCAATTAACTATCCAAGGAATCCCTATCCTAATGTCGAAGTATATTTAATCCCACTTCCACTCAAGGATGTCAAGGGGAAAAACCAGTTGGAACTTGTTGCTCAACATTCAGCTAATACGAGGTGAGGCATCAAGAGATGAACTCAGTTTCACTTCACATCATTCCAAACATCCAAAACTACTGCTGAGGGTCTCTATAGATGTTCCTCGCACTAGGATGTAGAACTAGGGGAGAATTTTGTAACACTCATATCACCTACTCCCTCATCATTGATGGGACTAGATTTCATCCCTAGAAATGGGTGATAAGATTCCCTCCTTTATAATTTTCATTTAGTGAACCCCCTGGATACCTATTTATGTAATTACTTATAATAGATGTCTCCCATCTATGATTCTCCAACATTATTTAGAATCAGAGGATTCAGTTCCATCATCTATAGAAAAGTCGTACCCTCTTGCTCCCATAGGGTTATCTACAAAGAAGCAAACTACTCTAAATACCTATGTACCATTTGAGACTATGACTTCCTGCTAAACGTATCTACTACTATAATTCACATCCGTATAGTATTCTCTATCAGGAAGTGAATGTATAATAAAAAAACATAACTATCTTCGATGTATTAGAATCAAATATCTCTTTGTGATGATGTACCAGAGACAATGATCGTCCGAGTAAACCTTAAAGCCCTCCCAAGAAGGCAATATCTCCAAATCCTCATGGTGATGGAAAATGATTCAAAATTTAGGTTGTGATTCACATAGTTCTTCTTGTAGGGTCATAACTAGCTCGACTTGTATGTGATAAATTTCTCCGGCTACATCAACACGCAACCAAGCCTAGTTTCCGAGGCATCTTAATACACTATGTACTCCATGTCATACACTAGTAGTCTCGACACAAGATCACTTATCATACTCATCCTTAACTCCATTGAGTCCCTTCAAGACTATTAAGTCCACTAATGGTTTAACTTTTTAAATAAGGGCGGTGTAAAGGGATGTAATTCTTTAAAACTCTTCCAATAACCTATTATCATAACCTAATAATACACAAATTGCCACACCATGGACACGCTCTTGGGTTGAACCCAATTAAGAAATGAATCTACCATTTTTGTGGCAATTAAGAAACCATGCTAACCAATGGCATCCCCTATAATGTTAACTTAGTGAATCTGGTCATCGAACTTCTAGAGATTTCCATAAAACTGGTTCTCAAAAAAAAACCAAGAACAATCCTCATGTGCTCTGAATGATCCTCCTCTAATGTATAGTAGAAAAGTATGTCCTAATTGTAGAAAATACCAAAATTTTCCAAGCACGGTTAGAATAATTGGTTTATAAATTCCAAAAAAATAGAGGTGCAATTCTTCAAACCAACGGAAATCACTATGAACTAATAGATTCCTTTTCTTTCTCAAAATTATTGTTTTGGAATATTAGGCTCATGAACCCTAAAACAATGGTATCTAGAAATAAGATCAATCTCTGAGAATTACCTCACCCCTCTCAACTAGTCAAATAGGTCATAAATTCTTATCATAGGGTAATTTTTTTATCATGGTATGGTTTAGGAAAAGGAAATTAATTCATATCCGTAAGACCCATAATCCTTTTTCATGAACAATACTGTAGCTTCCTAGGATGACTCATTAGTACTAATGAAATAATTCTCTAAAAGGTCCTAAAACTATAACTATAGATCCAAGATCTTGTTAGGGGACATACGATATGATAAATAATATATCCGAGTAGTACCCAAATAAAATTCAAGGAAAAATCCTTCTCCCACATTTGAGGTAGTCCATGAATGTCCTCAGGGAAAAGGTCAATACAATCCTCCACAACTGATTTAATTCATATGACTAATGATATTTCTTGACCAATGGATATAATTTCCAATTTATGGGTGATGGGCTTTAGCCTCCTTCTTTTAGAACATAATCTTCCCACCATGAGATCTCTCTCTCCCATAAAGATGAACCTCATCCCATTAGAAAAAAGGAATTTTAATTATCTATGGTGACATTCAATTTGGTCTTTGTCCATGGACAAACAATACATACCTATGATGAAGTCATAGGTTTCCATCATGGTGACCAAAATTTACCACATTAACCTCTCTACACCAGGTGATAGCTCGCACTATGGGATGTTAAAAGATATAAAAGAAATGATATCAATTGAAACCTCAAGAAAAAGACGTCGAGCTAGAACCTCAATTGAGTGATCCAGCTCTCTCAATAAGAGTATAGAGATGAAGAAATAAATGAAACTTGTGTCCATTAATACTAAATAAAGAGTATAATAAACACACATTGCAACTATAATAATCTCATGCACAACGGGGACATAAGCATCTAAAGCCATGAAATTTCTGTAGCCATGGATGCCAACTCCCTGAGCCTGATGTGGGATACAAGGTGGTAGCAGTCAATGTATATCATTATGTCATCTCCTACCCATAGCCCGTGTTTCCCCTCTTCCTGCTCTATCTCTCTAGGGACCACACTAACATCACCTAGGATATCCATGATCATGGGTTTTACTGTATAGTGGTGGTTTATTAGATACCTTTTTATGATCCTCATCACTTTTAGTTACGATGTCATGTGCATTCTGACAATTCCCAACAAATGTATATCATCATTCCAATCCATGATTCCCTGTTAATTTTTACTGTCATTATGCCATAAGACCATGTGCCTGAGTCAGATCAGAAAAGGATCTCCTTCTCTGAGATCCCCCTATTAGAAACTTCTAGCTGCAACCGACAACTAAACACTATGATGCCCACTTCTAGGAACGTCTATCTAGAATGAATCTAAAATAAATCTCTCTATTTTGAATCACCCCTATATAACCACTACATAGAATTGGACTCACAAGGAAACCAAGCAAGAAAATATATCTCTTGGGAGTCCCTTATCAAATATTAATTCTCGAAAGTAGCCATCATGGATCATGTCAATGAATTATTGGGTATGGTCAATAAACCTTACTGCATACTCACCCACCATCATCCTCCATTATGTAGCTCCATAAGCTCTTGAATATAAGCTGATCACAAATAAGAGGGGTTGTACTCCTCACAGAACAACTGCTAGATGTTGGGCCATTAGTGTGTCGAATCATTGTGTATCTATATAACAAATATCTGTCAACCCCGATAATATTTATGGAAAGGATAACTTCCAATGAAACCACATGATCTATTGGGGTCTGAATAAGATAGAATATTTAGACCATCAACTCAAGGAAATCCTACACTACCTGAGGTTCTGGCTCACCATGGAACCTCAATTTCCACTGTTGCTGGAAATCAAGGAGGGCGCTAAGACTTCACACATCCTTCACCTACTCAAATGGGATGATCTACTTCTCAATAGGTGGCTGTGTTTCTACTTGCCCACATAAAGGTAGAAGCTTATTGGATGGAACTATAACTAAGGAATCATCGCTCATTGAATCAACATCTCTATTGGGATCAAATATACTATTTGGGTGTTTTCACAATGGCATATTAAAATTTAAACAAAAAGTACCAAATTTAGATGAGAACACACACACACACAGATATATATATAACAATAATGGTTATCTGAATCAAGAAGTAAAATCAAAGACTCAATATTATTTTATGCATGTACCATTGATACCTTCAATCAACGTCTCAGTATAACTAGCCGACAAGTAGGTATTTAAGGTCTTAGTGAATGGATACGTTGTCTTCCCATACTATCATAGGATTCCCTAACTTGAGAGACATAACAGAGACACTCTAACACTATTTGACTAATCCAAAACAAATCCTCATAAGTGGAAAACTCAAAAAACAATTCTAAAGATTGAAAAAACTTTGATATTAATTTATCATGACCCAACCCATGATTGGGATCAAGCCAAAACTACCCTAATACCGCCCACATAGGACATAATCTAATAACCAGTACCAATGGAATAACTAACATGGGAAACCCATTTTCCTATTTCCTTATATTGACACACACAACCATCTATATGCATAAGTGTAGAGGAGTGAAAGTAAAATTTGAAAAAAAACATGGGAAAACCCATGCTTTTAAAACCTATATACAGTAGATAAGTACGGTAGTGTAAACTGAAGAGAAAAAGGGATAAATATATTCCAAACAAGAAATATTCCTCACCCTAAAAAAGATAAAAAGAAAAATTCTTAGTGAACCTAGCTCTTAATCTCCAATGTGTGACCAACTTATACGGTCTAATGTACTAGGTATCCCTGGGCTCCTCTAAAGTCAATGATGACTTTTCTGTCTTCTTTATAACATAAGAAACAAGCGAAAAAAATCCCATGTAAGGTTTAGTATATATATAACAAGTAGAATGTTCGGAAATATTAAGGGGTTTAGTAAGATATAAAATATAAGTAAAAACACAGTAGATAGTATACATGCTGCAACTAAACCCAAGAACGAAAAAGAGTAACCTCTTCCAATCATAATGGGCTCAACATGATGAGTAGATGAACTACACATTGAGTTTCTGCCACCCATCATTAGAGAGTGAACTTATCCAACCATGAGAAGATAAATATGAAAATAATATGGCCTATAGTGCATGTATTATCATCTCATGAAATGAGAATATACTAATTCAAAGGTAAGGGTACAAAAGTATATATATATTCCCTATCGAAAGAATCCCAATCAAGAGAGAAAGGGGATCTCGATCTGACAACTCATCCAAGGATAATAGTTTCCAATAGCTATAAAAGTCTTTCAATGATGAAAAACATCTTACACATCATCTCATAAGAATATGTTTATTTCAAAAAAGACTCATATTTATGCCACAGATCCATGGGGCCACAAACTCTAAGTATAAGACCCACACCCTAGTATGCCCGGGGGTTCCACTCTGTAATTTTCTATAGAGAACCCATGACCAAGCTGATTGAGGGTTTAACTATAGTTTAACAAGGAATAACGCCCTATCTAATATGGTGTTATACTCGCCAGGAAGAGGAACCACACCCATAATGATGAGGGGTTCGACACTATAGGTCAATGACCCTCAACTTGTTGCGACAGGGGGTGGTGGTTTCACTTTGGTCAAATAGAACCAACACACCATCTAATAGGGGGTCAACTCGGAAGGTAGATGACCCATGCCAAAACTAATTAGTGTTCCACTATACAGGTGAAGGAACTACACCTTGGTGAGACAAGGGTTTTAAATATGGTCATTGAGGAACTATGCTCTATCTGATAGGGGGTTCTACTCAGTAGGTAGATGTAGAGTACATCTACCATATTGATTGGGGGGGGTCCATTCTATAGGAATCCAATGGTGATTATTCCTAAACACTTCCATCATCAAGAATCACCTCAAAAACGTTCTATTTACAAAACATTCGACATCATATCTTCAACGAAACAAGAGAGAGAACTATCACGTTCTCTATGAAAAAACACAGAGGATAGACTACTTTTGGTCCAAGCTTTGAGTCCAAATGAAGGAGATATGAAGAACCAAGGGATACAAGAAATGTGTGGAGACCCACACTATGTGTGATCTTGCTTATTAACCTAGAAATTTATCTAAGGGTCCACTATTTTCTAACCATGTAAGAGTACACAACATGGGGGGGATATAAATAGTGTGCCTCTTCACATGTGGTGCCGCCTATGTGAGCTGGTTGTGCCTGTGTACTCGGGGACATAGCCAATTCATGGTTGTGTGATCCATCACAAGACCCGTACACATAAGGATTCTAGTATGTCTGGTTTAGTAGGGATACATTCCTTTCCATTCTTATATATTAAATAAAAAATAACCCAAAAAATGGATGGCTATATGTAGTGTTTTCATCATGATACATATGGATTAGTTGAGTTTTCAATAGTTTTCTAGACATGAAATCTATTCCTTGATACAGTAGTTATACCACAGATCCTACCTTGATTAGACCCTTGTTTTTTGGATCTAGTGTCGACTATAAGATCCCGGCCCTCCAATGGATGAGAACTGTAACCCTGTGTGATTCTGAGCGACCTCGTACACGCCTCTTTCTCTACACATGCCCCAATCATTAAATATTCATTTATTCAGTCCCTGATCATAAAAATGATCCTCCAAAACCCATTACCAAGCAATATCTAAGCATTTTTTTGAATACGTCCCTTGTTTTTGAAACTTTCATGATTATGTGCATCAGATCGATCTTGGTAGTGCCCAATAATGTCGAACAAGCACTGTGGGGTTTTTTTATTAGTGATGAACATAACGAAATAAGGGTGAAATGATCCAAATTTTTTAAATGATCATCGAATTAAATTCAACGACAAGGATCAATAATCAAGAAAATTACACTATCATAACAATTGAAATAACCAAATTAATTGGAACATGGGCACATGCACACCCAAAAATTGTCACAAATTTATAAAAGGGATTGATATTCACAATAAACATAATAAAAGAGTATATACATGAGTATTTACACATCTTAATTAGAAAATGGATCATTCTTCATTAAAGAATGCACTCACCTGTGATTGAAGGAATTCGTTGCATTCTCTTCACTCATATCTACCTCGATCCAACATTTGATCGTCATACGAGGTGGTTCGCTAATATAAATAAGAAGAATAAAGTGTCGATATATTTTAGGGTTAGGAAGTAAACCATGTTAAAATCATCATGTAAGTATTCTTATATAATTGTTTCAAGGATAAATAATTTAAAAAATTCAATAAATTAACGTACCGCTAACAGGAGAGTGGTCTGAATGCACCATTCCAACCTATTTTTGGTCAAACCTAGGGTAAACACCAAATTTTGAAATATACCATAGTCTTGGATTTATGATCCAATACTTCATTAATTATTTATACAATTTTATTGTAGAAACTATATGCACTTAATAAAAAATATATTTAATATTTTTATAAAATTTATTATGGAAAAAATAGGCCTCCTAATCATATGTTGTATCAACACCAAGCTCTGAAAATGTAGGTAGAAATATTTAAAATTCTTAAAAGGGAATAACCATGTATCTATATAGATTATATATGTCCCTTGAAACCTATACATTTAATTATGGTTTTCTCAATTTTTTCTTTTAATTAAGAATGAAATATTTCAATACTGTTTTGCTCAAATGTTTCTTAATAATGATCTTAATAGATATTTTTCAATTGATTCTCATTTATATAACTAATTGATTGATTACATAGTTGGGTGTTTTAAAAGTCATAAAAATGTGATTTTTTATCAATTTACTATACTTGGTTTTTGTAATTTATTAAATAAATTCTATTATTCAAAAGTGCCACAACATAATTTTTTTTCATTATAAAAGAAACAACTTTTATTTAAAAATCATTAAAATAAAACCATATTTATATAGCAATAATACATAAATTTTGGTCTTGGTGTAGTTTATACATCATAATAATATCTTGAAACCAAAATCATTTCTGATGGCTGTGAAAGGTTGAAATATATGATGTCTATAGGAGCTAACTTTGTACTATAAGTAACTCATTAATCCACTTATCCAAAATTAATATTTCAAAATATACATTGGTATTACATTTGGATACATATGTGACAACCAAAATCTGTATATAATAACTAATCTATAGATATATAATGATTCACTTGATAATGAACTCACCTTAAGCTTACCTTGCTTCTAGGTTGAGTTCCTCTTCTAATGTCCTTTATTACCACATGAAAAACATACTACTTTATTTTCCATTCTCTGTATTTGGATCTTCTTCTTCATGGGAGGATGGTGTTTTGGATCTTTATACTTTCTGTGAGTATTGTTCCACTTTACATTGTTCTTATTTTTTTTATTCACTATAGGGGCTGCGGGTTTTCAGGCCCCATGTCCTTTTCCACTTGGTGAATCTGAGTAAGAAGTTAAAAAACAATATTATCATTATATATCAAATTATAAATGGTAAAAAAATAGATATAATAATGGGTAGTATATAAATTATGAGATCTATGTGTATATCATCTAGGAATTTAATCCCCAAGATTTATAACAATTCAATATAGCAATAATATTTACTACATGAGGCATAGTTGGCACCGACTCTCTAATCTTGGTTGTAAACAAAGAATTAGACATATCATATCTCTCCTATATCACATTCTCTTGATAAATATTTATAAGGTGACACATCATGATATATGAATACATGTCCTCATATTTCTTTATAATATAATTGGTAATATATGATATAATTAAACACTAAAAATATATGGAATCATCTGAAATATTCCCAAAGAAAGATAACTCTTCCTCACTAGACACATTATTAGGTGCTTCTGCACTAAGTTCTTTAGGAACGCATAATTTCTTATCATGTAGTAGGATAAAACATAAGAACCTTTTATACAATTTATAATTTTTTCCTTTGATAATGTTTTTCTTCTCATGTGTGGATCACAATTCTATGTTTGATGTCATATTTATTATAGATTTTAAAAATAAGAAGAAACTTTTTTGGCACCTTTTCTAATAAAAGATGATATATAAATAAATATTGTATTTATTAATCTCATAAAATTTTATTGAAACTAAATATCCCAAAATATTAGCTTAAAAATATATTATTTTTTGTATATTCTAGTTGCAATGATCCTTATTCCCCTACTCATCACCCCCAATTTGGCGGGTCATGCAATTTCAATGGTTCAAGGTAGGCATTCCAAATTCAAACTTCATTAATTCATTATTAAATGATATATAGAATGAAATCCCCAATCATGAAATTATTAAAATGCTTTCCCTAAACTTTTTACTCATAGTTACACAAAGTCATGCATCGACAGTCAACCATTAATGTGAACTATGTTATGTCTAAGAAATCCTTCATGTAAAATACCCCAATAATTGAGTATTCCGCGACATTGATAGATCAGGTATATTGAACTATGGTATGATTTTAACTTATGTTTTGGAAATCAATACCGATATAATATATATATTTTAGGGATTTTATCATTGTTCATTAATTAACCATTTTTTCTTAATTACAAGACTGTTAATGTTAGGTTGATTTAATTAAGTGATTAACCATTTCTAATATAAAATTTACCCATAAGAAATTATATTTTGGTTATATCATTCATGGTCTCAAATTATTTAGTTTATGTGATCATGGAAAAACTTCCAAAATGATATAACCGAGAAAATAAGTTGATATAAAATAATAAAGTGGTATGATCATGATCTTTCATCAATTAATAATTTATTTAGAAAATAAGAAACTAACCGTCTTTCTTAGGGGAAAACACCATGAACCATATTATGGCACATTTTGTTGCTTTCAACCTGTCTAACCATGTACCTATTAGATTGGTTTCACCTCAACTTCAAAATTAAACCTCCTCCAAAATCTTAGGATCTATATCAATTACATATTCTTTTACTCAAACAAATGTGAGAGGAACCAAAGTATTTGTTAGGAGGTTTACAAAAAAGGATCATTGGGCTCAAAAAAACATAGATAATGAGAGGTTTATTACATGCATGAGATAAATATAATTTAATAATAAATTAAATGGAAACTAATCAATTCAAAATTATAGTCGATGCACCTGATCATGTATATACAAGAAATGAATTACATATTAAATCAAAAATATCATTAAATTATATTAATTATTGTTTAATATAAATAAAACATGAATCAATTAATGATATTCATTAATTAATATATTATTTTATATTAATTTTTATCCAAATTTTTATTAACAATACCATGCATAAGAAATTTATGAAAATTAAATAAAATTATTAAAAAATAATAGTGTAAAAAAATATACCATATAGGTAACACAATGAGTACCCATCTAAACTACCCAATGTGTATTATATTTTTATATTTTTTACTCATTATATATATATATATATATCATAAATATAGTAAGTTCAGGTTGTTTACTATCATCTTAATGACCACACATAAGACCTGATATTTATGTAGTGTTTTATGTTTCAATGCGTGTAGAGAGATGACTATATCATGACATAAACACAATTTGTAGTTTAGAACTTGAAAAAAATATTAATTAAACATTATATATATATATATCCTACTATAAGGTATGTTCTTTCATGATAAGAACCACAGAAAACTCAAGTTGATAAAGTAAAAGAAGTGTGATTAATTAATTTTAATTATGTGTAATTTTTTTAATATACATGAAATATATAATACAACTACCTAAAATTTATATTTATGACTTAATATATGTCATAGATTCCTAGGGACACAACATGTTAGGATGCCATAAAAATTAATGGACTATATGAAATTTACATGGGCCACACAAAATGTGGTCACTGAGTTACATGGTCACTAGTCTTGTAGATCTTACGTGGACATAAATGAAGGATCATTGACTAATGGACTACACATTGTGTATAGATTTTACATGTCATGTAGTCTGTATGATCATGTGCTAGGATGGAATAGTATACACATGATGTTTTTAAATACACATCATGTGTAATAAATGCACGTGACTCGAATTAATCCGAAATTAATTCTTCGTTTATTGAACATGGGAAAATGACATGATAAAATTAGATACACTACCTCAAATCCATTATTATCCACCTATCATTCCCAGAACCACTCAATGATTTCTTCCAATGTACTTTATTCATATGATTAATCAATTTTAATATATTTTTAAGAATGAAGAAAAAATAGTAGATCCAGTGATTCAGATTAAAGATCGTTTAAATCAAAATTGAAAAATAATGATAAATGATTAAATTAATCAATTATATTTAAATAATGATAAATAATTACATGAATTTTATGATACCACTTCGTGGTTCTAGGAAAAGAGGAATCCCCATATGGGCCATTTCGTACTCATCATTTTTCATAATCGATTATTAATATGATATTTATATGTTGACAAAGGATATGATGAATGGGAAAAAAATATAATAACAGTTGATGATTGATCACTGGAACTATGTTGCATAATCATCCCATATTATTAATATGCAATTTAAATAATTAAATAATTACCTTATTATTAATTCATTATTCATTAATAGATATGAATACATATACATATCATACCATCAGTGTGTTGTATAAATATAGAGTAGATTCCCTCCAATGGTGAACCAAATGTGTTCGAGAAATCTATGAACATTGTCATAAAATTCTTTAGATTCTAGCATGGTAGATCATGATTCTTACGTCCCTCACATTTGATCACCTAACGAATTTCATGATGATTTTTTCTCTTTGATCTTTCTAGGCTCAAGATTAGTGGTGGAGAAATATCTCACTCCATTATTGAGAGAATTATTTGTGAGGGAGATCTCTTTTGTCTCAATAGAATTATCTCTGGATGTTATTGTGTATAATAATAAAAATCCAAAACCCAAATAAAAATAATATATTTGGGTTTATATACCGATAGGATTAGATAATAATAATTTTTTATGTAATTTTTTTATTTTTCATAATTACTATGGGACCCCATCTCAATAATAATAATAAAATTATTATACCTTGACATGTGCTAAACTAATAAATTAAATTAAATATTATTTAATTAAATAATATTAAATATAAATTATTCATCATTTGATAATTAATATTGATCAACCATTCCTCCAAAATATGTATCACAACAAGGATAATTAATATTTATATAATAAATAAATCTCACCACATTATTATCTAACAAATAAATAAATATGATATTCACTATATGGAAAATAAATATATATTAAATATTATGATCATAAAATATTCTGTTGAATAACTGGTGAAAGAATATAACTGATCAAGAAAATAAGAGTAATTATTAAACCATGTGTGTGAATAATATTTATTCAACTTGTAAAATAGTAAATAACATAATTATTAAAAAAAGGATTTGGATACATATAGTGTGTGAACCACTAGGCCTCTATCTTAGTGTCATTAGATGAATAATCCCAAAGTCTAATGTCACTATCTAGAAACATGACAAGGCACCCAGAGAGAAATAATTTAATGTAATAAATTACATCAAAAAACATACATAAACTTACATTAGAATATTATATATTTATCTCTATATATCCAATCATTCATGCTTCATGCTGGTTCCACAAAAAAATGTTCTCATTAAGTATTTATTTGATTTTTTTAAATTTTTCTTTCCTATAGAACCCAATGGACATGGATTTATTTTGGATATATCATTCCCATCAAAAGGTATGAGATATCAAATTATATTAAATAACCGAAGAGGAAAATATTTTCATGAATTATTCATTAGTGAAATATTAATCATGATGCAAACAAAATATCATACTTCACCATGGGAACATGTCTTCACTATTTTCATCAACACATCAAAGTAAATGTCTCAAGACATTCATTAATTATAATATTAATGTCTAAGGACCAATACACAAGTCCAAATATAGTGACAATAAATGACACAAATAAATGTTTATTTTATATGGATGGGGCCCTTCTATAATAATTTTATACACTAGAATTTCATGATGTCCTAACCTGGGTTCCACACACTTGTGCACCGATCCGACTGGTCAAAAAACCTCATGAATGCCTTGATGTGTGAAAAAACCTACCGAATAGTGGTGAGGGTATACTATCAATAATGTGAAGACTATATCCTATTTATTAAAGTAGCACAATAATAGAAATTAATAAGAATAACCAAATGATATAACTAATAACCAGTCAAACTAGTATCTCATGATGAAAAAAATCATAAAAAATATATAAAACTCAAGAGAAGATGTGTCATTCCAAATATGTGTCTTGATTCAAATGAAAAACTAAAGGAAAGGCACACTGCCACTCTCAAGTTGGTCCTAACACCAGATATGGTAACCTCATCCACTTCCCATCATGAATTATCCATATAACAAGTTTTTTATTCCGTTTTCCTTTCGCACAAAGAGAATAGGTTACTTTAGGTACTTATCATGAAACCCACGTAGTGTGTGAAAACAACTCAGTAAGTCGGCACCAATGGTGTCAAAATAACATTCAGTCAACAAAAATGTATGTTTTTGAATAAATAATTAAATAAAATAAGTCAAGTAAAAAAGTTTTCATGTATTCAATTATTCATTATTGAACCACATAAACCCCTAGGTTCTCAAGGACACCCAAACCATCAATAACTCCCTCATATAGTGCCATTGTATAAACTATACCTAAGGGATATCAGAAATCACAATACCATGTTTATCAATTTTCATTTCATTTCAATACATTTTATAGAGAATTTGAACCATTTTCCAATGCCATTATTTTTGGCCCAGAAATCAATGGCTAGGACCCCATGGGTTTTTGAAGTAGTAGTCCATATCCTAAATTAATTTATCACACTTATCATATAGGTGGGTTTTGAAGAAGTAGTGCATGTACCATACTCATTATCACTATAGGATTTTGAAGTTGCAGTCCATGTCCCACACATGTTTATCAATTAATAACACAAATGGAATTTTGAATAAACATTCCTTCTCCCGCACAAGATTTTCAATCAATCAAACAAGTGGGATTTGAAGCAGTATCCCATGTCCCACATTCATTATCAGTATGTTTTTTGGAATCAGCAGTCCATGTCCCACACACAATTTCTAATCAATCACACAAATCACATATATTACATTTTTTCAGGTTAATCGTCATTAACCCAATGAAAAAAATTTCATAATGATATGAAATTAAAATTTATCATATAAAAACACTATTAAATAATTTAATCACACGAAATAATATATGAAATTCACCATTAATGTATTTTTCAGTATTTAATTAACATAATCCTTTAACCTGTTAAGGATAAGTCAACAATATCATAAACCCCATTTTAAATTAATTCTTATCACATTAAATGACCAAATAAAAAATACTAATTTCCCAAAAATTCCATAATCATAACATTGCAATAATTATTTAACCAATAAAATAATCCAAATTCCACCAATTTTAATTGCCCAAAATTATCCCAAACCATTTTCTCATGGATATTAAATTAAATAAATTTAGTCATTAATGAAATTTTCAAATCAAGGAAATTGATAATTTTAAAATTACAAACACATAATTAATAAAATTCCATAGGATTTTCAATTTAGGCCACCTAACAAAAGTTCATTGATGAAAAATGTGAAACGGAAATCCCAAATTTAAGTGGAACAACCAAGATCAAAATAAAGAACATGATCTAGATCCGAAACCAAGATCCAAGATCAAACAAATTAGAAAAAAAATCCTCAACCTAGATCCATTTCAAATGGAGGAAAACTAACCCATTTTATCAATAAAGAGATATAAGGGAGAGATAGAAAGCAAATTTAGATGATTATATCTTACTAAGAGAGGTGAAAATCTTCAACCCAAGAATCAAATAGTCAAGAATAGCGGTGATAAGGCATTGAATCCATCCAAAAACCTCCAATAATGATATAAATTAATTTAGGGTTGAGTTATGAGGATTATGGATGTAAGATTATTGTTTGGGATATTTCTAATGAATTTTAAGTTGATTAAATTCCCAGGTGTATGATTTCCTACTTGGCGCGAATGATTTTCCCTAACCATGCGCCTAACACTATGCCTCCTTCCAGGGGATACATGGTTACAAATAGAAGAGACCAATATTTCAAAAATGGTGTGCTAACCATTAAATCCCACTTTTCTTGGGGTTCCATTGTTTTCTAGGGTAGGGTGAATTGTTTTTGAAAACCATACACAAACTGTGCACTTCCCAAAAACCATACAAAAAATCCTAAATCAACCAAAACACACCCAAGCTAAAACCCAGAAAAAATAATCAAAATAAGAGGAAATATTACTTTTAAATTATCGTGAGACATTGATAAAAAAGTTCAGGATGTTACAATCTTATTACCATATAATAGCTCATCCTTATGTTTTACTCCCAATAATCTCTAGGATTCTAAAAAAATGATCAGGCCACTGAGCCCACATATTCGCTTCACTCTCCTAAATTTCATCATGAACATGCCCATAGTGCCACAATATATGGACTATCAAAATGACCATTCCCTATAAAATATTCTCACTATGATCCAACAAACATATCATATGATCCTAAAAAGATGAAACCGTATCAATATCAACATCATAAATATATATCACATGAGAAGGGCCAGGTTGATTACACTAAAGCAACGACACATGAAAAGCATCATGCATAAGACTATACCAATTTGGAAGATCCAATTGGTATGACATCATCTTTATTCTCTCCACAGCCTCAAACAGTCCAAATATCCTAGGTGACAACTTACTCTATCTATATATCCTAAGATAACCCAATATAGGTTACACATGAAAGAATAAACAATCTCCCAGTATAAACTCTAGGGGACATAAATTTATATCTGTACAAAAATTATTCCAATAATAAGACATATCAATATTATTCGGAGTTAGATGAACCCAATAAAATCCACAAGCTAAGGATAAAGAACTTTGTTCCATCTTAAACAACTAAAACACAATATTGGAACAACCTTTGGTTCAAATACCTCTATAAAAAACCCAAAATAATAATCGTTGTCACAAACAAAACAAAAAGATCCCCCCAACTATAATATTGAGTTAATAACCACTAACTTTTATAGTTTGGAACATCCATCATCAAGTAATTCCACTAGAACCTAAACTCAAACATTCAAAACAAACTCATTTTATTTCCTGACTCAACACACCAAACCATCCATGAGAACGACATCCCACATTGGTTTATATACATTACATCAAAACAACCCTAGATGGACACACATCTCCCATTCATGAATTAACCAATGATCACTTGAATCATTTCCATAGATTTCTTCCATTACCACAACTCACTTATCATTTAAGAATCATCCAAATCTGTTTTATAACTCACCACATCCTTTACTTTTATCCAACCATGTCGATCCATCCCTGTATGATTCGTTCTAGAAACACCCATGATTTAATATCAACATGATACTCCATCACCAAATGACAACACAATCTCATTTAAGCACAACTACCATATTGGAGTACACATATTGATGAATTTAATTGAATTCTAATGAAATTCTATAGTCAAGAATCTACTTCTCCCCTAGACATCATAGAGCTATACGTCCCCCAATAATACAATTTGAAAAACTACTCAGTTTTTTTTAGAACCCCCCCCCCTATGCTAAAGATAATAGTAAATTTAAACAATAAAGACATTCAAGAACAAACTATCCTTTCCCACCATCCAGCTACTCATATACCGCTCTATGAGCACAAACATTAAGAGGCCCCATCCCTAATAAAAACACATTCAGGTAGCTAGGTGTAACGACAAAGATCTATTAGAATACCTGAGTTGATGTCAAGGTATTAGACATGATCATAATAAGAGAAAAGCATGACAATAATTTTTTGAGTATCTCAACCAAAATTTCTCCATCAGAGATGTTACCACCCACAACAAAAACACCTTTACAATTTTAATTTATCTGTCTTCCCTGCTTCTAAATAACTCATCAACATCCAGCCACTATAACTCAAGAGAGACTTACAGCAATACTAACCAACACTTCATAGGTCACTAACAATCATCCATGAGCCAATATTTCCTTTTTCACTATAGCCACCCACCTATCATGTTATTCTAGCATGAATATAGAGGCCCAAGAAAGAAACAAAATGTCTCTCCAACCCGATCCCTAACCAAATGATCTTTCACACAACTATGAATCATGCATCCTAAGAAAATTCCCATCAACCAGTCCTTCTCATCACCCTCAAGGTCAAATACCCTCTCATGATAATTAATGTAAATCAACTCATGACTACAAGAAACAATATACCCCAAATATTTTCTAAAATGCCTACTTACACAACCAACCCTGCCACCCACCCTACCAGTCTCATCAAACTCAAGGTACTTTAAATTTTTATATCAAAAAAACCATCTATTTTTTAAAATATTTCAATCCTATGACTTTCACTCACCAAAAGTGTCACTACCATGTTAAGATAATCAATCCAGGCTTTGATCACCTTTGTGATGTCAATCCAAATTTAATTTCGATTCATGTGCTAAAGAAGATCAAAACCATAGATCCATATTTTATAATGATACTACCTTCCAAAAATAACCTTACAACCCATCACAATCACTCAAGTTATTTCTTTAGAAATAAAGTAATAAGAATGAACAATCACCAAAATCAATGGCACCAATCGTGCATTGATTCCACATCTTAAGTAACCTCATATGATTAACATTTTCAAGGCACGTAAAACACTTAGATAATCTCCTATGATGATACCCATGATTTAACAAGGCTATAAACTCATATCCACAACTTCAGTTTCATACCCAAAACAATTAACTTTCCTATATAAGAATCTTGGAAAATCCAACACTAGGATACACTCTATATGTGCCACTCTCAAATCCCAAACATCCACCTATTCCACATACATATAATTTTGCTTTCAATTTTTGTTGAATCATCTTATGGGACATAATCATAGGTCAAAAAGAACCTAATCCATATACTTGAAGCACATTTAAAAAGTTCAATTGGTTCTCCTTGTAATCCATACACACAAAACCTCAAACAACTCACTACTCACGGGTAGTAATCCTACCCACATTCTAAACACAATGACTCCAATATACCAAGCGATCATGTACTATATGTTGTATGCCAAGGTTAATTTCCCACTAATATTGGAACTAAGAGACCAAAAAATATATAGTGTCCCAAACAAAACTCCAATGATCCAAACTCACAGTGGTAAATGTATTCATATTTTTAGATAATGTCTCTAAACCAAAAGGGATAACAACCTATAACCAAGTTCTCAAACTTGTGAATTCTCAATTCACAAACCACCCATACCATGGGAAAAACACAAAAGATACAAATTGGCCACACATATTTTTTCTATCATCTATATAAAATGAGTAGGTATCTCAATGAACTATTGTTCCCCACAAATACCCAGAACCAATGGTGGCTCTTATTCCACTATTGGAGGCTCATTTATAGCCATGTCCTTTTGTATTCCAATAAGAAAAAATTATCATTGTTTAATATCCCTATATTGAAAAATAGCCACCATTAGAAACATTACATAATATTGAAAAAAATGGGGATTCACAAAAATCCATAATAATTCATCCCCTTTTCCCACCATATGGTCAAATCTGAGGCAATTTCACTACCCTTAACCATCATATATCTAGGTCATGGCTCATATAGAGTAAAAATATTATCATATTTCAATTTTCTCATTAGACAACCATTTTCCTAATTTTTCATTATTCCAAAACATTCCAACTCATATTATGCACCCTTTTCTATTCAGTTACACAAGGAAAGAAAAACATTTCAATTTCAAAAACCATTTCAGGTCCTTCTTTTCTGTGCATGCCTAAAAGTGATGCATGTCACAATAATTACTATGTTCATGGAATAAATAATGCACAATAAAATTTCATTACATGTCGGTCCACGAGTTAATTCACATGAAATATCAGAAACAATAATCACATCACAAAGAATGTGAATCACTCGATTTGAAAATATTCAACTGTGAAAACACACCTAAATAACAACAATCATAACCCATGTATATTGGTTTTATCACATACATGGGATAGTTATTCCCATGTTGGAGCTCATTTACAAGGCCATTATATTTTTAGTCTCTTGTTTATATTTCATAAATAGTAATTCGTTATAAAGGAATAGAAAACCACCTTTGATACCACATTGTGTCATCCCAAACATAGTGCCACAAACTGGTTCCCAAATCCGGTCAGTCACATGACCTCATGTGTGGCTCCCCTTAATGTGGAGGATTCCAACTAGTCGTGATGTTATAATATAGATAATGTGGAGAATATACCCACTTTATCAATGTAGTATTATAGAATAAATGAATAATAATAACCAAAAAATATAACTAATATCTAGAAATTTCAGTATCACATGATTTCCAAAATAGGAATACAATATCCAAAACAGACCAATAAATATGATATACCAAATTTGTGTCAAGTATCAAAAAAAACCAAAGGAAAGACACAATAACACTTCCAAGTGGTTCTTAAAACTTTTTCTGGTTCCCTTATCAATGCTCTACCCCAACTAAACCAAATGAAATGGGGATATTTTCCTTATTCTATCCCAAAAACAAGCGGTATACTCAAGTACTAATCACGAAAACCATGTAGGATGTGAGTAAAACTCACCAGGACACCACCAATATAATCTAAAAAATTTCCATTCAAAAATAGTGAATTCAAATATATATAAAAAAGTCAATAATGTAAAAAATTTTACTTATATTAAATTATTAATTATTTAACCACATCATCCCTTGGGTTCTCGTGGACACCCTAACCATCAATACATACTTAGACCCATTTTGGAGTCTAAAATATACCATAAGGGATATAAAATGTCATAATACCATGTATATTAATTATCATTTCAATTAAATTAATATTACAACCAATTGGAACCACAGTCTAATACCATCATTTTGGACATAGAATTCCACAATTAGGAAACTATAGGATTTTGATGTAGGAGTCTGTGTACCACACTGATTTATCATAGTTATCACCCAAGTGGGCATTTAAATCATCAGTCTGTATCCCACAATTATTATCACTATGGAATTTTGAATCATCATTCCATGTGCCACAAACATTTATCGATCATTCCCACAAGTAGGATTTTGAAGTAGTAGTCTATGTCCCACACTCATTAACAACATGTAACTTTGAAGTAATAGTAAATGTCCCAAAAATTATTATCAATCAGTCACACAAGTGGGATTTTGAGTTCATAGTTTTTGTAACACACTCAACATCTCAATGCTCTTTAAGCAGTGGTCCAGGTCTTACATACAATTATAAATCATGTCAACTGTATCCCAAACCCCATTTTCAATTAATTATTATCATATTAATTAATCAAAATAAAAATCCCAATTTCTAATCAATTCCAAAATAATAAATTTCCATTAATTATTTGACTAAATAAGTAATCCAAATTCCACCAATTTCAATTTCCCAAATTATCCCAAATCATTATCAAATGGAAATTAAATTAGATAAATTCAATCATATATGAAATTTACAAATAATTTAACTTAATAATATCATAATTATCTACATGTAATTATATCAAAACTATGATATTTTAAATATAGACCACCTAACAGTATTTTATTGTTGAATTCTTTCCAATAGAAATCCCAAGTTTAAGCAGACCAACCGGGATCATAATAAAAAAAGAGATATAGATCTAAAACCTATACGTAAGATAAAAAAGGTTATATTGATAAAAACATATATCTAGATCCATTTAATATAATGAAAACCATCCCCTTTTTATCTTGGGAGAGATATGAGAGAGAGAAACCTAACCAAGATGGTAATATCTTATAAAGAGTGATGAAAATCCTCAGTTCGAATATCAAATCATCTATAATAAAGGTCAGAAGGTCGTGGAATCAATATCAGATCCTCCGAAAAAATGAAAATTTAATTTAGGTTAGTTCTATGGGGTTTTAGGATATAATAGGGGGGTTCGAAAAAATGTTTAATAATTTTTTATGGGATAAAATTCCAATGTTCATGGTTTCTTAATCAGGGTACACAGTTTTCTATAACCATGTGCCTAAACATGAAGCTCCTTCCCGAAGGATACATATTTTCACCAACCAGGCACTAACCAAGGAACCCCCGTATTCTTGGAGTTTCATGATTCTTCAGGGAAGGGGACTTGATTTGGGAAAATCTTGAACCAACCATTCACTTCCCAAAACTCCTCTGGAAACATCATAATTTCACCTTAAGACACCCATTATAAAACCTAAATAAAATTTAATCTAAACAAGGAAAATTATTACCAATATATTAGATCAATAAGTCTCTATAAAATTCCAGGATCATATAAAATTACCAAGGGAACACACTATGACAAGACACCTCAAACTCCTATGACTCTCCACCCTAGATAGCCTATATCATATGGGTCCCTCAAATTTTTTCATTTAACTACAGACCATATATTAGGAATAATATTGTTGAACTTCTTGGTTCTTATTGAAGTGGAGAATTTATAAGATCTTTTAGTGAGATAACTACTATTAGGATATTATCATATAATATTTCATATAGATGAACAACAATGATGTTAAATTATGTTTATTAATATTGTAATACATTAAAAAAATTTATCCTAAAATACACATAATTTATGAAACAAAATCCAATATAAATTATGTGTGATGCAAGAGATGTGAGTTTTAGCTCATTATTAAGAAAATAAAAGAAATGAGTTTACATGTAGTGTATTATATTAGTAGACATACAGAGGATGGCTATGAAATTATTCCACAACTGAGAAGTCATTTTTATTTATTATGATTTCTCTTGATAATTTTATGTCGTACTGGATTTTTTATAATGTTATAGTCATTTCTAATCACTCAACCATGAATAACAAATTATCTAACAAAGAGGATAAACCTAGACTCATTATATGGATACTATTATTGTAGATGTTTGAATTAAAAATCAAGGACAAGAAATGAGCTTATAATCATGTCATTGATAATAAATATAGGTTCTACAATACCCAAAATAGATATCCATGTGATATCAATTCCTCATTTCTAGATGAAATAATGTCCACTGTTTCTAAAAAAACATTATTGGTTTGAATATTTTATGAATTTTTAATCCCTAAAAATATTTCAATTTGGTATTACTAATCATTAGAGGAATTAATTCAAATATAATCTTAACTAACACTTTTGGTATTACCCATTTATATTTAATATTTATATTAATGGAATCTTAATAATGTGTGTTCCCGAGTAAGAGATGGTGTAGCACCCCCAGTATCAAGTAAGAAACAGTTTATTTATGATTTGTAAGTCTGTAAAGAGTGTGGGTAATGTTAAAGAGGATTTGGAAGACTTATGGAAATATTTTTGGTTCTTTTAAAAAGGATCACAATTGGTGTATGGTATGTGGAAATCTTGAAACTCATACATGAAACCATGAAAGCTGAATTATGGGATTCTGGGTAGTTGGACTGTTAGGCTCATAGTTTGTCCTGACCATATTTCCACCTAGGAGAAACTGTGGAAAGTGGTAAAGTGGGATTTTACACGGTTTGTGCATGGATTTTATAACCATGTAGGCTGACCATTTGAGGCACTACTTCAGAAAGTGGCTAGCACAAGATTAGTGGATGATTTTCCAAACTGTGTGACTAAAAATTCATGGTTTTAATGTGAGATCCTAAAAAAGTGAATCCCACTCATTTTCACCTATAGGACATTAATTTTACAACCCTTTAATACCAAACATGATATTTCTTCTGCCAAAAGGATGTGGAGGCTTTCCCCATCAATCTGGGAGTGATCTAAAGGATTGTCATGGTGCGCTGAATCCTAATTCCTTTGGTAAGTAATTTTTTTTAATTTTCCTTAAATATACTTATCTTACCCCTCTAAAATTCATAGATCTATTCTTTTGTCGATATAACTATAGGGTTTAATGAAAATAATGATTTTCTATATGTCTGTTTTAATTCTAGGGAAATATAAACAAGGTTAGTTTTTGAATATTCAATGCATTTTTGTTGGTGTTTTAGTGATGATCTTCATTTTATCCATAATTCCAGAGGTATGTGGATTAAATATCACCTCAAATTATTATAACACGAAGGATTATTTTCAAAATTATTTTTCCCTTGAATTTAGTTTTGAAATTATTGTAAAATGATTGATGTAAACTATATTTGGTGATAGTTTATAGAATTGTACAAATTTGGTGTTTTGGTGGAAAGTGAAAATGGTAACATGATATTAAAATGATGATTTTAAAATGGTTTTTTAGTTTTGACGAATGGAAATGTTTTTTCAACAAAATTAATATTTTATTAATATTATTTAGTAAATATATTTTTTTGTGTGGTTGGATTAAATGGTAAGTGTGAGTTGAATGTGATGGATACTCACCGTAAAGTACCACCATTATAAGAAAGGGTTATGGACGTGAAGTTCCACCATAAAAGGTAAACACAAATCTTGTGTAGTTGAGTGTGTGTGTGGGGTTATATAAAATATTTTTGGTTAAACCAAAAATATATCTATGAAAT
Organism: Viscum album; assembly: GCA_963277665.1. Lineage (NCBI taxonomy): Eukaryota > Viridiplantae > Streptophyta > Magnoliopsida > Santalales > Viscaceae > Viscum > Viscum album. Next base: position 624,359,975 of record OY728133.1, read on the forward strand.
GGTTAAATTAAATTTCAGTTTATTTCCTTGGATTTTTTTTTTGTTTTGAGAAAAATAATTTTCAAAGGTAATTATTTTATTTTTTGATATAAAATATTTTGAATTTTTTTATATAAATTAAATAATATATATATTCCCACTTAATCTATCCTAGTTGTGTGAGTAGGTAATTCATGTGAGGAAAGACTATAGGTTTCATTAATCAACCCTACATTAGCACTTTGGAACTTTTCTAGATTTTGTTTATTTGGACACATGAAAATGTAATGTATCAAATTTATTTTGTGGTGCTTTATGATACTTGGGGTTTTTTGTGGTGTTGGAGCATGGCTCATGTTTAGAGATATGAAGTCATGTATTTGAAGTATTTTAGTTTTAGTGGTTCTGTCTATTGTTGTGTACTTTGATACACATTGTCTTTTACTATGGATTGACGTTGTAGTTTGGTTTTGATATCAATGGTTTTACTTTTTTTAGTATTGAATTATTATTATTAATCATTTAGTGGTGAATTTTTTATAATGGTCTTTCATTGGTTGGTTTTATTATTAAAGGTAAAATCATCCCCCAATTGTATTGAATCCCTTAGGATTTATTACTAGCCTTTGTCTCCTAGGGGATGATGCTTAAGACCATGTAGCAATTTCACCTCATCTTAGGTGAGTAAAAAAGGGAAGGATGTTACAAATGGTATGAATCATGGTTTTTTAATTTTTCAATATTACAAGTTATATCATCTCTTTCGGTCCTTGACATACAAGTGAAATCAATCTTATTCAGTCCAGTTATATTTTTTGGACAAATGCTATTGGTTACCAGTCTCGGATTTTAAATTCATTTTAGTTGAGTTCTTGAGTTGGGATGGTATAAAAGAATAGGATTTTAGGGAAATAAAATTTATATCATAAAAATACATAGCTAACCTTTTTATTTATAACATCAAATTACTAGAAAGTTTGGTAGACAATTTTTTTAGAGAAAGTTATAGTACTTGGAATCTCTTTGTCATGGGTTTAACCAATGAGAAGAGCACGAAATGAAATTTAGAAATAACCTCCCACTAGGAGTATATATTATATTTTGACCAATGATTTATTATTATTTAAAAAAATCTTCTTTTTTTAAAAGTGATGAAATTGTTTTTTTTTCAAAAGTGATATTTAAAAAATGTCATGATTGTGGTATTTTGAAAATGTTTTTATTTTATAAATCAGGTTGAAATTTTATGAAATTTATTGAATGATGGAAAGTGTATAATTTGGTAAAGACATTTGTGATATGTGTAATATGATTAGATTTTAAATTGTTATGATTTTTGTATAGAGAGTGATACATATGGTATTTTTTATGTTTATAGAATGAAAAAACTCTAAATAATCATAGAAAATAACCAGGAGAATCTTCTAAGATTGGGGTAACAAATGATCCACATGCAAAATAGAATCAGTTTCAGAGTATATTCCATTAATGTTATGTAATGGATAGAGAGAATAAGAGGGATTAACCATGGTAAATGGATCATTCTATCCAGTTCAAGAAGAATAATCCACCAATATTTCATGGTGATTCAGAATAAAAGAATATAGAGGTGTGGCCAATTAGAATGAATCAAATATTAAATTTTTTACGCCCAACATCAGATATGAAATTAAAGTTAGAAACCTATATTATGGAGGATAATCCATGACAATGCTGGGATTGAGTAGATTAGGCTAAATTATACTTAAGAATCAGTTTGGAGAAGTTAGAAGAACTGATCAAAAATATATATACTCAAATGTTCAGGATTGAAATAACAACATAACTATTTAGTTTAAAGAAATAGATTATCTTAGTGAAAGAGTATGCACCTAAGGTTTTTTATTTAGTGAAATTTTCACCCAAAGTTACAACTAGTGAATCCTTGAATGCACGCATATTTGAATGGGTTCTGAGGTAGGTGATTTGCTAAAGGATTTCTATGATATGTATAACTGACTAAAAATAGATGGTCAATTCAAATATGGTGTAATAAAGGTAAATATCAAGAACTATGGGTGGATGGAACATGTTAATACCTATGGAAAACGATTGGAACTCAAATATAGGGAGAAAGTGGAATAGAGACACCTATTTCCAAGGTATGAAAATGACACAAAATCAGATAGATAGAACATTAATTTGTTTCCAGTACCAAAGATAAAGGAAATATGTTTCCATTATGGTTTTTTGGACCACATTTAGTGAGATTTTTTGAAAACACCTATATAATTCCATAATTGCAACCATATGGGGAATATTCAGCACTAAGTTTGCAGTGTTATGTGTTCATGTGTTAGAGGTACATCTCATGTGTTAAAAATGTCTTATGATTTGAACTGATGAGGGAAGTAGAGGAATCCTCATTTGAAAAAAAGATATAGACATGGTAATTCTAGGAATACTATGGCTCCTCAACAACAGAAATATCAACAGGAAAATATTGAACAAAGTGTTATGAGAATGCATTTATATGGAGTTGGACAAGTTATTGTGGATGCTCATTCTAGACCATCAATCGTGCGAGGTATGAATCTTTTGAATTATACTATATTAAAAGAATTTTTTTGATATATGTACATCATATTGGTTTTTTTCTTCTCATGTTTTTTATTTCATAGGTTTAAATATTGAGATGATACCTTTTGTTTTGAAACATCAAACTCCTCTAGTTCACAAAGAATGTCAAGAATTTATGTGTAAATCATGTATTGTAACGGTTTATTTATCTATGTTGATATTTAGTTTCTATATGCTTGAGATGTATTTCTATAGAATAATATTGGGTATGGGTTCATTAACTATGTTCAAGGCTCACATTGACTGTTATAAAAACTGTTTAGTTTTACGACTGAGCATGGTGTCGATAATATCTTCAATATAGACTAGACTCTAGAGGAAGGTGAAATGGGATTGTTGGCACTAGTAGTTCAAATGACCGTGTATGTATTGATGGAGTTGAATTTTTCATCGATGAATGAGAGCAATAATACCAGTTTTCATTTGGTAGTTGATCAGTTTCCAGATAATTGTTCAAAAAACTTCTCAGGGTTTCCACCCATATGAGATATAGAGTTTATGATTGATATACTTCAAGGGAATAATAAAATGTCCCTTTTGTTGTACCATGTGGCACCAAATGAATTAAGGGAACTGATAGTGTAGTTGGAAGAGATGGAAAACAAAGGGTTCATTCGGCTGAGAATATCTATGGGGGTAGAGTCTGTATTTTTTAATCTTCAAAATGGAGGATGGAACTCTAAGTATGTGTGTCAATTATCATAATACAAACCATGTAATGATAATAAAGATTTATCCACTTCCATAGAATGATGATCTGTTTGATCAATTGAGGGGATCCCAATTGTTCTCAAAATTTGAATTGTAATCAGGATATCACAAACGGTGAGTTTGGAAATAGGACATGCCAAATAAAGATTTTATGAGAAGATATGAACATTATGTGGTAATACTTTTATCTATATGAATTCCTAGTGGTTTTTATGGAATTTTTGTAATATATATTTTATAATTATCTAGATTCTTTTTTGGTGTTTGTGGAAGACATATTGGTGTAATCAAGGACAATGGATGAGCATGAATAACACTTGATGGGAGTGTTGGGAATCTTTTAGAATCATCGTATTTATTCAAAACTATCAATGTATGTTTTTAATATAATAGGAACATTTACATATCAAGGTTATCTCGAAATAAGGTGTTTCTGTGGATCTAAAAAGATATAAGCAATTATATCTTGGGAACCTTCAAATAATGTCTTTGAGATATGAAGTATCAATGGATTGGTTTGTTATTATTGATTCATTATTCATATATTTTCATGACTAGATTTACCAATGACAGTTATGATGAGAAATAATATTTTATTCCAATGCAATGTGGAATGTCATAAGTATTTTCAAGATAATAATGATAACCTTACATCAGTATCAATCTTGATATTTCCATAATTAGGAAAAGGGTACGTGGTGTATTGTGATGATTTAGGGTTTGGGTTGGGATGCATTATCATGTAGGCATATCATGTTATTGCTTATGGATCCAAGTAGTTATGGTTTTATGAGAAAAAAAAAACTAACACATTATTTTGAATTATCCACTGTAGTCCATTTTTTGTAGACTTGGTATCATTACCTCTTTGGTGGGAAATTAAAATTTCATAAATATAACAAGATCTTGAATAATATTTTCTCGCAAAGATATTTAAACCTTAGATAAAGAAGATAGATTATATCCTATATAGAATGTGAATAATGAGGCGAGGTTGTGGTTTTTTTCCATTTATACTCATTCCTGATTTGGTTGAGATAATTAATGAGGAACACGAATCTAAATTAGAATGAGTTTCCATGAGGATAAATCTCAATTTTGGGGAGAACATTGAGGGATGAAGGATAGATGTGGGTTTAATTTTTTGGTTCAAAAATCAGATTGTCATACATATGGATTGTCATGAACATATTCTTCATGCTTACCACCATTAAAGATAAGAAATTAATATGGGAATATTGAAGGTGTATAAGAATTGAAAGCACTATTTTTTTGGGTTGGTATGAAAAGAAAGGTTGATGATTTTATTTCAATATTATTAAGTAATTTGTGGGTTAAATAATTTCATCTATGACTCGTAGGTTAGTTGCAGTCTTTTCCTATACCTATTTTGAAATGGGACAAGATAACCATGTATTTTGTAATAGGTCTCCCCAAAATGGTCCCAGAACATTATTCCATTTTGAAGACTATAGTTTCGATAAAAAATTAGGAACATTTCTTTCCTATTCATGAATCTCATATGTTGGAAGGAATGTATAAAACCAATATCTGAGAAGTGATAAAGATACATGGTGTACTAGTATAAAAAATATTAGGCAGTGATCTGAGGTTTACATCTGATTTATACAAATTCAAAGTGAATACCCTTGGGACTCAGTTGAATATGATTATGGAGTAACATTATTAGATGGACATAATATTAAAACTCATGAAACAAATATTGAAATACAATTTGTGGGTTGTGTAATGAATTTTAGTGGATCAAGGGAGAATCGCGTACTATTAGCGTAGTTCTCATATAACAATAGATATTAGGCCTCGATACACACTGGTCCGTTGGATGAATTTAATGAGAATACTTGTAATTATCTACATTATTGGGTAGAAACAGGTGACAAATCACTAGTTGGGAGAATCCTTGTCCAAGATACAATGGAGATGATTCAATTTATTAGAAAATGGATAAAGATGGTATAGAGTCATCAGAAGTTTTATAAAGTTCATTATTATTGGTTTTTTTTCATTTGAGTTGAGTGATAATGTGTTTTTAAGGATAAATAAAAGTTATATACATCACTTTTTTGGTAAGGAAGTCATGTAATATCATGGATACATATTTTGTGTTGAGATATGTTAATGGGATCATGAGATGGAATATCAGTTGGCTTTTCCACCATGATTCAGCACAATGCAAAAATTGTTTCATGTATCTTAGTTAAAAAAGTATTATCCTAATCCTGATCATGTGATAAGATGTTATTATGTAGACCTAGAGTTAGATTCCTCATTGGTATATTTTTTAGTGAAGATTATGGATCAGAAATAGAATGTATTGTACTAGAAAATCATCAGTATTGTGTGGTTTTTATGCAAACATGGTCGAACTCAGAAAGAAACATGGGAATGGGAGAAGTAACACTTCTAGAAAAATAGGTATTTGCGAAGGGATCCCGTCGCAAATGGCCTTTTGCGACGGGGGCCCGTCGCAAATCGCCCGTTACGGAAAACGCCGTCGCAACAACAACTATTTGCGACAGGCCCGTCGCTAAAGCTAGTGGTTGCGACGGGGATCCGTCTCATCGCAAATATTACTCCGTATTTTTTCTAAAAACTTTTAAAATAGTAATTGTGACGGGGCCCCTCTCAAATACTATTTTTTAGAAAAAAATAAAAAACAATTATTAAATTATTTTAATGAATATAATAATAATAATATTTGCGACGGGCATAGTATCACGTCGCAAATACTATAAAAAAAATAAAAAAAATAAATTATTAATAAATTATTTTAATTAATATAATAATAATCCAATTATAATTCAAAAATAAAAAATAATAAAATATTAATAAATGATTTTAATTAATATAATAATAGAATTATAATGCAAAAATAAAAATAAAAAATTATTAAAAAATTATGTTAATTAATATAATAATAATAGAATTATAATTCAAAAAAAATAATAGAATATTAATAAATGATTTAATTAATATAATAATATTAGAATTATAATTCATAAATAAAAAAAATATTAATAAGTTATTTTAATTAATATAAAAATAATAGAATTATTTTACATTCAAATATTAAAATAATTCAAATATTACAAAAAAATATAATTAAATTATAATATTATAAAATTTTAATATATATATAAACTTTAATATTATAAAATATAAATAATATTATTATTCATATTAATATTGTAATTTTAAAATATAATATTATTAATATTTTATAATGAGACAGAAACTACGAATAGAAAAAAAAATTATATTTTGATTTAACAAACATTATAACATAAAAACAAACTCTAATCTGAATGAGGGGGGGGGGGGATCTGCAGATGCTGGTGGAGGAAACTCCATCCCTAAAGCATGAGTGAGTCGGCGCATGTACTCCATCTGCTCCTGGTGCTGCTGCCGCCACCGACTCATCTGCTCCTCGTACAGCTGCTGCTGGCATCGATGCTCCTCCTCATGCTGCTGCTGCTGCTGACGCATCTGCTCCTACTCCTGTCGGAGACTCTCTATCAGTGCAGTCTGATATCGCAACTGATCCTCATACTGTGTAGCAGAAGAAGATGCACGAGCTCCTCTCGAGCTGGATGCCGACATCGCATCACTGCCATAATAATCTCTGGGAGTCAGTCGAGAGCTAATACCAACTACCTGGCCCTTCTCGAAGGCATACTGGGTGGCCTGCATCCATGTCGTCTCATCAAACTGATGCCAGTGGTCTGATCTGATGACGCGGCCTGACTCTCAGGCCGGGTCTGTGACACTGCAGCCTCATATGACTCCTGTAGTTGCAATTTAAAATTAAAATTGTGAATATATTATATGCAGTTAATTTTTAAACTTGAAAACAAATAATACTGACCACGATGTGATGCTGACGATCACCTCTGAGCTCCCCAGTAGCAGGATCACTATACATCCTCTAATATACGTCGTACTCTGTAATATCGGGGTGCTCGACAGCCTATAAGAATAAAAAATAAACCATTAATATTTATAGTTATATAAAATATTTATAAATAATGTACGTACCAGATGCTGTCTATTAGTACTGAAAGAACAAATCCCAGCTCGATGAGTCACCTCCTGTCTCCCCCGATTCTTCCTCCCCACCGATGATCTCCTCTAAAAGGCACCACTCAACTAGTACGCACATAATCCATCCCATACATTGGATGAAATTTACTCTAGTCGGTGTGCTCTACATGACTCGTCAAAATCTGACACTCATGCTTTCTTCATGGCAGTTTTTCTTAAATTGTGCAAAAAATGATGAAAGAGATCACGCATGGCCACCTCCCATGCCTTGTGGATGGCGTCATGCATGGTATCCTCAATCGGATACCATAAAACCTACAAATAAACCAAAATATCAAGTTAGAAATGAAATAATTTTCAAAATAAAAATTATTTATTTACGTACGTACCAACTAATGGCCGAACATGGCCTGCTGCACATCAATGGAAATCTTCTCCCATGTGGTCCATGGCTGAGAGAAATAGTTGCACAAAATAGAGGTGCCCTGTCTGACTGCTATATGCGGAAAAATGTAAAAATAATAAACATTTATTATGTGAATAGATTAATGAAATCTTAGTCAAATCCACAGATTATCACACAGGTTATCACACCTCCGTGTGCGTGGATCAAACCCAAGACGTGGACGTCGCTCGAGGATGGGGTCAGGAATCATCAATCGTGCAAGACCGCGCCCCCTCCGCGTACTCCCTGGAGCGCCTGCAGGATGAGGGTCATCTGCCAGCAACTCATCCGCATCGAAAGGCAGGTCAACATCCGCCAACTCACAAAATGTTTCGTCGTCGATCTGAAAGAGAAAATGTTAATGTTGTTAGCAAATAATTGATAATTACTATTATATATACATACATATATATATATATTATGATTGTATATAACTACCATGGAATTCTATCAGTGTTCATCTTCATCATCATCTTCATATATGTCAATGTCATCTTCATATTCCTCCTAAACATCATCGATATCCATTCGAGTTCCAGTTGCTTCATCTCTTACCATTTCAAATTCATATGTGACATCATTAACATCATCGTCATCACCAACTCTTAATTGTGGGGTGTCGTCATCGATACTCATGTCTCTTTGAAAAAAAGATTGTTTTTGAGTACTCTATTGAAAAACTTCAATTCTTTGCACATCAGTGAAAGCACATTCACTTTGACTAAACTGATTGTCTCGAATTTTGATTTTTATTACACTCCACCAATCAGTAAAGTCTCTTGATGTAGAACAATACATTGCGTAATAAACTTGATGTTCCTGTTGATCCAATAAGAATGGTTCATTTACTGCGAGAACACTTTTACATTTAATATCAATGATTCCATGAGTCTGATGAACACACACGCCTCTCTCTGTATCCAACCACTGACATTTGAACATGGTTATGTAATGTTGTCCAAGATAACAGAGTTCAATGATTTCATCAAGTATTCCATAAAAGTCAACTTCATTTTCTCGATGATTAGATCCTCTTAAGATAACTCCACTGTTCATTGTTTTTTTCGATTCCCCATATGCATGTGTGTGAAATCAAAATCCATTCACCACATATGCATTATAAGTTTTAACAAGTTTGGAAGGTGGGTTACTCAATCTACACAGCCATTTGTCAATTTTATCAGCAAGTCGAGACACCTAAAAATTTGTGAAATAATTATCAATATAGTAAACTATACATTGAATGAGTTGCTAAAAGATAAATGATTTATGTTACCAGTTTTTGAAACCAGTGAGAGAAATTTTTCAGTCGACGTTCTTCGAGGGCAGCTGCTGTAATTTGTGGAATTTGTTTCTTGATATTGTTATCATACAACCTATAAAAAGCAAAGTTATTTACTGTAACATAAATGATAGAATAAGTGATATAAACACTTACAGTACAACTGATGTCATCTCTTCACAGTTGAGCATAACATACATATGAGCTCTATGATGTTCATCATCCGAAAGCCAGCGGTCATAAACTCCACCAAAACCAAGCTCCGTCTGGTTAAAAACAGATAATTGATTGTCGATTTCATCAATATTCCTCTCGTTCCATCCCATTCGGTTGTGTTTTGAAGGATACTCAGATTCAAAATAATGGGAGTAGAAAAAAGATATTTCCTCTTGAAAATAAGCTTCTGCAATAGATCCTTCAACAGATGCTTTGTTACGTACTTTTATTTTCTATTTTTTCATGAATCTTTCAAATGGGTACATCCATCGAAACTGTACTGGACCTCCACATTTGGCTTCATATGGAAAATGTAACATAAAATGTTCCATTGAGTCGAAGAAAGACGGCATAAATATTTTTTCCAGTTTACATATAATTACAACAACATCTTTTTCAAGTTTTCCTAGAGCATCTTAATCTGCTGTAGCTGCACAAATTTCCCGAAAAAATGAGACATGTCTGTTATGGAATCCCAAATCACAGAATTCAACAGACCTCTTAATCCAATGGGTAGAAGTATTTCCATTAAAACATGACAATCATGACTTTTTAATCTAGTAATATGACCATTCTTTACACATCTACCCAAATTGGAAGCACAGCCATCTGGAAGCCTCAAATATGCAATCCACTGAAAAAATAATAACCGGTTTTCTTTAGACAGTGTATAAGCTGCTTTTGGTTTCAGTAACCTTTCTGTTCTGACATTCTCAAAGAGTTCCAGTTCTGGACGCTTGCAAATTTGGGCAAGATCTAAACGTGCATTTACATTGTCTTTTCTCTTTCCTGGCGTATCCAAAACTGTATGAAACGAATTATCAAAACTGTTCTTTTCAATATTCATGACATCAAACATGTGTCGGACCAACAAATCAGACCAATATGGAAAATCCAAAAATATGCTACGTTTAATCCAATTGTGTTCTTTCCCAAAACCAGAAATTTTCTGTTATTTTGTTGTGGGACCCAAAGTGATGGGAGGTAATGAAAATACAACTGATTTTAACTCTGAACTTGATATCATTTTTGGAGGTCCATCCCTTTCAAATGTTCCTTTTCTGAAATGAGATCTGCTTCTACGAAAAGGATGATCAGCTGGAAGAAATCTGCGATGACAGTCAAAATAACAAGGTTTCTTTCCATGAATGAGCATAAATGATTTGTTCTCTCCCATACAGTAAGGACATGATTTATGACCATATGTACTCCAGCCAGATAACATCCCATAAGCCGGGAAGTCACTAATCGTCCACATCAATGCTGCTCTCAGTATGAAATTATGTTTCGTTGCAACATCATATGTACTGACACCAGTACTCCACAATAAACTTAATTCATCAATCAATGTTTTCAAATAAACATCAATATTTTTCTTCGGATGTCCTGGAATTAGTAAAGTCAAAAAGATATATGGCTCCTTCATCAACATCCATGGATGTAAATTGTACGGAGTTAAAAAAAATAGGCCAACATGAATATTGACTACCATAAGATCTGAACGGACAGAAACTATTATTGGAAAGGCCGAGTCGAACACTTATAGCTTCTAAAGAAAAGGATGGATGTACTCTATCAAAATGTTTCTATGAATCCCCATCGGCTGGATGATTCAAGCTTTTATCGGTTGAAATATTCTCTTTGTGCCATGACATCATTGTCACTGTATTCTTAGACATGAATAAACGCTGAAGTCTGGATGTAAGTGGAAAATATCTCAACAGTTTTACAGGAATAAAACCAGACTTCCCTTGTTTTCCTTCTTTATATCTCAGTTGCCCACATGTGGGACAACTATCCAACGACTCATTTTCCCCAGAATATAAAATGCAGTCATTTGAACATGCATGAATCTTCTGAAAAGTAAGTCCCAAATTTCGAACCAGCCTCTTACTCTGATAGTAATTTGCAGGAAAAACATTTCCTTCGGGTAACAGTGTTTTAAGCAAAGAAAATATCTGGTCAAAACAAGTGTTTGACATTCCGTTATCTGATTTGATAGCCATAAATTTTGAAACTGCTTCTAATTTTCTCATCTTGCAGCCAGGATATAATGCATCCTTCAGCAGACCTCAACAACTCATAAAATTCAGACGGTGCCAACTCAGGATTTGAAGCTATATCAGCAGGAGTTTCTGTATGTTGAACAGATAAACCTGCAACATCATGTACTAAATCTTGAAACCGGGATGGATCCGGAATCAAGTTGGTATCACCTGCTCTGGAACTGTGCTCACCGTGTTGATACAGAAAAACATAATCTGGTTGAAAACCAAAACACAAGAGATGTCCCCCACTTTGTCAAACGTGTCAAACGTTCTCAATGCACATTTTCTATAAGGGAATTTTATTTTTCCTTCTGAAAAAAATTATGGATTTGATGCCGCAAATGATAAAAAAGTCTCCACACCATCTACATATACTGGATTTAAACCAGAACCATTTGGATTTCTACGTTTATTTATCCATATGCAGTCACCTAATAATGATTGTTGACGACCTCATTGTTCCATATTTTTCTATAAAATATAAAATCATTACTGGTTTTGAATAATTTGTTAGAAAAAACACTCAAGCAAGGATAATTATAGAGTTTACATCATACATGACTGACACAAACTTTTTATTGAGATAGACCTAAAAATTGACCCTTTACGAATTGAATATGTTGAGAATAAAGCAAAACCTATTACAAATGTTGATAATTTTAATATTATATAATTTTTTATTATTTTCATAGTACTAATATTATTTTTTCATAAATATTAATTATATAATAGTAACATTATTATATTATTAGTATATTTTATTATTAATATTAAAATAATATAATTTTCTATATTATATACAATTCTCCTTTCATCTGTGTGTTTAACATTCTGTCTCCACATGTAATATTTTCATTCACTTTCACGTCTCCATTAGTGAGTAGGTTGATAATTTTGAAAAAGAATGCAAATATTACACGTGGAGACAGAAAACACACAGATGAAGGGAAAATTGTATATAATATAAAAAATTATATTATTTTAATATTAATAATAAAATATACTAATAATGTAATAATGTTATTATTCCTAATTATTGGTAATAATTCCTAATTATTGGTAATTATTACTAATTATTGGTAATTATTCCTAATTATTGGTAATTATTCCTAATTATTGGTAATTATTCATATAATTACTAATAATTAGGAATAATTACTAATAATTAGTAATAATAACATTATTACTATATTTTATTATTAATATTAAAATAATATAATTTTCTATATAATATACAATTCTCCTTTCATCTGTCTTTTTTCTGTCTCCACATACAAATATTACATGTGGAGATAGAAAACACACAGATGAAAGGAGAATTGTATATAATATAAAAAATTATATTATTTTAATATTAATAATAAAATATACTAATAATGTAATAATGTTATTATTCCTAATTATTAGTAATTATTCCTAATTATTGGTAATTATTCTTAATTATTGATAATTATTCCTAATTATTGATAATTATTCCTAATTATTGGTAATTATTCCTAATTATTGGTAATTATTGGTAATTATTCCTAATTATTGGTAATTATTCCTAATTATTGGTAATTATTGGTAATTATTCCTAATTATTGGTAATTATCTGTAATTATTGGTAATTATTGGTAATTATTACTAATTATTGGTAATTATTACTAAATATTGGTAATTATTACTAATTATTACTAATTATTACTAATTATTGGAAATTATTACTAATTATTACTAATTATTGGTAATTATTCCTAATTATTACTAATTATTACTAATTATTACTAATTAGTGGTAAATATTGGTAATTATTACTAATTATTTCTAATTATTACTAATTATTGGTAATTATTCCTAATTATTACTAATTAGTGGTAATTATTAGTAATTATTACTAATTATTACTAATTATTACTAATTATTACTAATTATTGGTAATTATTACTAATTATTACTAATTATTGGCAATTATTACTAATTATTTGTAATTATTACTAATTATTGGTAATTATTACTAATTATTACTAATTATTCCTAATTATTGCTAATTATTGGTAATTATTCCTAATTATTGCTAATTATTGGTAATTATTCCTAATTATTGGTAATTATATGAATAATTACCAATAATTAGGAATAATTAAAAATAATTAGGAATAATAACATTATTAGTATATTTTATTATTAATATTAAAATAATGTAATTTTCTATATTATATACAATTCTCCATTCATCTGTGTGTTTTCTGTCTCCACATATAAATATTACATGTGGAGACAGAAAACACACAGATGAAAGGAGAATTGTATAGAATATAAAAAATTATATTATTTTAATATTAATAATAAAATACACTAATAATGTAATAATTATATTATTCCTAATTATTGGTAATTATTACTAATTATTACTAATTATTACTAATTATGACTAATTATTACTAATTATGACTAATTATTACTAATTATGGATAATTATTGGTAATTAGTAAATTATGACTAATTATTCGTAATTATCGGCAATTATTACTAATTATGGATAATTATTGGTAATTAGTAAATTATTACGAATTATTGGTAATTCTTGATAATTATTGGTAATTATTACTAATTATGGATAATTATTGGTAATTATTACTAATTATGGATAATTATGGGTAATTATTACTAATTATTGATAATTATTTTTAATCATTACTAATTATTGGTAATTATTACTAATTATTGCTAATTATTTCTAATTATAATTAATTATTACTAATTATTGGTAATTATTTGTAATTATTACGAATTATTCCTAATTATTGGTAATTATAACTAATTATTAATATTTAGTACTAAATATTGGTAATTATTGGTAATTATTACTAATTATTAGTAATTATTACTAATTATTGCTAATTATTGGTAATTATTACTAATTATTAGTAATTATTACTAACTATTGTTAATTATTATTAATTATTACTAATTATTACTAATTATTGGTAATTATTGAAAATTATTACTAATTATTGGTAATTATTGGAAATTATTACTAATTATTGGTAATTATTGGAAATTATTACTAATTATTGGTAATTATTACTAATTATTAGTAATTATTACGAATTCTTACCAATTATTGGTAATTGTTGGTAATTATTACTAATTATTCCTAATTATTGGTATTTATTACTAATTATTAGTATTTATTCTTAATTATTGGAAATTATTACTAATTATTCCTAATTACCATTAAATATGAACAATACTAATAATTTAAATTTATTAAGTAACAAAACAATGTAAACATAATTAAATTACAACTAATTAAGAATAATTGAAAATAATAAAAAATTTAAAATAAATATTAAATTAAAATGGACATAAATACCTTTAAAATTGATCTGAGGTTGATATATGATCATTCATGAAAACTTCAATATCAACTCCAAAAAAAAATTTAAACTTAAGGAACGCTGAACTCTAGAAATAGAATTTTGAGAGAAGGAGAAGATCGAGTTTGAAAATGAATGGAAAAAATGGATGGGGGGTATTTATAGGATAGATTATTTGCGACGGGACCCGTCGCAAATAATAACCCGCCGACATAATATTTGCGACGGGGGTATATTCCCGTCGCAAATAGCTTTTACCGCCGCCGGTTATTTGCGATGGGTGGTAACCGCCCGTCACAAATACATTTCCCGCGATTTGGAACGCAAAGCGCGCCAGTCCTTTCGCGACGGGGAAAGCTAACCCGTCGCAAAAGACTACTTATTTGCGACGGGCAAATTCCCCCGTCGCAAATACCCATTTTCCTGTAGTGTAAATGATTGAGAAATGGATATATTTCTTTTAGATCTATGATGGGTTTATAATTTATAGGGATAGATAGGCCAAATTTGGAGATAATTAGGAAACGCCGATTTGAAGTGACAATTTTTTTGATTTTTTAGTATGTAAAGAGTTTGGGTGATATTTGTGAGGGTTTGATGTATATTTGGAATGTTTTGGGGATTTTATAAAGGTGAATATTTTAATCACATTTAATTGGAACTGTAAAATGCATACAATAAGCCATGTAATGCGGAACATGGACTTTTGGGTAGACACAAGATTATGCACATGTTTTGGCCCAACCCTGTGGCCTCCTAGGAGAAACCATGAAATCTGGGATATTGTGAATTTTCATTGTTAGAAAATAGTTTGTCCAACCATGCGTGGTACTCTTCAAGGGAGAGGCTAATGCATGATTATCACATAGTTTTCCTAAGCTTGTGACTAAGTGAATGTCACTCATATTCACATCGAAGGATTTTTTCCCCCTATTTCATCCATAACATGAGGTTTCTTCTTCCCAAAGGCTTTTTAGGATTTTCCCATCAACCCAAAAGCAATCCAATTTCTATTCATGGTGTGTTGTAGCCCAATTCCCTTAGAAATTCAATGTCTTTGGTATATTTTCTTAGTTATACTCTTATTACCTCTCTTGAATTCTTAGATCTAGTCATCTATGGATAGATATATGGATTTTGATTCCGATAATTATAAAATATGATTGTGTTTATTCTAGGGGAATATATCTAATGGGGGGTATTTGAGATTCATCCTGGTTTTTTGGTGTTTTTGTTCCATTGTTTATTTTTACCATAATTAACGAGGTAGGTGTATTCACTCTCGAGTCCTATTATTATAACTTGATGAACTAGGTTAGAATTTATTATTTTTTAGGAAATTAATTTTAAATGTTTTTAGAAATTGTTGATGGAAACCTTCTTTGGGGATAGTTTATGGAATTGTGAGATAAGGTGTATTAGTGGAAAGTGAAAATGGTGACATTATTTTAAAATTATTATTTTCAAATTTTTGTTTATTTTGTAAGAATAGAAAAATGTTTTCCATAAAAGGATAGTTTTATTGAAATATTTTAGAAAATATGGATTGACGTGTTCTTGGATTAAATGGTTATGTATAAGTGGAGTGGGATGCATAATGGTTGGGAAGTACAACCATCAAAGGGATGGGTTAAGGACATGAAGCTCCATTATCAAATGGAAAAACTATTTTTTTGTTAATGAGTGTGTGTGTTTGTGGGGTCTAGTGAAATATAATTTGTTATTCTAAAAAAGGATTTGAGAAATGGGTAAATGAATTTTTCTATTTATTTCCATTGAAATTGGTTTCATCTTGAGAGTTTTTTAATATGTAAATTGTTTAATATTTCAATATAAACAACTTTATATAGTATTATAAAAAATTTCAAATAAATGTGCTAAATTGTTCTATCATAGTGGAGTGATTTCGGTATTCATTTGGAAAAAAACAACTGAGACTAATTACTCACCCCTTTTTTGGAACATTGGGGATTTTTTAATTTTTTCATCATGACACATGTGAAGGGACATTACCACATTTCGTTAGTGGTCCTTCATGATACCTAGAATATATATTTTTTGTTTTGGAGCATGTAGTATGATTGGAGACATTGAGTTATTTATTTGGAGTCTATGGGTTATTTAGGTTTTTTGTTCTACTTTTTAATTTGATACCAATTGTCTTTTATTGAAGTACTCATTTTTTGTTTTGTTTTAATATGAATGTTATTAATTTTAACTGTATTATATTTTTATCATGCATCATTTAGTGGTAATTTGGTTATATTGTGTTTGGTTGTGTTGCTATATTTCTCAAAGGTAAAATATTTATCTAATTGGATTCAAGACCTTGGTATTTATTTATTTTCTTTGGCACCTTGTAGATGTCACTTAGGATAAGTAGAAATTCCTCCCCATCCCAACTTAATGAGGATGGGCAAGATGTTACACTTTCTGTCTATTTTAGATATGTTTCACTATACACCATAATTATAATACCATAGTGAGAGAGGATGATTTATAAGGTATTATAAGTTTGAATTTATTGTCTAACTCACTTAAAGAATTATATAAAGATTATTATTTGGAAATAATAAATTATTTTAGATGGGAAGTGTAGGAAGAAGGAAATACCTTCCCCACAAAGGAATTCTTAGACTTGAAATTTTTTATACACAGGGCTTAAAAATTATGGGAGCATTTCCATATTCTTATTGAAATTACTATATCTTGGTAACTGTTGACTACTATTTCATTTATGTAGACGTTTTGGTACTACCATTCAATTAATATAATTGTGTAATTAAATTCATCAAAATAAGTAAATGTTCAAGATATAGAGTTTATTTGGATTTCATAAAAAATAATGAAACCTAATTTAATAATGTTAAATTTAAATATATGATTGTGAAGGATTTATATGTTAAAAATAACTAGGACTACATACCAACCCTAGTCTAGTGTATTGGCGAACATTTCAAATATTGAAATGATTTCTTCTGAATAAGACTATTAGGAATTATTGAATAACATCTCTCTGAAGCTTAATGATTTATTCTAGGATTATATATCTAAATTTTAAAATCCCATAGGAATGTATCTCTATAGACACATTTTTGGATAATCATTCCACTTTCCTTTTTAATTACAACGTGGATCATCCTAGGTAGTAAAATTATTTAATTATTACATTAAAACTTCTTAGGATATAATATTTTTGGATTTTAATAAATTAGATGAGATTGGTTGAGAATGATATGAAAGTAGTTGGACTTATTGGAAAATATATAAGGCTATTCATGATACAATTATCCAAAAATGAAATTAAAGATAGTTATATGGTATTAATTTTAAAATCCAGATTGTAATTATTCCCTAGAAAACATAAGCTCAAATGTTTTCATCACTTCACCATACATTGGATCATGATTAATGGATCTGTTGAGTATATTGGTGAGAAAAAGTGGGTGAAACTATCCAAACCATCACTTCACGTTCTAGGAAAAAGCACATACTCTTATAAATTATATATTAAACAATATGGAATAATCATATCAAAATTTATAGAATTTATAAATTTATAAATTTATATTTCATCTCAAAATATTTCAATAGAAATCATAGAACTTTTGGATTTAGCTTATTTGTGAACTAGCTACATAAGAAATATATTTTACAACACATATGAATATTTATATCCAATTTATCTCCTCTAAACTCACTTCTAAACCTCTAAAAAGCTATATTTATCTTCATAACCTATGGAAATGAATGATAAAAAAGGGGTGAGATCAAACTATCAGTAAGGAGAAACATATAAATATTTTTTCAAAGGTTGTGTCTTATTCAAAAGAGAAAACAAGGATATGAAATAATTATTCTATTTAAAAGGATATTGAGAAACAAATTTTGTCTATAAGATGTGATAAAAATACATGTAATATCATAAGAGAAAACATATTATATTGAATAAATGTGTTGAAATATGTGGCAATAAACACGAGACATAAGTCTCAATCATTGGGATAAAGATATGGCATGTCATGAAAAAGAAGAATAACAATAAAATATGGCACTAACATAGGTATATAAATCATTAAATAGTGGAACCGAAATCATTACCCATTTCCCATATCATGTAAGATTAAGAGTCACAACTTGATTCCCATTGTGGAAAAGTAATCAATACAATATTACCAAAAATATAGTGGACTAGGATTCACTATCCGTTTTCTATAAACATGATTGTCCAGGTCTCACAACCTAATTCAATTAAACACAGTGAAAAATGATTAACTACGAGATTCTCATAATAATATCATCATATGTAAATCCTTAACCAATTAATTATAGGTATATATGGAGCAGAACCTATCAATCATTCATACACTTATCTAGAAATTTAAAATAATAATTAAACATATTATAAATAACACATTGAAATATAAATGGTTTTATTAAATTTGCAAGTGGTATCCCCAAAATTGACCTCAATAATGTAAATTGATGATACCTAATATTCTATTGACCTAAAATATTATTACATAAAAACCATTATAATTTTTCCCAAATAAATAATATCCAATGAAATTATACCTTTAGTGATAAATTTTTTTTTGAAATCATAAAATCATTGTTTCAAAACACTTTTGTTTTTGGGTAAAATTAATATGTTTCACTCAATTTAAAAATTTATTTTTGAAAAGGTGAAGTGAAAATTTATTATATTAATTTAAAAAGATATATTGATATTGTATCCTTGAAATGAAAGTAAATATATAAAAAAGGTGATGTAAAAACACGTTTAAATTATCACTATAAAAAATCTTCATTAAATGAGCCTTGAAAAATACATAAATGTGTCAAAATATAATGTGAAATATTTATAAAAGAACATTATAAAAATAAATTTCAATAACATGTTATTGAAAAGGAATAAAGGTTATCAAAAATATTAATTGAGTGTGAGATAAAAAATGTAATCTTTAAATGATGGGAATTTTTTTGAAAGATATTTTTTGAAAACCCACATCATAAAAATAGTAATAAAACATTATTTTCAAAAGGGAATAATGGAATTAGTAATTACACATTATATAACACATAATTAGGTTTCCAATTATAATGTACGGAAGTTGAGGTAAAGTAAAATATGGAAAAGGAATAAAAATCATCATTTATGAAAATGAGTATTATCCTTAATAGTGTCTTAATTTTATGAAGATGAAATTACTCATAGTAGATTATTTGAATAAAAAGATTTAGTTTCCAAGGATAGAAATTATATAGAAAATGAAAGTAAATATTATAGTGAAATTAACCAATCATGGAAGAAAAAGGATTAAGAATATTCATTTCAACTCAATTATGGGTGTTCAGCAATCAAAAAGTATTACAATAATGAAAATGTAAGAATCATTGATCGTAAGAGGGATACATTGAAATAGACATCAAAATTTCATTTATTGAAATATATTACTTGTTATTGATTGAAATATAATAGTCAATACACTATATTATATAAATGATTGTGCATAATATTAGAAATTTATTGTGTATTTGATAATGAGATAAAGAAACTAGTACCTTGATTTCTCTCTTAGTTGACCGCACTATAACAACCTGTATAAAAAATATAATTGTGTAAATAACATATTTCAGAAGCTTATTCTTGTATATAACTTTTTATAGTGATAATTTACAATTATTCTCTATATGTATAATTGTCATTTTATTATCAATTTTTTAATTTTGTGTGTGGGGAATATTTATTTTCGACCTAGTTTTATAATAGAAGTGTTTTTATTAAATATTATACAAAATTTAATAACACCCAAATTCATAGAAGGTCATATAATTTATCTCATAATGTTGTTTATAATTTTATAATTTCATTTCATAAGTTTTATTGTTATTATCCATGACAACCAAGTCAATGATGAATGTTATTTAGAAATTTATAACAAAATAAATGATGTTTTATTAGTTAATGTGTTAATTTCGTAAATTGTAAAAAGGGAAAAATAATTATTTACTTTTTAATATAAAATATTATGTTTATAAATTCATCCTAGATATAAATTTATATCATTGTTCATATAGGTGGTAAAAATAACCAAACAAGAACATAATATAATAAATTTGTGAGTATTACTTTAGAAGAGATTATTTTGTTATAATATCTCAATTAAAAAAGTATACTGAAATTGGTTAATTTTTGTTAAGGTTATGATTAAAAATTATGAAAAGTTATAAGAATACAGAAAATGAAAAATACTTTTTCACTTATCAATAATATGTTCTTTCTTTTTATTAATTTTAGGTGGTTAATTTTATAATGTTCTAATATCTTTAATACTACTTATAGAAATTGTAAATTATATTTAAAAATATAAATAATGAAATAAAAAAATTATATATTCCATAAACCTATTTATAGAACAATCCATCAATGTTGGTGATTAAAAAAATGTGTTTCACATGATAGTTATAATCCACACATGACCATGAGAAATGTTTTCATTTTTTCCAATTGATTGGAAAGGGAATAGATAATTTTTACACAATAAAATATAATAAAATTCCCATATATTACATATAATGATGTAATTATGTATGAATGGATATGATGGTTTTGGGGAAGGATGGATGAGAAGCTTGATTAAAGGAATCTTAATTATAAGAAACACTTATGTTTAGCATTTGGATATTCTCTTAAAGATTTTTTTAGAAATTAAGAGTATGAGTAACTCTGTTTTGGATAATGGATAACGAGTAAGTAGAAGTGATCTTATTTTATTAGTGAAAAGGGGGAAATTATTTGGAAAATAGTGTTCTATATGGGGTAATAATGGAATTACATGAGAGTTAGGTGAGTTGGGTGGGTTAATATTGGTAGGACATGAAGGTATGAATTTCTAACCAAATAGGGGTATTATTTATGGATTATGTGTAATGATTATTTATTAAAATTATATCCACATTAGATTCTGAATTTAATACTTATTAATCATGATTAAATTTTGATTAAGGTTAATAATTTATCACTAAAAATATAATAAGACCCTTCTTACCAAATTTTATTGGGATAAATCAAAATTTAAATTTTTTTAATTAGTAAAATTTATAATTAATCTAAAATTAATGTTTATGTTAAACCATTTTATATATGAAACCAATTTTTGTATAAAAATGATTCTTGAATCATTATATGTTCTTAATAATATTAAGAATTTTTTACTAATGAATTGTTTTTAATAAAATTATATATGTGTTTAAAAATATTTTTAGGGACATTTTATAAATTATATTAATTTAAAATATTAGACCACGAAACAAATCTTTGAAAATACCTATATCACTATTATCATTGTACTTAATATTTTTATAGTAATAATAGTTATATCCCTAAAAATTAAATTGAAAATTTTAAATAACATTAAAAAAATGGTAAAATAAAATATCATATTGTTTTAAAAGTTAATTTAAAAATTATCACAAATAAAGTATTTACACCGTTTTCAGAAAGCATGTGTTTTAGACAAAAAATTTATATGTAGAAATAATTTATCAATTTGATTCAATTTCATGATATAAATTTATTTATTATAATATAAATAATATTTATTTGGATTCAAAAGAAAAAAATACTTAATATTTTAATTACATATTTTAATTAGAATAAAATGATGAAAATTATTATTTAATTAGAATGAAATGTTTCTTGTATTCTAAAATGATAAAAATTGGTTTTCTATGTTTGAATTAATTCGTATTTTTTATCGCTTTAATAAATTATAAATTCAATTAAATGTATTGTGTATCTATAGGTCTTGATCATATATTGATAAAGTCATTAAATGATACAATTTGGATAAAAAAAATTTCGTTAGACTGTTTATATAAAAAATCAATTATTTTATAAAAATATGAAAAATAATCATAGGATAATTTGAATATACTGAATTGAAAAATAAAATTCATATTAAATAATGAAAATTCTGGAATTTATAAATCCATCGTTTAATTGAAAATAAAATATATAACAAAAAATGATTCTTTTTGGAAAATTAAATTTTAAATATTTATGTATTCTTAATCCAATTTTTTGAACATTTAATTAAATAAAATACATTTATTTTATATAGGTTTTCTATTACTAAATACTCTTATAAAATGTCATGGTTCTTTTTTTTCAGGGTTGTGTGTGTCATAAGCTATTAACAAAGTTCTTATTTGAAGGAAATTTTTATAGTAAAATCATGGGGTGCTACATTGGCCATTTTGGATTAATTTATAGAGGAGTAAACATCACATTAAGGGTAATCAAGGGGATTTTATTCCATCCCTTTTATAAAATCATGCACATTATATGAGTATTATTGATTGATATAAACTCAATGCTTTATGGGAGTAAACCCATTGTTTTACATTCTTTTTTGTTAGTTGTTTAGTTTTTAGATACAAATTAAAAAATTATTCCTTCTAAATAAATAATAAATGCTATAATGGAAAAAGATACCCTTTATATTAAATGGGATTAATTTCTATATCTTTCAATGTTTAAAAAATATAGAAACCCTAATTTTGGGTCACTGTGGTGATAATAACTAATCAATCATGACATAAAACCATATAAAGAGTAGAATTATAGAACCTTTAGAGTGGAAAATAATTTTTTCTTCAAATTCCGATAAGATTTGAATGCTAAATTTTTTTTCATCATATTCTATTTAAAATCTACTCTGATAGAATTTACTCTTGATTTATGTTTTTTGAAATCTTATCTTGATATATTTTGTATAATTTGATATAAAATTAGAAAATAAGAGTATTTTTAATGGTTAAAAATTACTGTTCATTTGGATGATTTTAAATGACTAAATATTTAACATCAGGGGTGTTTCTATTTAAAAATTCACCTTTTCTCTCCATCATTATGTAAAACGTGTTCATGATTTTTTAATTAATTTTTAGAATTTTGTTTGAATGTTTTATAAATTCTGAAATTTTAGTGAAATTTTACTAGTTAATGTTATTTTTTTTATTCTCATATTCTGTAATTATGATGTTACAAGCTAGTAATTATGAATTTTTTATAATCTTTTTTTAATTTTTTTTTTCATTTTCACTTCATGAAAATAATTAATATGAACTGAAATAATTTTTACCAACTAGTTGGAAATGATTTTTGATGACTTGATTTTTTTATGTTTCATGTAATAGATTCTATTTTAAATTTATTATGACCCTTTGACCATTATTTTCCACTACTCTATCAAAAAACCTTTTTGAACATAACTTTATTTCAATTTTCTACCATCTTAATGTTCAAAATTAGATAAAATGTTGAGTTTTAAGAGTGGGGTGTGGCATTCAAATATGCTAATCAATATTTCCGGAATTACACATTATAAATTAATTAATACATTTCAAAACTCATTGTTAATAACCATCCATTTTAATATTCTAGTGGTAAATTTATTAATATTATTATTTTTAATAATTATTTACTATTTTTGGGTTGTTGATTTTTTATATTAATCCATGGACTCATTTGGGTAATTTATATTCAATTAAGATATTAGACAAAATTGTGATATTTTTCGAGTTATTAACACAATTCTAATTAAATTTTTTCATTATTATAGGTCTTAAATTTATAATCTTTATATTCAAATTTACATAAAATGAACTCCAAATAATGGTTAAGAATTTTATTTTCATATTAAAACCATTACATGAGTAAAATTTGTTGTCCTGTTAATTATTAAACTCAATCACTCATTTTGTGTGTCTAATTATGTTTTGTTTTTAAATATTGATTTTTTGACTAAGACGAAATTAGAAAATTTATAATAAAAAATAAATGAAAAAATAAGTTAGCATAATTCCTTCCATGATTTTCAATTTTGATAATGTTTATCAATATAATAGACAAAAATTTCCTCAAAAACCTTTTCTTCTGAGAGATAAATCATTTATTTTTACATAAAATTTTATATAACATAAAACAATTTTGAAATCACCTCATTTGTAGAATTACAATATTTTCATTTTTTGATTTTTTTAGATTTCCCTAAATCTGTTTAATTGATTTATTGGGGAAAATAAATACATTGAGAGTAGTGTAATTTGATGTGGATATATTGAAATAAATGTTTTCCACACCTTTATTATAAGATTATAATTATTATGGGATTTAAACTCACCTTTTTGGATATGTATTCAATCTTCATCATTTTGGGTAAAAATTCTAAATCTATGATCTCTCGAATAAAAATGAGTTTTTTCTTAATTATTTAATTTATTTGTTTCTATACATATTATGAATTTATTTTGAAGATTATTTTTATATCAATAAATTTAATAAAATTTTGGAGTGATTTTGAATGATATTTTTTAATGATAATTTTATTAGTGTTTCATGATTATATTTTGATATCATATTTTGGAAAAAAATTAATTAAGTTTTTTTTAATTCAAAAATTCAATTTTCATTAAATATTAAATAATCTAGTATGTTGAATTTTTTCTAGGGTATTTTATAATATATAGGTGTGTAAGAGTAATTACTGTGGGTTTTAACTTCAATATAATAACGAAATATTACTTTCATAATGATTAAATTGACATTTGTAAGGGTCATTGAAAACTACTTAAAGTATAATTTAGAAATGGAAAATTTATATAATAGTAATAAAAAATTTGGAGTGGGTGTTTCTTAGATTCTTTTAATATCACCCCCAATGTAAGCATCATTTTCTAGTCTCTATAAGAGTCACCCAACTATGCAAGAGTGATTTTATAATTTCTATAATAATCACCACATTGTGTGAGGATCATTTTCAATCACTGTTATGATTCCTGGTGGTCTATAAGGATGCTTATTTTTCATATGGATTATATATCATCAATTTTTCCTTTTTGAATATAAAACTATGAGTTTTGGTTAGACATCATCAAATTGTACTCCAAACTATCCACACCAAACTGGATGAAGATGATGTACTTACATGGTTGAAGGAGGATTTTTGACCATATCTTTGATGATTTAATAGAGACATACTGTTTGGGTAAAAAAACAATGAAAATTATAAATGAAAATTAGAGTTACTTTGGATCAATTGATGATCCATGAATTTGAGTTCTCAATAAATTATAATCAAGAGAATATCTAGTTTATGGTCAAATTATTTATAAGTTATTATTAATTATGAGTTATGAAAACCTAGAAAAATATTTATATGGAAAACCTACTTCAAATTTTGGTGCCTCATGCTATAGATAATGAACCTTCTCATGGAAAAATACACATAACCTAAGTGAAATTGAAGAGGAGGATAACATTAATGATGAACCTATATGGATAGTTTTTTTGGTGAATTTATTATAGGTTTGAATTTAAGAATGTGAAGGGGGATTCTATGCTTCAAAATAAAATATATATGAATAAAAAAGGGATCAAAGGAAATCATTGTCCAATTTCTTACGTGAATGTAAAAATTGCTGAGAATTTAACCAAGAAGCTAATTTGAGTCTATGTTTTTTGTCTTGAAAGGAGTAATCTAGTATTAGGTTAACATGGGAAAGTATTTCAAAGTGTTTTCTATGGTTGAGAACATGTATGTGACCACGGTTTATGGTTTACAAATAATCCATGAATAATTCTTGTGAATCTAACTAAATAGTGAAGAAGTTGGGAGTTTAACCAAATTAGTATTTCC
Source organism: Viscum album (assembly GCA_963277665.1). Lineage (NCBI taxonomy): Eukaryota > Viridiplantae > Streptophyta > Magnoliopsida > Santalales > Viscaceae > Viscum > Viscum album. The sequence goes on from OY728133.1 coordinate 624,386,404, forward strand.
AGAGGCTGAGTGAGATTATCCAAACTAAAGTTGGAATGATTAGAAATTTAATTCAATGGATTTAGATAAAATAAGAAATAATTGAATATATCATAGGTTAGAAATAAATTATAATTTACTAAGTACAAGATTAAAATATTTTAAAAATAAGTGAATTTTTGAAGAATTTAAATCAAAAAAAGTATTATGGTGCAATATAATTCTCACAATTATGAAAAAAGTAAATGGATCCCTTCAAAGAAGAGTTAATGGTGATTTATTAATGATTTTGGGAGAATGTTTTAATGATGAATCAATAATAACATGGGGACGAAACATTCCAGGGAATAGGGAGTTCAGATAGAGTCACCAGAACAAGACTATGAATAGTGAATAATATCCATGTCTAAAGAAGAGACATGAGAAAATGAGTTGAAGGCTCTGACAAACACACTTATTATTCTTATAATTTTTGGGAAGATTTAATTGAGATTTACTAGGATCATTGAATAGATAGGAGTATATTTATGAGTGGATTAAGAAGCTACTACAATGGATTACAATAGAAGAGGGGAGATATAATCATCTCTAAAGAGATTATTCATCTTAATCAACTATTTTTTTTCAATTGATCACTAATATAATAAAATGAATACCCAATAATGAATTGAACATGGTTCTTGGTTATGTTTTTTGGGTAAATAATATTGTTTTGAGTATCTTCTTTAAATCATTATGACAATATTTTCTGAATTAGGTTTCTTCTCTTCATTAATTTATCTTAGTGTAATGTTTTTCCAACTATTTGTGAATTAATTATAATTAATATCAACCAAATAAATATGATTTTTAGGTAACCTTGTCATGAAACCATCTGTTAATAATTTTTTTGTTTATTTTTATGAATAACACACCTTGTTGAAATAATAGTTTGATCTTAGAGAAACTAATTTCATAATTTGTTTTGTTTACGTAAATATTTAAAGTGAAAAAAATTATGTACTTTGCTAAATATATGATTAAGACTATTTAGATATAGTGGGATTCATTTCTATGAATTCAAGACTAATTTTGTCTCATACAAAAAATAAATGAAAATAAATTCAACCTTTGACATCAAAAATTTAACCCTAAATGTTAATCATTAGTTTCCCTATTTTTATCTAGATCTACTATATTGTTATTATCAATTATTTTTATTCCAAATATAGTTTTATTTTTTAGTTATTTTAAATTATTTTTTATTATTATCTTAATATCAAAATTTAATAGTATTTTGTCAGTGTTTAATACCATCTATTCCTCTTTTTTTCTAATGTTTTTTATGTCCCCTAATTTAGTCATTTCTTGTGGGTTTGACCTTGGTAATAGATATATTAATTTTAATATGGTTATAAAAATATTTTTATTACTTATTAACGTCATTGGATACTTCCACAAATAAAATCTAGGTGAGAAATGTTCAATCAATATACCAATAAGTCATCCAAATAAGGAACTCGTCGCTTAAAAAAGTATAAGGCACTAAAAATTATTTGTTGCATAATGGGTCAGATATCACACCTTTGAACATCAATAACAATTTTCTATAGACATTCCCCCCATATACTATCACATTATAAAGCTAATACTTACCATAGAATACTCTAAAATGCTACACCAGGTTCCTTATTTCAACTATCATACATAAGAACTTTAACTGAGTCCAAATATAGGTTTTGATGGAAACCCCACGCAGAAAATGGTCATTGGAGAAAAATGGTGTCAAAACACACCTATAAAAGACCACTTATTATTTTACAAGGATTATATAATAATATAGGGATTAAATAAAATGGATTATTTTAGTTTTAGTGAATTTAATTAAATTTGGTGTTTTCTATAATTCATGCAATACATGATGGATAATTAAATTACAACGATAATGTAGCATACCACCTAGATGGTGGTAGAAGGTTACTTCTCATTAAAGATATTATATTATTCATACATAAATGGTAGAGATTTTTAAACCTAATAAAAAGACACAAACAAGGGAAAAACAATTGATGCATGGTGAAAAATCTAAGAAAATAAATAATAAAATGAAAAATGAGGGTTATCCATACCCATGGTTACCAAAAACTATGATAGGCTCAAAGATCTGAACATACATGAGATGAAAAAATAATTGGAAGGGATAAGTAAAAGGGAAAATATATAGGGTGGGGTCTTCTACTTCTTTAAGATAAATGATGAAGAAAACAACATTTTAAAACATTTTAAACCTATTTAAATAATTGAAATAATGTTAATAAAATATTTATTTTCCATCATAAATCTCTTTAATATCACCTAGAACACCTATATTCCATTCGGATTCTATTAGACACCAAAAAATCATTATCTAGAAATTTTAGTAACAATTTTCTCCCAGACTATAACACAGATGGACTCCCATAATACTTCCCTTGAAAATTCTATAACTTTTCATATATCTCCATAACATGATTTTTTTCACAAAACATGAAAATAAACCTCCTAAAACCCCCAAAATCTAGAACATATCAAAAATATATGATGTTCAATTGAATTTAAATCCAATTAATACATTATTATTGTATAAATGTTTCATCTAATATCCAATACAAACACCTATATAGAGGGACATCCAATAGCACATTAAACATTCGGTGTTATAATTTTTGGGTACATCCAAAATACACATCTCCCATAGTTCACCATGTGATAATATTATAATAATAAATATAAATTATCATGATCCCCAAACAATATATAATAATGCATCATTTATTGCATATAATAATAGAGTTCATGGACTTTCTGACATTATTTTAAGAATATTATCCAAACATATCAAAATTCTAATTATAGTGTGGAACTAATTATAACTTTTTGAAAAGAAAAATACACAAGGGATTTTATATTGTAGTATATTTTTTATATCACGAGGTCACACTAAACACCCTACGATAGGTTTTAATTAATGTTACTTGAAACATCTTATTTTCTCATTCTTAATTGGATATTGTATTTTTGTTGTAGAATACCCCTAATATCGATCTCATTATTCATGATCAACACAACCAAGTTTAGTAAAATAATAAATCTCAAAGAATGATATTTCTAGGTTCACCTACACCTGGCTAAATCCATGTTTCACATATCAATGACATGATGATATTCTGAATAATCACTACTTAACTAGTTTGTGATTATAATTTTATAGGATAATATCAATGGCCATTCATGGTCGATGGAATATACCTCTTGTTAACTACATTACCAGAGAGTTACAAAAGATATATTCAAAATTTATATGAATATCACCAAGATATCTATAATACGTACAAAAAATGGCATTTCTCTATGATTCTATGTTCCAAACATCCAAATCCTCAATGACATGCACAAGATCACTTAACATCCAATACTATTATTTAATCAGTTCAAATTATATAAAACTAAAATTCATTAATCTAGATATTAAATAAAGGAAAAATGGATTCCATTTACATCCATCCTTACCAAAATCTTTTATTCCTATCATTTATAAGATCTACTTAGGAATATCCTTTACAAAAAAATCTTTTCTTTATTCTGGACTACTCTTCAATGTTAAATGAGATTTTTTAAATTATATTCCTTACAACACACATTATATTGTCTAGGTTTTTCTATATGTAATGCCTTGAACCCATTAGAATGGTGCTGGTGCATTATTTAAGTACATTGGAATGGTAACAAAAAATCAAATCCCTAATGACCAATCAATTTAGCAGTCTTGGAAAATAGATTACATTCATGATCTTTACATAAAAATAAAAAAAAATTATATCCAACATATATAATCATTTTATACATCCATTTTTCTCTAAGATTATCTCTAATTATCAATAAAAACACCAATGGAATCTAAAAAAATCACAAGAAATGTGTAAGCCCAAATGCTCAAAAAGGGTAAACAATACATACAATGCTTTTATATATATGAATAAACTTTTAAGGAAAGTTATAAAACTGAAAAAATATTATTTTAAACAAATACTAAGCATAATATATCAAGAATAAATATATTAATTCTATATAAAAATTCACATGGATATTCTACTAATGGAATAATCATATGTAATATTTATAAATAATATCATAATAAGGGAATACATAAAGACATACATCATAACCATATTGTCAATGAACCATTCCAAGAACATATATAATAAGGTAATACTTTTTCAAAACCCAAAATATTTTACTAATTAGAACTACCGATGCATTGAGATGCTTTCTCCAACCAGTTCCCAACCCATAGGGATTTTTTTAAGAGATACATAACTCTCCACTTACTATGTTTGATGCATTCCTCATATAAAAATATGATTTATAACCAATAGAAGCTTTGTATTAAAAATAGAATATTAAATGTTAATACCTGAACCATAAATCATGAATGGAATCAAAGTGTCATATCCATAATAAAATATATCATAAACAATTCCTTAAAATATGGTAGATTATATCATAATAACTCAACCTCAATTAAGTGTAAAATTTATCAAAGGAAATTGACATAGATTAAAATAATCATTAAAAATCATTAAAACTCATGGAGAAAAATATCTCAGATTATATTGAAATAATATAAAATTCACATAGTAATAGGAGAAATTTTTGATTTTTAATATAACCTTCTAATATTGTAAAATAATCTTCAAAATGCTAAGGCATCATGATGGGGGAAATAGATGCTCATGCCATATAAGTTAAAAAAACATTATTACCTTAATTTTTTTCAAAAGTATCATAAAGAACCTCATTTGTAAAATGATAGAAAGATTCAAATAAAAACATTTTATAAAGACATATAAACATGGGTGAATCTTACATAAATAGTTTTTTATAATATTTTGAAATAAATTTTTATGAAACAGGGACATTGATGATAAAATGTATTCCAGATGATACTTACATATAATCAACCTTGAATAATAATGAGATTAGGAAATTAAACCTTATATAAAAGATGAAAAGATTCCATTTTGAAATTTTTTTAGTGAACATAAAAATAGAAATAAAATTTATTTTAAATTCCATTAATATCCATATAATATTCTATGTAGAATAATATCAAGAATATTACAATCGAGAAAGGATTAATTCTTTAAACCATGAAAACATCCAATACAAATTTGAACATTTATATCATAAGCTCGATATATTCAAATGAATATGTAAAAACCATGAATATAAATATATTAATTATATTAAATATAATTAGGCTAGAACATACAATACATACAATAAATAGGTGGTTATCATGACTTATATCTCATGAAAATTAAAATTTCGACCAAAATTGATTTACAAAGATCATATCATTAGAGTGAGGATAAATCGATGGAATTATTTTGTGTGAAAATATAATTCCACCCAAAATAACTAGATATTAAGTATAAAAAAATTAGAAGTTATTCACACTTATTCATGGAAGAATATAACCCATGACAAAGATATTTATCTCAATGAATGGAAATTGAGTTAAGATTTTTATTACCATAGGTCTCATACGCTTAGTACGTGTCAAAAAATCATGTGTAATGTTTTTAAACATATTAATAACTTCTACCAGAATCATAATAATATTTAACATATCATATATGATTCATTTATTCCTTTATATTACCCATTTATTAATAACTTCTATGTTAAAGAAATACTTCGAGTAATAATCAATTTATTTATCGCATGTGTTTTGATTTTTTATTCTTGATATTATTACATAGATTATAATTTATTTACAACAAGAATGTAAAAAAATATTTATATGTCATAGATATAATGTATATAAATATATATAATAGATAGATAAATGAAATGGAACACCACATTCAATGAGATGATATGTTGTACCCATGCATGAAAGTCGTTTTTATTTTCTAATCGCATTAAATGAAAAAAATGTAAATTTCAAAAGCATATATATATATATATATATTATTCTATAAGAATTATTATTTCATATATTTCATACTTATTCATTATATACATTTTTATAATCTTGCTGAAATGGTTGTAATGGGAGGTGAATCTCATCGCGTCATGAAGACGGTAAGTCATAGGCACACACAAGCGATGATATCATTCCGTAATGGTAAAGTATAAGGAATTAGATGGAATATGAATTATAAAATAAAAATATTAGAACACATTTATTATTTTAATAATTTGTAGTCATCATTATATCCATAAAAAATAAATCACAGATAAAAAAACTATTACACCACAATGTGGAGATGGTAAGTCATACGTAAGCCAACATATAGATATTATTTTTTGTAAGATGGATAAAAGGAAGAATATAGTTTTACCATAGTCATATTAACATATCAAAATATATTATATTATATATTTATTACTTTATAATTGAAAAAACTTATTAAGTGGTAGTAGAAAGGAAAACTACCTATGAATGAGTTGGAAAAACAATCCCCTCTTCTTCGAGTGTCTCCTTTTGATTTTCCAAAACGGACACCTTCGGTTGAATTTATGCCCAAAGTATTTCCACTAAGATAATTTTATGGATTATGGAAGGATATATAGATAGTTTTTGGCCAACCTAAAGTGATTTATTGGCATTAATAAAATAAAAAGAGAGATTCCCTTTTATAAGAGAGAAGAGCGACACTTTAAGAATCTCCACAACTAATTATTTGTTATAATTTATATTTGGATATAAAATAAAATAAAGAATATTTTTTTGATATGATGATTATGGGTCTAAATCCTCTCAAAAAATGAATTTATTCGTGTTTTTGTCACAAAATCATCCTAATCTTGTGGCATTAACCCTTAGTTCATCAATTTAACACTTACCATAACAACTTGCCTTTTTAGACTATAGGGTTAATATTGTTACTATAAAATAATAAAATAACCACAATTGGAACATTTAAGAATTATTAGAAATTATATTAAATATTTAGAAGAATTTTATATTTTTATTGATTTTATATCATTTAATATTTTTTTTAAATTTCATTTAAGTCAATTTTGTAACTATTTATTATTTTATTTTTATAAAATCAAGAGAAATTTATTACATAAAAAAACTAAATTAAATCATCCCTAGTATGTAAATTTTCTCTAAAATAATAATGTATGGAATCAAATATTTTAGATGTTATTTTTTTATATTATTAATATCATTTATTTGATTCTTACATTATTAAATCAGTGACTCCAACATCATTGTGTCAAATTTTAATTTTAATTTTTAATTTATAAAAGTCTTAAATAAATTATAATTATGTAGAAAAAAAATTATCTTTAAAATGATTATTTATAGTCGAATTTATCTTTTATATAACTCATTATTTAAAATCATTTATTTATTAAAATATGAATATGGAATTTTAAACTCTTCTTTAAATAAAATGTAACAAATGTCATAATCTAACACAAGTGGCTTAAAAAGGGTCATAATTTCTACCTAAAATTGATTTGGGTTGAATAACTCTTATCCAATTAAACTATGGTAATGGTTATGGTAATTTTATATAATTCTAATATTATTTTTACCTTTAATTACCCTATTTATTTTTAACTGTGGTACATAAAATTAAAAAAACTTTATTCCCCAAAAACTATTTTGATTAAATTTGACTAAAATTTTTATAATAATTACAACCATATATGTTCGTGTTTTTAAATTCCATTTATAGATGTGGTAAAATTAAATTTAACGTTAACCCACAAATGTAGCTAGAAGGCTGGTAAAAGAGACATTCAGAAGTTCAAAAAATATTTATTACAAATTATATTATAAAAATGATTTTGATGGCCTAAGTTGGATTAAAGTATATATTATTTATCTATTATTATTATAAAATAAATTTAAATTAAAAATTTATTTATGTGAAAATGGTAGTTCTAACAACAATGCAATATTTTTCAGTTTTCATAAAAATTGAAACCATTCAGAAAATACCAAAAATTCATGCTAAATTAATTTTGATATTCCAAATTCAAAAATTAAATCTATTTTGAAAAATGAAATTTTGTAAACTTAATAATGTTGTTAATACTATTTATAACTTCTTTTTAAAAGACAAGTTATATTGGTAATGGTTCCCTTAAACTCAGTGTTGCATGCAATAGAATCTATGAAATTGATTTAAAAAGAAAAACACTGTGAAATATTGGTGTGTTACATTATCCACATCTTAATTAAATTACTTCCTCGCAATTTAAAATTTATCTCAGTAATAAAGAGTTTGATATTTGAAAAAACTATTATTGTAGAACCCAAATTGTAAATATGGTTAATAACACATATACTTCATTAGCAGGAAGGGAAATGTGAAGATCACCATAAAATTAAGATTTCAAATTGTGGAAAATTAGTGGAATGTAGTGATATGAACTTATAATGAAAATGTAAAAATTTGTTCTTAATCATTGAGGTCATAATTTAGAAATTAATGAAAAATAGAAAATTTCGGGGCTCATTTCCATAATTTTATGGTTATTTAAAATACCATCGGTTCATCAAAAAAGTAACATCTTTTTTTATTATTTTTCTAGGGTTGAAGAATGAATTAACTCTATAAGAATGAAAGCAAATATAATTACTTTATATGTTTCTATAATCACAATGTCAGACTTTATTAAGATCCCACATTGAAAAAATATTCAATGAGACCTCTATTTCAACATAATAAAAGAGAAATTCAAAGCTCACCCGAGATAACACATAATGGGGTTCCATATAGGAAAACATGGATATGAAAGAAAATGAAACCATTAAGTTATGAGTAATAGTGATAGAGATCATGACTTAGAGAATGTTACCAATAAAAAAGCTACAAATCTGATTTTATCCAAGTTATTATTTGATTCATCGTAAAAGAATGTACTAGGATAACATTTTTAGTTTTATGATATTTTCCCTATAGTTGAAGAACTAATTTACTTCATAGATTAATAGTAAAATGAAACATACTTAATTATATGAGAAGTATATTCTCCTTCACTAATCAATTTACAGCACATATTCATATCTTCACCCAAAATATGAATTTTCATGCTTTAACCACTCGATTCCATTTTTAGAAAATTGAATAATCCAAAAAATATTAACTATATTTTTTTTAATTTCTTCAATCACTTACCAAAACCAATTTTTTTTACTGTATATAATTGTTCTCAAAAATAATAACTGAAATTAGAAAATAAACCCCCAAAGTTCAAAATAGATAATTCAACAGATAACTATCTTTTTTAAAAATATTCTAGACTAATATTGAAATATAACATTTAGATGTATTTAATCATATAGTATTTCAATCAATCACTCTTAATGTCACATACCAAATTTAATTTTCTAAATATCATAATCTCCAAGGTTTCCTAACCATTTAAAAAAAACCGGAATCAACATTCTTTCAGAATAAAACTATGTTTGAATAAAAAATAAATTTAACCATTATATATTAAAATATATCTTTTACCTTATTCATTTTCGATTCTAAAAATAGATAATGTATTTTGGAATAACATTAATTAATTAATCCCAAATCATTTTCTAATCTTGATGTTATTTAAAACAATCCCCCTTAAATAAAAATAACCTTTATCCATATGAAAAAAGGTATTTTAACCAAAAATTATCAAAATGGGACAATCTGTCACTATGCCTAAGATATTTTCTTTTTTCTAAAACTATTTTAATATAACTTTCAAAAAAATTTACGAGCATTCTTGAAATGAGGATAATCACTAAATAACCTTTTCACGATGGTTTTAAATGTAACTTCAAAACAAAAATACATCATCCATTTATTTTGACATAGGTTGTTCTTGGAGTAGAGGTTATCCTATATCATAGAGTATTGACTCGGGTAATTCCTAGGTCCCGAAAATTTAAAGAATCTAACTACAAATGGATTATTAGGATCATTTTTATTTCCTTCCATCATAATATTCATTTTTCCTCAGAAATTATTTTCCTTGTGTATTTCCTTCACACAGAAAAACATATCTTGGTTTTATTGAGACACATTCCTTAGTATCTCCTTCCACATTTCTAGAATTATGAAAACTGATATTTCTTTTCCCTAGGTTATCTACCACTAGAGATCTAATCCTGCCGGTCATTTCTCTTCTTTGACAATTCAAGAGTTGGTTAATGTATATACCGATAGTAGTATTTTTTGAAAACTGATTAGTTATAAACACAATATCTTTCACTTATATAAACATTCCATATGGTTTCTTATCTCTTCCACATTTTCCAGCTCGTCCATCATTTTAAATGTTAATATGAAAATTTTGGGATCCAAACATTGACTAAAACAAAAAACCATAGTGTGACTAACTATAATTGAAAACTCATTTAAAAAATATAATGAAACATTATTTTCAATATAAAATACCTTAGGTTTTACAGAGGATATTCATTCACATATTATATTAGAATCCTTCATATTAATTTGTAAAAAAATTTGAATTATGTTATATATGTCCCCCAAGAGTGTCGAACAAGGTGTGTAGTAAGGCCTGATGTAGTATTCTAGGTTACCCTGAGTTTGGACGAGAACATCATATTAGAGTTATTACTTATAGATACATGTATACCAGAACCACAACCACTTGTAGTTTCCATATAGGGATGAATTGTTATGAATACCCACATAATATCTACATTTCCAAAATTATAGTTTGTTCTTATTTCGTAATTCTAAAATAAAATCTTATGGTTTTGTTTTTTAATATACGTTTTCAAAATGTAGTTTGAAATGTTTCTAATAAACATTGTTTGATACGAAATTTTACACCCCAATCCTAAAATCAGGAGTTCAGTACATTATTTTAATAAATTTTCAGGATTATAAGGATTAAAATTCCAAAGGATGGATCAATTTAGCAGTATCCAATAATAGATTACATACATGAAATTTACATTAAAATTAAAAATATAATTTTCATCCTAGATAATTCTTTGATAATGAAATTACTCTAATGTTTTAACCCTGAATATCAATCATAACAGACTTCTTGGTATACTAGGGAAATAAAACATTATAAAGGGGTGAGCTTGAATGCTCAGTAAGGGTTGCAAATATTGTAGGAGTCTTCATAAATTATTATAATACTTTAAGGAATGTTTTAAAACTAAAAAAAAATCCTTTAAGAAAATCGTGAGCGTAATATACAAATAATAAATCAAATAACTCTATAAAAACAATCATGTGGATATTCTGCTAGAAAAATAATCACATTTAATATGATTAACTAATCTCAAAATGAGGGAACACATAATTATGGACATCATAACCATACCATCAAATCCTTGTTCCAAGACCATACATAAGTATGTAAGATGATATTAAAAACCCAAACTAGTTTGTTTTATAAGAACGACCAATGCATTGAGGGGATTTAATAAAACAATCCTCAACCTATTGGGATTTTATTTAGCGGTCCATAATCCATCACTTACTAGGTCAAATTCATTCCTCGTATGAAAATGACGAAACATAACAAACCGAAACATTCATTTTAAATCCAGTATACAAAATTTTAATACATTAACTAAACCATCAATGGTATCATAATATCACATCCACAGTCAAACATATCCTAAACTATTAAATACAATATTTAAGATTTTATCATAATTAATCAACCTCAATTAAGCATAAAATCCAATAAACGACATTAACATATATGAAAATAACCTAATAAAATCAATAAAAATCATTGAGAGAAATTTATTTATTTTTTACATTGAAAAAATTTATAATTCGCAATGTTATAAAATAAAACAATTCATTCAAAAATATTAAACTTATAAGGTGTGATTCAAAATATTAAGGCCTCGTGATAGTGTAAACAGATTCTCATGTGGTATATGTTTAAAAAATATTCTTTCCATAATTTTTTCAAAATCGATATGATGTACCTCATTTTAAAATTGATAGAAATATTCATTTCAAATTTTTGGATAAAAATTTATTCATTAATTAAAATGACTTTAAAAAATTGTTGATAATATTTTTAAAAACATTTTCATGAAACATGGTCATGGATGATGATATGTGTCCCTGTAGATACTAAGGTAAAAAAACCTCAGATAATAATGATATTTCCAAAGAAACCCATTCATAAAAAATTAAAATATTCATTTTTAATGTGCTTGGATGAACATCAAAATAGAAGTAAAATTTTTATTATAAACATTTTATATCCATATAAATAGTTATGTAAAATAATATTAAGAATATTGAAATGGGGAAAGGATTAATTATTTAAACATTCAAAAGCCCCTCATTACACGTTGAAATTATAAATTATAATCCTGATATATTCAAATAAATATTTAAATACAATGAAGACAAATATATTCATGATATAAATTATAATTATCTAATTAAAAACACCACACATAAGAAATGGGTGGTGAACATGGCTTATATCTCATTATAATTAAAAGTGGTTCTATAATTCCCTTATAAAGATAATATCATTAGAGTGAGGTTAAATCAATGAAAAAATTATGTGTGAAAAATATAAATACACTTAATATATTTATATATTCATTATAAAACAATCAGGAGTCATCCACACATATTCTTGTAATGACCTAACCAATGACCTAGATATTTAACTTAATGAATTGAATTTGAGTAAATATTTACCTTAACTTAGGTCTAATACTCTCTAAACATGTTAGAAACTTATGTATAATGTTTATAAACATATTATTAAATTCTTAAATAATCATAATAATATTTATGATATTATATATGATTCATTTATGACTATATATTACCCATTTAATAATAATTTCTAGGTTAAACATCATTTTTTATAATAATCTTTTTTGTTTATCGTACATGTTTTGACTTTCTATTTTTGATCATATTACTTATATCATGATTTAATTATTTCCATACTATGAAATATGATTTATATATCATATAAATTCAATATTTAAATGTATATAATAGATAGATTAATTAAATGGAACACATAGTTTAGGGAGACATTAGGTCATACATATGCATGAACAAAATTTATGTTTTCTTATCGTATTTAATAGAGAAATGTAAATGATATATATATATATATATATATTTATATTATAATTATTAAGTCATAAATATAATATTTTTTTGAGTTTATAAATTTTTATAATAATTTTTAAATGGTTTTAATAGAGGATGAATCTCATCACGCAGTGCAGACGGTAAGCTATACATACACACAAGCGACAATATCATTCTACAATAGTAACGAGTAAGGAATTTTATGTAAAATGTATTATTAATAAGATATATTATTACATATTAATTATTTAAATACTTTAAATTCATCATTAAATCCATAAAAATGTATCTATGAAAAATAGTTTACACCACAATGTGGAGACGATAAGGCATACATACAAACACATTGTGATATTTTTTCTCATAGGATGAGTAAAAGGAGGAATATGGTAGTAAAAAAATCATAAAAAATCATATAATATTGTAGATTATATAGTTATTATATTATTATGGAAACAACATATTAAAAATAACTACATGGAAAAAATATCATTGAATGAGTTAGTAAAACAATTACCTCATCATAGAGTATCTCCATTTGATTTTCAAAAAAGGACTCCTTTGGTTGGATATGTTATGAAATTATGGACTCTAGGATGATGTGAGGGATTTTTGGAGTAAAAATGGTAAGGTTTTTGATGAAATAAAGGGCTTTATAGGTGTGAATAAAATATATGGAGATGTTACCTTTTATAAGAGAGGGAAGGGGCACTTAAGTAACCTCCAAAACTATTAATTTATTATAAATTAATTATTCAATTTGAAATAGATCCAAAGTGATTTAATTATTTAATAAGATGAGTATTGGTCAGAACCATATCAAATAATTAATATTAGACATGTTTTGGTCAAAAAATTAATTAATTTTTTTCATTATCCCTAAGTCAAACAATTTAACTTCTACCGTGATAACTTTTCTGTTTACACTATAGGGTTAATATAATTGTAATAAAATGTCAAACAAACCCAAATTTGATAATTTATGATATATATTACATTATAATAGTTATTTGGTAAAATTTTAGATTTTAATGAATTTTATATCATTGAATAAAATATTATTTATTTTAAAATATTATTTATGTCTATTTTGACACTATTTATAATTTGACTTTTTATAAAATATGAAAAACATGATTACATATATAAAACTACATTAACTCATTTATAATATTATAATTTAATCAAATAATTCATTTAGGTCCCCAAATATTTCAAATGATATTTATTTTAATATTAATAAAATCATTTTTTATTCTTCTATTAATAAATCAATAAATGCATCATCAGTGTGTCATAATTAAATGTAATTATTTATTGTATAAAAATTATAAATAAATTATAATTATACAGATAAACAATTTTTATTGAAAATTAAAATTTATATTCTAATTTATCATATATATGAATCGATATTTAAAATCATTTTGTTATTAAAATTTCAATATGACATATTTAACTCATATTTAAATAAAATAAAATGTATGTTATAATATTACAAAAGTGGATTAAAAAGGATAATATTTTCTACATAAGGTTTATTTGGGTTGAAAAACACTTATCCAATAAAATTAGGTCATGTGTTATTGTAATTTTATATTATTATAATACTATTTTTACATTTACTTACCCTGTTTACCTTTAACAGTGGTAAATAAAATTTAAAAGTTATTATTCAGCAAAAATTATTGTGATTCTATTAGACCAAAATTTTCATACTAATTATAACCATATATTACTATTTTTATAAATTCCATTAACATAAGTGGTAAAATGACATTTAATGTAGATCCCCCCAATGTTGCAAGATGGTGGGTAAATGGGAGGTTCAAAAGTTCAATAAATGTTTATTTCTAATTCTATGATAAAAAAGATTCTAATGAACTAAATTGGATTAATATATGTATTATTTATGTAGTGTGACTTTAATAAAAATTTATTGTAAAATAATTATTTATATATAAAAGTAATATTTTATCAATAAGGCAGTATTTTTTACTGTTCATGGAAATAAAAACATTTTAGAAAAATAAATAAATCACCATAAACTAAATACATTTGTATATTACAAAACATCTTTCTTTAACAACAAAAAATTGAGTATCCCAAACAACTATAGTCATCAAGAAACAAAATGTAATAATTTTAACCTTATGTTCCATTATGATTGGTTTGAAAACATACATTGATGTAGAACATATTCGTAAAATATGATATTATATTCTTATTTGGATTATAAGGGTTTATAACCATATGTACACTTAAACAAGGTTCATAAACATTTTAATTTTCCTCTTTGAAAAGTAACATAAATAGAATCTTTAAACTTGGATATATTATATGTCACACCCCGACACGTGTGTTTATTTTATTTTATGATTTATTTGATTTTAAATTATTTTGTTGGTGTCTGAGGTAAGTCTCGGACTCAATTTGTCAGTCTTTGATAAAAAATGAACATTTGGGTTTGACAACGTTGGACGCGCGAGCGGAGCGTGACGCCGCGCGGCTTCGCCCATGCAATTGCATGGACTTCCGTTAATTTCAATTTTATTAAAGATGATATAAATTCATTTATTATCATTTTTATTTTATTATTAGTGGTTACTTTTATTATTATTATTAACGTTTGGCACAAATTTCTATTACATAAGTTTTATTAGTATTGTTGTTATTAATGAGGTTTATAATAATGATTATTGTTATTAATAATATTACTAAATTTTTATTATTACAATTAGAATTTATTGAGATTTTTATGGAGGTATATTTATAGATCAATGATTTATTTATTTATCTATTCATTATTTTTGTTCTTTTAATTTCATTTATTTTTCTTTTATTTATTTATTTATTTAATTTTTTTTCTTCTCCTCTCTAACCCTAGCGGCCCACCATTTATATTTTTTTTCCTCTCTCCCATTTGCAGCCGCCACCCCTCATCTCTCCCTTCTCCTTCCCTCGGTTCCGCCTCATCCCGCTCCACTTCTTCTCCCTGGTTTTCCCTGCCCGGCACCTCCCTCCCCTCCTGTTGCAGCACCGCCGCATAGCCAGCACCTTTGTTCTCTCCTTTGGCATGCGTCCAGCCGCGTAGCAGCAGCGTCCTCGGCCTCCTTCCCCCGCTCCAACCTACTGCAACCGGCCGCCCTTGCTCCCTCCTCCCACACCTTCGACGACCTCCCTCCTCTATCGCGCCACCTCGCGTCGCCCCCCTGCTCGACCTGGTCTGCTCCAGGCCACCTCCGCCCAACAGCCCCGCGCGACACCCCATCCCCTGGCCAGCCAAAGACCCAGGCCACTTCTGTTTTTCCTGGCTCCGCCTCCTCCCTCCTGCTTCCCGTTTTAGCACCTTCAGCCACGTCCACCGCCTGCAGTCCCTAGCCTCCCAGCCCCTGCTTCCACCAAGCAGCTCCTACCTTACGCGCCGACTCCCGCAGCCCCTGCCTCCTTCGGCCGCACGCACCCAGCCTTGCTGCGCACCCCTCCGGAGCTCCCCCATCTCCTATTTTCTTTCCCTCATCTCGGCTCCCCCTCACTCCGCCTGCTTACGTAGTGATCCGCGCGAGCCGCCAGCCTCCTCTCCTCCCCTGTTCAGCGCACCCAGCCGGCGTCCCAGCCTCCCCCGCTTGCTCCCTGCTCAAGCGTGCAGCCCCCGGCCAGGTCTTTTTTTTATTTCCTTTTATTTATTCATTTTGTTTTATCTTATTAATATTATGAATGTTAGTGTTAATATTATTATTATTATAATTATTATTGTTTTTCATACTATTATTACTATTATTATTATTATTAATATCATTATTATTATTATTATTATTATTATTATTATGATTATTTTATTATTATTATTATAATTTTATTATTACTATTATTCATACTATTCTTATTATTACTAATATTATTATTATTATTGAAATTATTATTAAATTTATTATTATTATTATTATTATTTTTATTTTTGTTGTTATTATTATTATTATTATTAATCTTGTTATTCATATTATTGTTAGTATTATTATTATTAATATTATTATTGATATTATTATTACAATTATTATTATTATTATTATTATTATTATTATCAGTATTATTCCTTCTTTGGCCTTTGCTCTGTAGAGAGTTATCAATTTATTTTTCTTTTGGTAGGATTATTGTTTGAGGACCCGCGCAGGGTGTTTCCAAGTGTGCGCCACCGCCACGCCTTGTTTCTGAGGTTTCGTCGTCGCCGCGCTTTAGTTTCAAGGTGAGCATTTATTCCCGCCGCTTGGTTTCGAATGCTCTAGTGAGTTTTTGTATGTGTCTGAGTCTTTGATATAGTTTATACAGAGTGTTGGAATTTGTCACGTGGTTTCGGACACACGTCGTGTCATCGCGCCTTGCTTCCAAAGTCGTTTTGCCATCGCGCTTGGTTTTGAGGTAGGTTCCCTTTGCACTGCTTTTAAAATTTAAGTTATATTATTTCATGTTGTTTGCGCACCCTAATTGTTCAAAATCAACATTTTATTAATTGGAATAAATATGAGATAATATACGATAATTAAATTTTAATATAAGATGGTTAATTTTTAAATGGTTATTTAATGTCAAAAGGAGCCGTTTATTTTATACACAACACATGAAACATCCTTTTTACGAGCGGACACCCAATAATGAAATAATGCCTGTTTGGATTTTAAACATAATTCACGGAATGTAAAACAGAGTTCTGGTTTAATGATAAATGATTTCTTTTGAGGCGTGAACAAATACTTTGGTTCGTTTGAGAAATTGCCCCGTTGGCTCTTAATGTTTATTTGGAAAAGGAAAATGGTTTGGTTTGGTTTATACAAATATTGGCAACCTGTGAATTAGTGTTTTGTGGTTCTTTAAATTGTTTTAAACTGGGTTTTGTCTCATAAAGATATTGAACCTTTCGTTGAGTGGTGTTTGTGAAATGTATTAAATGCCCGTTTGGCACCTTATGGAAAGCGATGAAAATGTTTTGATAAAAACCCTCTTAGGACGACTCTCATGCCTTGGTTGTAATTGATTGTTTGGGAGGCCGCATTTAGAGGCTCCCAGGTACTTAAGTAGTTAAAGACATGAGGTTTTCCCATGGAGTGGCTCGGGGAATGCCTGTTGTTCTTTATATATATATATATATGTATATGATTGGATGCTCGGTTGGCGTCAGTTGGCTCACCCCTTTTTCAAACACTTGAGACATGGGAATCTGGCATATTGAGAGAATATTCTAAGAATGATTGCTGCACTGGTAGGTTATGGTACTGACCAGTGGCCCATAGTAGGTGGATATATTGGGTTTATTACTATGGGATTTGCCCTTGACCTGCCTGTGAGTGGATGGTCGAGCGTATTGTGCGTTTTGATTTCATCGTGACATGTCGATAAGGATGATTTCTCATGTATTGGTGTCTTCTGGTTTATTCTCGATTTCCTAGGTTCACCCATGTCTATTCAGCTTTTGTAGCTTCCAGTAATGATTATGATGCTCACATGTATACCTACATTTCCCTTGCTGTGTGTTTTACTTTGTGGATTCTGGTGTATTGTTTTCTTGGGAAAATGGTAAATTGCTTTTGATTAGGTTTCTAAAAATTATTTTCAAATAAAAGTGTTTAATCCCCTTTGTACAAATTTGAAAATTTAAACATCACTTTCCCCCTTTCCTGAAATGTCATTGACACTAATGAAATGAACCCGGATTTTGAAATGGCTAAGGGCAATGGTTCGTACTTTGTTTTTAAGTAAAATGCTTTGAAAAACATACTTTTATTAATTGTAGTTCAAACTTGAAATGATGTTTCTTTTATTTTAAAGGTAGTGCATTGGGAATAGAAATCGGGCTAGCCTACTGAGTTTTAATACTCACACCTATAGCTCTTTTCTGTTTTTAGTGTTTGTGCAGGCTATAGCTTGAGTGCGCTCGCCTAGGGAGATGCTTGATCGTTGAGTCGGAGAGCGACCCGCGAGGTCGCACGGAGTTTGTTCGCACGTCGTGTTTGGTTAGTTTGTTTCTTGTTTGTTTCTGTTTAGTCACTTTATCTGGTTTATCTTTTCTGCGCTGCTCTGTATTATTTTCGCTGTCTTATTTATTTATAATGGGCGAAATCGTTCCCATAGCCTCTGTTGATTCCCTGGCGCTTGTCGCCAGCCCGGGAGGATCGGGAACGCCTCTCGGGCCATGTCGCGGACCGGCTCGGGTGACCGGTTCAGGGTTGACCCGGGTTGGTTCGTGACAAAATGGTATCAGAGGAGGTTTTCTCTTAGCAGACCTCACTATTCAGAGTGCCCTTTGTTAATTGGGATGTCAAGGTAGATGGAGTAGGATTGTCGGGACTTGAGGGGTAGGTGCGAGAAGAGCATCGCGAACTCTTGCCTGTACCGATCCTCAGGTTTCCATGGGAAGTCCGGTTTAATTGGTTTGTTTGGGTTTTTATGGAAATGTTTTGCGATTGGGGTACGACAAAGGGAGTTGGGCCATTAGTCCTCCTAACCCGCACGGCCTGGCAAGCCATGTGGATCTAGGGGCATGGTCCAAGAAGGCTCTCTGTGTCAGTGGCGTGTTTGGCATATGGCCGCCAACCATATGGTGAAGTCACCGACTGATACTAGTCCCCTGTTTGATTCGTTTTGGGTTTCCGTTGATTTCTGAAAGTGGTTTGAATCAGAAAAGTTGGTTTTGAAAAAAAAAGTGTTGTTTGAAATGACATGTTTAATTTGTGGATTGTTTTAAAAGATGTGGTATGAATAAATTGTTTTTGGAAAATGAAGTTTCTTTGTTTTGGCCTTGGTGTTAGGATGAGTACTCACATGAATTTTGGTGTGTTGGAAATGTGGATGGATGTCTGGTATGGTGGATGGATGCCCTGGGTGGCACAGATACATGCATGTGAGTGAGACTCTAAGGGATACCAATGGCGAGGGTTTAACTTACCAAGATTGTTTTAAATTAAAGATGTTTTCAAAGAGAAAAGTTTTGATGTTATGATAGCTTGTTTTCTCGGATTTCGATCTTGTCACCTATGCAGTGTTTGATTTTGAGGTTGTTATTCATTTTTTGAGTTGGCCTTGATTGGGTTTTTGGCCTTTCCTTGTCCAGCGGTTCTCCCTTTGAAGCTTCGATGGGTGATCGTAGTGCAGTTGATCAACCTATGGATTTTATGCTTGAGTTTCGGAAGCTCGATCCACCTATCTTTTATGGTCAAGAAGAAACTTATGTGGCAGAGGAGTGGATGCGGAAGATTGAAAGGGACTTTAGCCTCATTGAGTTGCCCGATTCGTTGAAGGTCAAGTTTGCGACCTTCATGCTTGAAGGTTCACCGTGGATGTGGTGGAAGTCAGTGTCTCGGAACAAGCCTCGTCAAGAGATTACTTGGGAGTTTTTCAAGGCCTCGTTCATTCGTCAGTATTTCTCTGAGGAAGATAGGGTGAGAAAGGGGATGGAAATGTGTTGTCTACAGCAGGGCGACAGACTCGTGTCGGAATATTTCCAGCGCTTTGTAGAGCTAGTACCTTATGATTCAGAGTATGCCACAAATGACCCCATGAAGGCTCGACGCTTCGAGGCGGGTCTCCGCCCTGATCTACAGTCGAAGGTGTCAGAGTCCAACCTGACTTCATTTGTTGATGTGGCGAGACAAGCTTTTCATGTCGAAGCTGCGATGGTAGGAGTGCTCGAAGTAGTTCTCCCTCCTTCGATCCCTAAGAGCAGTGGTGAAGATTCTGGAAAGGAAATGAGTAAGAAAATGGAAGTGGATGGATCATGTCGTGGAATCAAGAGGCCTCGAGATCTTTCATCAACCTCTTCGGGGTGAGATATTATTGTGTGTTATCAATGTGGAAAGCGGGGTCACAAGAAGTCATCGTGCCCAAGTACTCCAAAGCCCTGCCAGGCATGTGGACGCCTGGGTCACCTGCGACGATTTTGTCGGGGCGTTGCAAGGAAGCGTCGCAGAGGAAGTTCTCAGAAGTAATGTGTTGTAGGGTCTTTGTTCAAAGCTTCCAGTGTATGTTTCCCTTCAGTATAAGTGATCTATTGTCGTGGCCTTTGTATGGGTGTTGTTTTGGGTTTGAAATGTATGGGAATTTCGTGGGTCTTCTGATGAACTTCGCCTTTCAATGCTGGTGTGTTTTTAATTTTAAAATCATGTTCTTTCTTTTGTCAAATCAAAAGATGTATGTTTCTTGTTGGGATTATCAGAACCTGACTG